>JAACJT020000042.1:8868186-8919117 GCA_009936485.2 Gymnarchus niloticus
CGTGAATCATGGTGTTGATCACAGTGTAGATCATGCCGTAGATGTCAGCGTGAATCATGGTGTTGATCACAGTGTAGATCATGCCGTAGATGTCAGCGCGAATTATGATGTTGATCACACTGTAGGTTGTGTCATAGATCCCGATCTGGAATAGCTTTTACGTTGCATGCTGGTGGCGTTTGCTCAGCAATGCTGCAGATCGGACTTGATACAGAACTGATTCAATCCATGCCGATGATGTAGAAAAGCCTAGAATATCAGGTTAGGTCTGTGACCAGTTGCCAGTCGATAGGGGGAAAAGCACACCTATCATCATATGGCAGGGGGAAGGTCTTAGCTTTCTCTGTCAGGAGACCAAACAAAGAGCGAGATTTATTTTGGCCAACTCTCGAGGCAGCTGACTGATCGGCTTGTTCTGATGGTCTATCCCACTGGTGCTGAGGGGTCGGCACGAGGAGGGACAGACACCTGGATATTTTCTCAGGCCTGGAGCAGAACACTTATCACTCATAAATGGAGACCTGATCCAGGGGCAGATGCTCTGCTAAAATCACATGGATGAAGGTAACGGGTTTGGGGGACAGACAGGGCCACGAAATAGAGGAGGAAAAAATCCTGAAAGATGGGGCAGAGATCTTGCCCCACCAGGCAGTCTTCGGTACCATAGTCAAAGCATGAAAGATGCTCCTTTCACACGTCTGGCTCGGTGGCGGGAGGCAGGGCACACGCGGATGCTGGGTGGGGGGGATGAAGGCTATACATGCACTTCAGGTGGAATGTGCCTCGTGGCGTGAGGGAGACCGCGGGGACCATGTATCATCACCGGCTTGGAGGCCTGGTGATTAAATAGCTGATTCTGGCGGCCAATACCCCAGCTCCACTGGATCGCCCACATCAGGCCGAGGAGGCAAGCCTTCCTCCTTCCCTCCTCCTCACCCATCAGGACACACCGCAGATTCTGCATGCCGCTCGTGGGTGTCCAGGTCATCCTGGGCTGTGGCTCCTGTCTCCATGTCCCTGAGATGTCCTCGGGGCACCGTCATGGACTGCGGTGGTAACTCCCAACATTACAGCGTTGTCCAGGGGCCTGTTGTGCCCCACTTCCTGTCATCTAAAATTGTTTTTTTTCTGATAAACTTGCTTTCCTTCCTTAACTTTCTCTCTAAATTTTGAACCCGTGCCCCCCCAATCCACTGTGTGTTGTTCTCTCCATCGGAGGCCTGGGTGCTTTTCACTTAGAGCGCCCCCTGCCCTACTCCAGACCACCTAACAAGATCCCCAGTGAGTGGGCATGGTACACAGGTTATCCCCACCCGCGTGGAGTCAGGGGCACTGCTCACCTCTCTGTCTACACCCATTAAAGGGGACAAAGCAGAACCGGGAGATTAAAAATAAAAGAATTATTAAATATAAAGACAGGGCCAAGCCAGCTAGGGTCGGGGGACATACGTGAATTTTCTTCAGATTGTCTGTGTAACGACATTACTTGGAAACTCAGACATGCGACTTGCTTTACTTCTAAGGCTCGGTCACGCTTCCCTCTCATGTTATATATGCTTTTAATTGTCATCATGTAATTACACTTCTATTTTTTACCCAGAATGCCAGTTGCCTGAATTATCCCAGAAAAGAAACTGATACAGACTGTCCCAGCAGTATTTACTGGGGAAAATGAAGGTGAAGAAAAAATAATGAGGTGAATATGGCTCCTTCTAGGGGCAGCTGTGAAGCCCCCCTGACTGGGAGTGATGACTCCCACGACAACAGACGCTAATGACGCTCCACCTTCTCTCTCGTTGTCATTCATAGGAGCCACTCGCCAGGACCTGGCAGACAAGCTTTTACACGGTGTTAATTACAGCATAATCGAAAAATGAAGACCCAGAACGTGGCCTTAGAATGTCATTCACCACCCACCCAGTGTAGGCTGTGTGTATACGCACGGGCCATGCAGCACACTCCTGCGTCTTTCACAAACCATGCGATATTCTCTCCCGTGTGGGTCCATCCAAAGTCGAATGCCTTGTGGCTACGTTCCAGCACTCAGGTCGGAGGTCACAGGGCAGAACGTGGCCCCGGCTGAGCGCGTTTACCGTGAATTCACAGCAGCGACCAGCGCGTTCCTGACATCATGCAGAACAAAGACGTACCCGTGTGTCTCACAGCTGCCAGTTGGCGTCACACGAGAGCATCGTGTCAGTAGATGGTGAAGGCTTTGCACGTCCGCCGTTCTTTCGGGACGCGTGCTGTGAATCACCGGGGTATACAGAAACGGAAAATGCGTGGCCTTGGAAAAGTCGCTGCCAGAGTGGTGCACTAACTGTACACAAGGCCAAATCTTTGTTATGCCGGCTGATTCCCGTAGAGAATGCTTTCATCTGCCTGCTTCAAGTCAGCTTACAATTACATGTCTCATCAGCCTTTAAAGCTGACAATATGCTAGACACTGTGCCCCAGAAGCACTTAAAACCCCATCCTAAACCTGAGCCTGTGCCCTAACCACTCTGCCACCTGCTGCCAGTTTACTTTATAACTGATTTGCTTCGAGCTGCCCCTCCTCCAACCAGATGCCTGGCGGCTGCTGTCCCCGGGCTCTCTGCAGATCATAAATGACTTCCGACACGCTAAACCTGTCAAAGTTTAGACATTTACAGAATGGGCAAAAGGCAGACGGAGGGGGGCGATGACAGCCCCCCATCGGCCGGACAGCGATGATGGACAGGGCAGTCTGGTTCGAGTCTCTTCTGTCGGCAGTCCGTCCGTTTGCATCTTTTGTTTTCCAATCCTTCACATCCCACAGCAATTGTGCTAATTGTCAGATGGCACAGTTGATGGCTGAGGAATTACGACAGTCTCACAAAAGAAGATGATTCACGCTCTTTCGCTCGACGGTAACAAGTATTTAATTTTAGATTTTAATCACAGGAATGGAGCCATGCCTTCACCAGTCCTCGTTAGGGTTAGCATTGCATGGAAGCTGTCAGCGTCCTCACTCTGCGTCTGTCTGAAATCTGCGCCCCCGATCGTTGAGGGAGGTGGTCTCTCCCAGACGTGCATCTCTCAACGGCACCGATATTGAACGATCACAATGGGAAGCAGGTGTGTTGTGAACGCCAGGGCCACCCCACCCCCACACACCCAACGAGGGCGATGTCACCATGGGTGGAGAAACAGGTGGATGAGGCAGGTGATTTTGAGGACTTTAGCTCCAGTGTTTCACACGATGGTAAAAGAGAAAAATTCCCGCAAAGTGAGAAAATGTTCAAACGTGATACTTGCTGTGTCACATCGTAAACGCCCCCCACAGCCTGTGACCTGCCGGCCTTTCGTGTTCCTGCGTTTACATGTGTCTGTGTGCGTATGCATGTTTGCATGGGAGTGCAGGCATCCCAGCAAGCCGTGGGGGGTTGCCTGGGAAACAGCTGATCCTCATGCGGGCCTGCTCTGCCCTGACTCCTTATTGACTTGCAGTGCATCAGCAGCCACGCAGCAGCCCCGGGGGGTAAGATGGGGGAAATTCGGCATGCCCCAGGAGCCCTGGCCTCCCCCTTCACCGCTGGACGGAACGTTGGTATCATGGCATGAGACTGGTGACAGCCAGGCATCACGGTTACAGTTACCCACAGTAACAACGCCACACGGTTCATTATTATTTCCTCCGCTTTGCAGCAGCGGTGGCAGCATTGCCGTGCTCCATCTTAATGAGCCGCGGCGTCGTGCGTGTTCATCTCCGCCCGCTACACAGGGGCTTCCGGCACCTTCTCGGAGCACCATTTCTGTAGCGGTAAACGGCAGATGGTGAGGCCGCCTCTCGCAAGCGGTGGGAGCCCAGGGAGATGGCGGGCGGGGGCTCAGCTGAGCACAGGCCAATGAGGCGGGGATGAATTATGCATGCGTCCACCTGTGGTCCCCCCCGTCACACTGGGGACAGGAAGGCTGGCAGCTCTGACGTTAACACACAGCTCTTTAATTATGCTCTTATTTACCTTGTAGCAGGTCGTGCGGGTCTTTCCGGAACTCCGCTGGCCTTGTGGTGTTACCGCCCCTCCGCCATGCTGACATCTCGTCTCAAATCCACCCCCCCGACAGCAAAATTCCACAATGACCAAAACAAAACAGCATTTTATTCAGACATAAAGCCCTTAACACAGACCGTCTCACAGCAGAGCGGAAGCTGGTGGGAGTGAGTGTGTGGGTTTGACTGGCCAGAGCTACACTGGCTCTGACATTTGGAGAGGCAGGTGTGATGGGGGCACGTCTTTGCCTGGGGGGCTCGAGGAAGGGAAAGTCATTTAATGTGAGCTGTAGGGGTCCCAGGCAGTGAAATGAACCCACTTGGTGTAAGTCGGCCTTTTCTGGGCAGTAAGTGACTCAAACCTCGCGATGAAAAGCCGTCCTTTTGGCTGGCAGCACGTGTCGAGGGAACGACGAGCTTCCCTGTCCGCCCGTGTTCACGGGAGAGATCGGAAGCGGCTTGAAAAATCAACGCATTCACAGAACAGTCGGAAAACGTTTGCCTTGTAGGAAAGAGTACAAAACGGTGCCGGCGTACACGACGCTCGAGACACGTGTTACGCGAACAATGACCAGATGACCGGACCGTGGATGGAATATGACCACACGATGAGTGAACCCGAAGGGGCGGGCCCAGCTTTCATCACCTCGTTAATTAGCCCCGTTCACCTGCAGAAGCCAAACAGACCGAGCGGCCGAACGGGACCGGGACCGCCTGGCCCACGCAAACCCCCTGCAGCCTAAACAGCCACTGCTGGAGGTTCAGATGTTTCAGCGGATGTTCTGGATAACAGACATGAGCTCGGTGAAGCATTCACTTTTTCAACCAGTCCGTCCTCCCGCAGTGGCCTCCTCTTCCAAAACCTTCATCTACCTTTGCCCTTTCCTTCATGGTTAAATACCTTTCCGAAACTTTGTTTTACTTGCTCTAATTTGAATTTCTTACTTTAGAGTGCATTAAAAAATGTAACACCTAAAGAAATAACATGCAAATTTTAAAAGCTTAATAAATATGGTTCGTTTGCAGGTGTATAATTAATTAAAGCGGCGTGGGGTTAAGTGCCGTGCTGACGGGTACACGCTCACCCCCAGGGATAAGACCTGGCAAACATTTCATAATGGTACTTTCTTAAACAAACAGAAACACTCTCAGGAAGTTATTTAGCACAGCAAAGTCATCTTTCTTTCCAGTTACCTGCTAGAGGTGACTTGCTAATTAATTTTTTTAAGCCGCAAACTCTAATCAGAATCGTTTGACTAATGAATCCCAGAAAAGTAACGTTGTGAAACCTGCAGTTTCCAGAAGGTGCAGAGTCACACTGCCGCTGTAGTCAGGCTCCCCCTCAAGGACCCCGTCTTGTGGCTCTTCACCACATCACATCCCACTGACTCGTGACGTGTCTATGCTGACTCGTGACTCATGAGTGTTGACTCGGTGACTGCTCTGACTCCTACAGTTCACTCTGTTCTGTTCTAAATGAGATTCGGCTTCCACTGACAGCCTGGGCTGAGGAAATCTAGTAGGTTTCGGAAAGCTCTGGAGAGAAAAGTTTGACGGACACTTGGGGGACTTCAGGGAGGGTACGCTTGTTACTTTCTTCTCAGCGCCAACGCTCAGTGGACACCAGCTGAGACACCCTAGTCAGAACACGGGACAGCAGTCGGGTATGGCGGACGGGTGTCAGGGGGTCCTCTGTCTAGGATGGGGTTGGGGGGGCAGCAGACGGGACCAGGAGCCGTGAACGCACCTGGAGGCAAGGCAGCAGGGGTGACTCAGAACTCAGAGGCAGTCAGGTGAAAGAGGTCTGACAGACGGACCGAGCGGGACGGAGGTGAGGCGCGGTGGGGGAGGCTGCAGCAGGGGAATGAAAAACAACAGAACAGCACTAGGTGAGAAGGTAAGACGTCCCAGACGCCATTTCTACCGCTGTGTAGCACACCATCACGATGCGTGTGTCAGGCACATACAGCACGAGATCAAGGGAAAGGAGGATTCCCCACCTTGCCTGTCTGCACACAGCCCCCTGCTCTCCGAGGCGCTGCGATCCGTGGTGTCGTAGGCGTGTTGTATTGGGACGTGAATATTCCAACGGTGGCGGGCGGGAAATTAGATTGGCCTGGCACTTCTTGAAATGGGATAATGGCGACAAAACGGATCCGTCAGGCCTGTTTCGCAGTGTGGAATGTTCAGACCGTCCTCTTGGGGACGAGGCTCTCACATGACTGTAGCTGAAATCTGTGTTTTCAGCTTTTATGATGACAAATGCATTCACTTTCAGGTTTGGTGCCCCGGTCAATCGAATTCACTGCGTTACCGAGAGGAGACATGCACTGGTGTCTGCGGGATACACTTTTTGTGGATTTCTTTACATATCGGCCTACTTCTGAGCTAACGCAGGCCTTAGGTGACCAGCCAAGAGAAACGAAGGGAGGAGCATGCCAACACACACACAAAAAAGTAGGCGTGCGAGACGCCGAACTAGATGCTGGGGGGGGTCAGCTGGGTTCTTCGCGGCTGAGTCCACTAACACTTCCTGGTGGTTGGCTGCCATTTTTCTCTGTACTTTTTCATGTTGGCAGCGAGAGTACATACCGCTAATGCAGCTTGGCACTTTAAGGATGCGGGTATTTAACTGGTTAAGTACTCTGCTCCAGGAAACAGCAACCTTTAGTTAACATCCCGATTTTGTTAACTGCTGGTGATTCGGTAGCCAAAGTCCTGTTTGTTTTCACTGTGCCTGTGGCTCCGTCCTCAGTTCCAATACCCTCCTCGCAGACCGACTCCTGCAGACTCCCATCAGAAAAATACATACAAATGCATTCAAGTAATTGCACTGCTGAAGGCCACTAGCTTAATGCTTCATGACAGGTCTATTTATATCTCAATATGTGAAAGCCCACCCCCAGTGCTCTGCGATTAGCCGGTGTCCAGTACAAACCAGCACCCCCAGAAGGGCATGATTGGCCAGGCCTCCCTGTATCCAGCCCCGCTAAGCATTTCCAGCCAGAAATGCCAAATGTTATGACTCACATTTCTGGCTTTACTCCATAAGTCAATTTTATTTTACTGGAAGCATCAAAAATGTTTAAATAATTAAAATAAGTTAAATTCCATATCAATTTTGAACGCCGAGGTTAACACGTCCGACGGGCGAAACTGCAATTAATCACCATGTTTGCTTTCTTCTCTGCAGGACCTGACACCGGTACAAACATGAGGCTCAGGACTGCCAATCCATTACTCTCCATTTCTGACTGGACGTTTCGGGAAAAAAAAAACACTCTGTAACACGTGGCAACTCCTGTGCCAGGAGTTGGCCGCTCCTACATCCAGAGACAGTGTGAGATCTAAAGTGTGGTCCCTCACTGCCATTCCGCGATAAGTGAGGGTCGAACAGTGTCCTCAACAAGGTGACCGCCACTGCCTTGGACAGGTGTTGACCACAAACTATGTAGTTAACTTAGACAGTCGCTGGTGACCCCCTGGACTCGCTATTGTACCTTTAAGCAGGGGGACCTTGAGCCACCGTAATAAATATGCAGTGGTCTTCTCGAGTCCACAGCCGCTTTAATTTTTAATCTCCAAAGAAAGCGCCTATCAAGTCCTCATTGTAATAAAGTTAATTTGCATTAGAAGCTGCCTGTCAGAAAGTGGATAATAGGGATGATTAATCCTGTTGCCGAGCTGGAGACTGCAGCCGGAGGGAGCGTGTTTCCCACCGAACAACAGAGCAAAGCAGGCTGTTATAAAGGGGAAAGCCTGTCTCTTCAAATATTATGGAGGCTGTTTTATTTGGAATGGCGCCTTTGTTTCTCAGGTGATCCTCGGTGTAGAGCTACCCAAGACACCCGAACCCGGAAGTCGATCTCTCTAACCTAACTGTAATTCCGTCAACTCAACCTTTAAAATAACCAATTCATGGGTTACTGTGATGTTCCATCACGAGTATTTTGATCTTGCGTCTAAATATTTCGCATTCGAAATGCAGGCTCATGAACTCATGCATTTAGTCCGTGTTAATGTTGCTGATTTAATTAATTTGATGTATACTGCGTGTGTGGGAGACAACTGGAGACTCTCACTTAGGATCCATTCAGAGGTGGACCGTTTTAATGAAAAGCCGCAGGTCCCGCCAACGGCGCCATTTTGTCGGACCGACACCTGCGAGTCCGCGCGGCGCCTCGCGCCCGAGCCGCGACAGGTGAGCCGCTGCGCGCGAGCCGGCTAACGAGGGGACAGCGACAAGTTTCGAAAAAGAAAAACCACACACACATCGCTCCGGTGCGAATTCCATCAGACTGCTACCGTGAGCCGCGATGCCGTAATTAAAACCCCCAGTAGCAGCTCACTTAAATGCAATAGAAAAACTTTAAGCTCCCAGTCATGGATTTTTCCCAAACTGCATTCAAAATGAAAACTGAGCAAATTCTCCATCCGTGACAAGAATGTCAGAAAAAGTTCACTATTCATTCGTTTTTTGGGGGTTTGGTCTGTATTACTTAAAAAGTAATATATCTGTATTAATACCCTGCCTTCTATCGACTGTGATATGAATTATGTTCCGGCTTGCAGTGTGGGTGGATGGCACTGTACACTCGAGAAAGCTGTCGGGAATTTTCTGAGCGGAGGTCCGATATCTGAGCGTCGAGAGCCGACCCGGACCGCTGAGCTCCAAGCTGCTCACAACACGTTGTTAATGTCCACCGTCTTCAGGCACGGTTTGTGTTTCTGCCTGGAATAATTAGCTGCTTATCCCCGTTTATTGCCGTGCCAATCTGGGGAAGGTACTGGCTACTACCAAATGGCTTCCGTTTCATGACCTTGGCTACTGTGTTAGGCCGACCTACAGACCAATTATGATCGTCAGAAGACCCTGTGAGTTTTCTCCATCAGGTTCTGCAGGCCATTAAGGTGAGCAGCAACTGTAAACGGTTATCCAAAACCTCTTTAGGTTAGTTTGGCTTGGTAGATCGTGGATGCATGACACAGAGAAACTGACCCCCTCCCTCCCACACCACCACCATGGCCCAGCTTCCTGAGACATTCCAATGTCACGGTTATCGAAATTTCATCTAGCTTTAATATCGCAGGCTGAAGGCACCATTTCCACGTCGAGGTACAGCCTTTAACTGGTCTGTGTGTTTCTGTCACAGACAATAAAAGAAGAGAATCCCATCAGCCGTCCCTCTGCTACTGATCTGCTTGGTGGTTCCAGCTATTTATATCGAAAACGGGGACCGCAACCTGGCACCTCCAGGGTTACGGCTTGAGTTTCTGTCCCTGGCTCTGTGCGTGTGGAGTCTGCAGGTTCTTTTCGTCTTTGCATGGTTTCCCCCTACTACTCCAATTTCCTCCCACAGTCCAAATGCACAAGCTTAGGCGAAGTAGCGCCTTTAAATTGCCCTTCACGTGTGAGTGCGTGTGCCCTGTGACGCCCAGACTGGCGTCGTCCACCCTGTATCTGGTGGAAGATAGATCGTCTCCCTGCTCGCTGCAACCCTTTAATGGACAGGCGGTTATGGAAAGTGGATAGATGGAATACATAAAGTTATGGGATATTTAAATCGTGGAATGATAAAGATCCATTAATTGCTGTGGCACAATGCAAACTGAGATGTTAACGCGTGCCCTGGGACCAGCTAGACCGGCCAGTCTCTGTGTTATTATTTAATAAGGCAACAAGTTTGGCGGCTTGTCGACAAGGCAGGAAATAAATAAATGCCAGCACAGCGATCAGTGTGCGTTTCAGCTCCTGCCGATAAAAACGTCAGCCTTCTGGTGATTTATAGTTTCTTAATCAAAGCGCTGTTCATTATTTCCAGCTGACGCAGTGCCGTACTTTAATAAGCTACACGGGACAGCCTCCCTCGCCGTTCACGGTTCGCTGACTCGTGGGTGATGGCATGTTGGTTCAACAGTTGGCAGGCAAGCTGAAAAGTTTCAGGACCTCCTCACTGGAGGCTGTGGAATGTAATACCCACAATGCATTGCGCTTAGGCCTAATTACTCTCCTATGAAAAAACAAATGCCAGAACATGACTGTGAACTGGAGAGCTCGCATGCCACTACGGGTGGTTCTGGATGTCTGACAGCCAGGGAGTGAGAGGCCCGCCCGCTGTCTCCAGGGCCAATAGGAAGGGGGAAGCAGACGGACACAGACTCGTGTGAGCAGATGGGCTGTGACATTGTCTCGTGGTTCTGACCGGCAGGTGACGACCGGACGTGTCTCCTTAGTACGGACTCCGAGGGAATTAACTCAAGACACTGGCTGTGAAATGGGAAGCCTCGCTCTAACCCAGGACCTGAAGGCATCGGGAAGGGCCGAATCCCCAGGGTCATCTAAGTCACAGCCCTTAAATACCCTCATTGTCTGGTCTCCTGCAGTCACGTGACCTGACCTTTGACTTCTGACACGTGGCATCCGGGGACAGTGCACTGTCACAACACAGGAACGGCGCCACTTATCCTGGGGGGGGTAAGCTAACGATGTTGGGGGGGTGAGATCAGAGGCACCCAGAACAACACAGCGTGCCGTCCTCTGTGACCGGCTGGGAACAGTTCCTCCGTTTCGTTTTACACGGCCTGTTTATAGCGGACCTGCGAAGCTTCGTGAGTAGACTAAGGAGCTCAGCTAGCCAAACGGAGCTGGGTGCCACGCCCTCGCGATTTTAGGAGTTGTGGAATCAGGGGTTACGAATTTTAAAATGAGGCACTTTGTGTTCAAAGCACAGCAAGGCCACTGGTATTAGCATAAAAAGAGTGGCATGGCCACTTTATCTCCTTATTCTTAACTTTGATTGCCATTATGATTGAAATTCGGTGCTGTTGATGGGAGACTCAGCACTTACATTAAGATACATTTTAATTGTTCATAATGAGTGCCGTTAATATTTCAGCAACACACACTAACGATCTGGAGCTCATCAGAGTTTGTCTTTGCAGATCTTCTGAGTAACTTCCCGGCCCGAGGCAAGGGGCCACCCGCTTCTGTTTGTCAGTTTGTTTTTCTGTTTATTTTCTGGCACAAGGGGATGAAAGATATAGGGCCATAAAAGTCACGGCATTTCAACCACCCCCCAGTCTGCTGGCTGCCCCAGGAGACACCCCCCCACTGCTCTGGGAAGGATGGGAAACGTACCTCTGCGGTGCATCAGAATGCCATTTGGGCACGTCCGTCGGAAGTGTCACCGGGAATGAATTTTATTTCCAGTCCATCTCACAGACAAAATAAGGCATTTATTATTTATTATGCCAATCTGAGGCGACACTAATGTTGTGCAAGACGTACCGAATTTCTGCCAGTTATTTATGCTTGTCGGTCTCATCCGTAATTTAGCAGACGCCCTAAACGTGACCGCGGTACAGAGACCTGACTCCACGGGCCTTGGCGGGGCAGCGGTGGCTGAGCCGAGACTGAGTGTTAGGCAGGAGACTCAGCTACATATCCAAGTCCGAGATTAGCTAATTTGTCTAAATTCTTAGCAGATGGATTAGCTGGTAACAACCGTAAACCAATAAGCATCACTCAACCAGGCAGCTCCGATATCTGGGCCGCTGGTTCTGTTGACGAGACAGCCAGTACCTGCCGCAGGCTTACTAGTTCTAATTAGGACTGGGCCCGTAGTCTGGTGCCTGGTCCCCCTGTCCTTACGATCCCTCCACTCATATCTCTCCTAAATCAGTCACCAGCCTGCTCACTTTGAGCTTAGGACACGCCGTCAGGGCGTCCTTGAAGCCCCGTGACATCAACTCACCCCTCCCTCCAAGAAAAAAAAACACACTAAATAAGCAGGGAAGCAGGACGACACGGCAGGACGGTAAGTCCTAAGCCCTGACCGACCTCTTCACAATCCATCAGCTCGCAGCCTCGGGCTGGATAATTACGATAGACCTTCACTTAAGTGGATGAACCTTTTCTTAAGTGGCTCTTACCCAAAATGCATCAGCGGCTCCGGGTCGGACACGCCGTCACACGCTACTGAAGGCACATGTGTGGGTGGAGCCGTCAACACTCTGCCCGTATCCCAATGTATTCGAACACAACGTGAGCAAATTCAACACAACAGAGGCTAAAAGAATGTGTATAGAGACAAAAGTGACTAATCGAGGTATACTGCAGGATATACTGGAACAGTGGGGGTTAGGGTTAGAGGGGGTTGGAGAGAATTTAGAAGATAACAAAACACCGTTAACCATCTTCATCTTACCAGGTCATTGTGTAAAATGTTCTCCTCATTCTTCTCTTTGTTAGTGGGTTTGTGTGTGTTATTTAAGCAGCTTGATTATTATTAAATAACTGCTAATATTGTATTAGGATATTATTTTTGGTCCTTGGCAGACGACATGCCGAAATGCCCCCCATTCATGCAGCAGGAGCCCACCACAGGTTAAAGAGGTGAGCCCCTCACCCGCTATTTCTTTGTATTTGTCAGCTCCGGTAAGCTGTTGTGGGGATTTTTGAGTTCAAACGTCTGACTCGGAGATTCATTTGGGGTCGTGAAAAGGTTCAGAGCGGCAGACATGCAGGAAAGGATCAATCGCGGCACGTCTCCATGAAGGGCGCCTACGCCAAGCGCCCGAATTACTGCGCCAACTCAGATGAGCAACAGCCATATTGTGGGCACAAAAAAAAAAAAACAAGCAAATAAACAAGAGAGAAGGATGTGAGCGTAACACAGAACACTTCAAGATGTCCTTCAGAAATCCTGGATGACAAGAATGCAGAGTATGAAGGTAACATCCTTTAAAGATCTGAGAGTTAAGAGATCTCAGTTCTGTTCTCTGTTTGAATTAACCCCCAAAACCGTTGGGGGGGATTTCCAGGGCAGGGCTTCCTAATGAGACTGGCTTTATTTAATCTCCTCAATGTTCCTGTAAGGTTCCCCGAACCTCTAACATATGAACATGAACACAAAGACACACCCAGTGTTTTCTGGCAGCTCCAGTCTGCCTAGACATCCTTTTGACGATGGCAGACTCGCTTGTGAACACTGCTGTTGGACTCTTCGGTTGAGACTTATTCATACGGCTTGAGCTTTCTGCCACGATCGCTACGGAAACAGGGTGGCGGGGTAGCACCACAAGAGCACGCGGGACTGAGAAGGTGTGCAGAACCACCTGGGGTGGACAGGTGAGCCGGGATTGTGGACTTAATTTCAATGAGACGGAGGAATCAACACGACAGATATGAGAGGCACAGAGGAAAACAAAGTGGCTGTTGGTTCGAGGGGTTGGCTTGTGAGCTGGGCCTGAGGGAAAAGGCGGAACCAAATAAAAGAGAAGCCGTATGGATATTAAGCCTCTTCTCATGAAGGAGAGGACAAAGACACACACATACACTGACAGACTTATTATCGGAAGTGGCACCGAGGGTTAAACACGACATGTGGGGGGGCCTGCAAGCTTCTTCCAGCAGCCACCGACCTAATTTCCCATAGACTGCCAGTTTGTCAGACCAAATAGTGTGTGGCTTAGAAAAGCCAGTAGTCCCGGTGCCTGCGTCTACCGCATGGATCTGCCGAGCCCATGTGTTTCAAGTGTTCAAGTCAATGAACTGCCGGGAGCATCCCAAGGGTCAACGAGAACCGTCACGCCGCAGCCGTCACCTGGGCGACCCCCAAACCGGCTGAGGGCAACCCAGGTTAACCCTTCGCCAAGCTGAGCATTCCCTTTGAGCCCCTAAACCCAGCATTGGTCTACTTAGTCTGTCCTTTTCTGGGAAAGGCTTCCCTTCTCTCCTCGTCCTTACTTGACCTGTGGAGTGTTGACGGCACAGGGAGAGCCACAGCGAAATTATCATTATGGATTTAATCAAGGCAGGAGTGTTGGAGCGCCTCGATGATTTAACGCGTCACAGAGAAAGTCCGTCTGGAATCACTTCACACAGGGTTAACCTTTAAGGGCACCTTGCTGTGAGACGCAGACACGGTCGTCACGGAGATGTGAACGGCAAGCCAATGAGTATGGCTGATGGTGCCCCTCGTCTCCATGGCAGTGAAGGGTGGGATGTCCGAGATCCAGGGGATAAAAATGTTAGCCACATTTGGGACCAAAGGGTCCATCTCTTGATGCCTCGCTGCCCTATCCTATGGGAGCAGACACACACACACGCTGTGGTGTGCAGCAATCCGTGTCTCCACTCTGCTGGTGAGTATGGACTGTTGCCCCGGTAACAAGGGCAGCCCAGTGGACCATAGAGATTTCAGGGCCCAGGATCAGGCACCCGGGCGGCCTTTCTGGAAAGACCTCCAAAGGACCTCGAGCTGAAACGAGAGTGCGTGTGTGCGTGCGTGCGTGTGTGTGTGTGTGTGTGTGTGTGCCTGCGTGCCTGTTTGGGGGATGGGGCTGGATGGCTCTGCTTTGATCACTTCTAATTTAAATGCAATACTGGAATCGGGAACCAGCCATCCTCTCTTTCCTTATAGGGCTAAACACAAGGGAGACTCTTCCCTCTTTTTCTCTCCCTCTCTGTCTTTCCCTCTCCCTCTTTCTCTCCCTCTCTCTTTCTCTCTCTCATTCCCCCTCTCTCTCTCTTTCTTCTTTCTGTCTCCGTCTTTCCACACCACACGTCCACCTCATGACGTTCTCTCACCAGCTGAAGGACACAAAGCAGGCAGCCCTGAGGTGAATGCAGACAGCCCCCACTCCATTCGTCTGTCCTTCTCCTCGGGGTCCCTTCCTGTAGTGAGCTTCACTGGACCTGGGCTTTTCCTTTATAAACCTCTTGCAAGCCTAAACCAAGTGGAGCCCAACCTGGGATCAATCTGAGAAAGATGCTGGCTCTGGTGACATTTTCTTTGGGAAAAGCTCTTATTCCATGGCCAAGGGGGATTAACGGATGGGATAGGGTGAAATGCGTGAGATGCTTCTGATATCTGAGCAGTTTCTACAGCAGCGAGCTTGAACAGAGACCCGTCTTTTAACGACAACCAGCTTGCTCATTGCTCTCGTGCTCCGTGGAGATTGGGCCGTGCCATGCTATATCTACACAGCGTAATCCTGCAATGAAGTCCTTTTGTGTCAGACATAATCCCCCTTCTGAATCTGGGGCGCTGGCCCTGGAATTCGCAAGCCCCGGTCGGCGAAGTTAGCCTTTAAAGCGTGCCTGTTAGCGTGGTATTGACCTGTTTTGACAGGGGGCCGCCCTGCGTTCCACTTGCCTGCCCCTGAGCGCCCACCGCCTCATGTGTCCCGGGAAAGGCTATGGCAGCGGCCCTGTTTTCAGCTTTACAGCCCTTGGCCTCCTTGGTGACGTTCAGTAAAGGATTAACACCGTTACTGCCCCATCGCAAGCTTCCCACCCTCCTCCCTTCTGCCGGACGTGAGGCTCACCTGAAGCACTGTAGCGATGAACCGTGTGACCGCTGACAGCGATACAGGATGCGTGTGTGTCAAGGTCAAATTGAGGTCAGACCAGGCCAGAGAAGATGAAAAACAGCGACTGGATGGCACGGCCAGTTCGGTCAGGTGGGTGTGTGGTCGGAACGTAACCATGTCAGAGTGCAGAGATGGCAGTGTGGTCATGGGTGGTGAAGGTGATCCCAGAACTGCTGGGGGTTCAGGGGGTGGTGGGAGAAAACCAGAGTGACCAACTAAACTGGCAGTAGGCCACGTTTTAATGGGATATGGGAGTGACCTCTCGCCGGTCTGAGGATTAACGTGGCTGAGCTTCCTCTGGTTTAATAACACAAACTCCCAGAGACTCAGCTCTCCACTGTGGACCAGGCTCTCCCTCTGTTCCCAGGCACCTTTTGGGGAATACCAATGAGATCAGCCTTCTCCGAAATCCACTAACTTCCACGCTGATTAGCAGCCTGATCACACAGGCTCCCAATGGCCTGCTCTGTATTTTTACCTATTATTTCCGTTGTAGCTCACAGGCCGAATGAAAGCACGTTGGTGTCACGGGACAACACAGCCCTTCGCCACCTCAAAGTCCAACATGTCGAACAGACACAAGCGTGTTTTTTACTTCTAAACTCTTCACTTCTAATGGCTTTGTGCAGTTAAATCTTAAAATGGAAAAAGCTCTGCCTTACTCCGGACATCATTTTGGGTAATGAGATAATTCACAGGTGCGTGGCAATAAACACAGACAGGATCTATAATTTATTTGAAACAAAAATATTGTACATTTGGAACCCTGTAATTCCAAAGACTCCAAATATAAAAGACATGAAATTAGTTTGAAAGGTCAAAATGGAGCATGCCTTTGGGCAAATTCAAGAAAATGCTCCGGAATAAAAATAAATATGAATTTATTCCCCATTAAATCCATCCATTTTCTACAACAGCCTGTCTTGTACAGGCTCCCGCTGAGCCTATCAAGGAATGCAGAGGGCATGAGGCAAGAAACAGCCTGGATTGGATGGCTGTCCATTGAAGGACACAATCACATAGCAGGCAACTGAGATGTGCCTTCCTGCATATGTAAATGTGTAAATGGTTTGAGGATATGTAAACTGCACACCCACCGAGTGAAGGTGTGCCAAGCCCAACTCACTGAGTTGGTCATTTATTTCACTAAATAACACCACGATTCAGCCACCCAAGGACATGTTCCTAGGTATTCATAGAGTCTGAGCAATGGCATTTCCATTATGGATTATTCATAATGAAATTTAAGATTAAATCACAGATCTCCAGATGTTCTGCAGAGATAAGAACGCACACATCAATACATTGACCGACCCGCTGGACATTCCAGAGCGTCGCTGCTTGGTGGAGACATGGCCTGCCCGGTGATCTCTCGGGACGTAGGACATTTCTCAGAAGAGGTGATGTCACATGCCTTGCTTCCTCCCCACGCCGATACCCCATTCCTGGGGCAAATCAGGTAGCCGACTTTGAGGTCTCGTTAGCTTTATTTCACCTGTTTTTTGCCGAGATTGGGACAGCTGCTCCAATCAAATGCAGGCTGCGGTTCTCCGGGCAACGTTGGGGCCAGAAAGCTGGATTACCTGAAATAAAGAGCATAGGCCTGGCGTGAATTTCACAGGCTCTCAGAAACTCCCGATTCCCTGGAGCGGAGCCAGAACAGCTAAACAGCTACAGGAAAAATAGCATAACCTCCATGTCTTTGAAGAAGCATCAGACCCATTCGTTTCCATTCATTTTTTATACAGAGTTCTGGCTGGTTCACGGGAGGCTGCACATTCCACAGCAGCTCAGGATGAGCAGGTGGCAGCGTTAACAAACATCAGTAAGAACACCCCATAAATAAACCCCCCCCGCCCCCAGGCAAACAAAACAAAGGCTTCATTCTGAAGTGCGAGGGTGCTGGATCATGTCAACACCCCGGGGTACCGTACGAGAACGGTGCGTCAGACGTGTTCAGCTGCTTGTCCTGCGGTTCTAGTGGCCATGGCCTGCTCTAGCAGGCTGTAAGCATGGTAGCCAAGGGTTGTGTATGCCGCCATCCTTACTTGTAGGCCTTCAAAGACTGTGAAGGCTTTTCCAACTCCAAAGGTGTGTTCAGAGATTAAAGACCATAGTGTGATTTTGTTTTTTTTTGGAGGAGAGAGGGAAAGCACTTGGGCATTTTGAGTGACGGGTTTAATATTTTAGTGCTATAAGGACCGTGTGAATTCGATCTCTCTAAGTAGTGATAATGTGTTTCAGTGAAGAGGAGAACACAACAACTCAGCTCCGTTCCCATTTGAATTTCTGTACGCTCCGTTGATATCTCCCTCTAGTGAAGGACATAACATAGCCTTCAGACAAAAATAAGACAGCACTGCGTCATAAAGCCTGAAGATGAGGGATCTGCAATTTGAGTCAAAGTATTTTCAACATTTCTTTTGTATGTCATCTCTGTTCATTGGTTAACCTAATTCTGAATGGCACTAAGGAAAATTACTGACAAAATGTGTTTTCTATAATGCTGCATTTCTGAAATAAATTTGCACTACATTTCAGGCACATTTATTCATTGAACATATTTCACATGGGTTGTGTATGTAATAGATTCTGTGCTGTGTAGGGTTAAAATTTCTCAGTAAAATATTTGTTTTTAATGAGACGTAATGTAGTGTGAGAACTTCGGAATACACAACACAGAGGTGTTAGCATTGCAATGCAAAAATGTTTTGCACTGAGAGTGAATTAACACATTTATGATTAATTTGACACCATCCAACTTCCGTCGTGTCGACCATACGGTGCGCGAATTTACCGTGGCGAGGTCACACAAGTCAACCTCGTTCGTTACGGAAATGACACATGGATGTCACATGACCTTCCGAACTTACCTGTGTGTAACTGAGCCCATGGAAAGGGTGAGAACGGGACCGGCTCGCAACCGTAGCTTTTTTACGGCGTAACGGAGGAGCACACGGAGAATACGAAACACGGGTTTGTGTTAGGTACCCTCATTTATTAGTTTACCTGATGGTGCAGAAACATCTTTGCTGCTAGTTCAAGTATTTCAAGGGTATTTCTTGTTTTGAGAATATTTTTTCAGCTATTGACAAAAATTCAAATTTATAAGGATAAATTGGTGGACCGGAGGCTAAAAAACAGAACTGAAGAGACCAGTCATTCTCAGCTTATTAAAACAAACAGTAAACCCCGAGTGGTAAATCACTCAGGCTGCAGCCTTACCTCAGATTGCCTCCGCTCTCCTACAGTCTGTGGAACATGTTGTCAACACTTTTAATCTAAGTCTTTCAGCGGATGGGTCGACCCAGGATGGGCCAGTACAGGGCCGAATGGAGAGGGAGCAGCTGGGGAGAGCCCGGCACTGCTTTCTGGCACTACTGGTGGCTTATGGAGTGCCTCAGAAAGATGCACAGTAATACCCTTGGGAGCACCCGGAGCTGCGGCAGCCTGTACCAAGCCTCGTTTGACTAACGGCCCCCTTTTGTTGGGACAGGGAAACCGGGTTAACTGCTTTTTTGAGGGCTTGGCAGCAGATACGTTGAAGATTTACTAGAATGTCAGGGTAAATGATTAACAAACCTGTTGCTCAGAGAGGCCAATTATCCACAGATCAGACTCTTAAAGTGACCGGGGCCCTAGACGGGCTGAAGGTCACCCCTTGTGATTTATACAGCCCCAAAAGTGCCATAAATACTTTTCTCCACACCCACCCGCCCCTTTCCACACGGAAGCTGGTGGCGGCCCCTCCTGGCTGGTAAGGGACTTGCAAAAAAAAATCCTCAAGGGTGAAAACATCTAAGAAAAGCTCCCACAATCCCTCACTTCTGTTTTTCACCAGTTACATATGAGATGTGACTGAATTTATGAATGTGTCTCGATCGTTTTCATGATTCAAGCTGTCGGAATACTTTCGTCATGAACTGCTTTCATCAAGACTTAAGGACATTTCCACTGCAGATGAGACAGATGCAATTTACCCAACATGAAACTGCATCCAAGTTTCAGAAAGCGCTTCGAGTTAAAAAGATTAATGAGAACCAGATAATTGTCCCGGTTGTAACCACCATTATCAATGTCTGTCACACGTCATTAATGCTTCTTAATGCCAGAATACGAGGAGACAGATCGCTGTCCTCAGAGGAATTTCCATCAACAGGAAAATGATTTCACATTATGACCACCAAGCCATCCAGAGCCTGTTCTCAAGTTTGTATTGTCTGTCGTTGTTCTTCTGAACATAAATCTTATCCTAAACAACCAGATTCTATCATTAATCTTGCAGAAAATGCATTTGTGTTTAAGTGGGACCAGGTACATGTGTACGCACATCTGTGAGTGAAGTTATTATTATCAGACGTTTACGTTTCAAAAGTTGCAAAATTAAAAGGAGTTGTGCTTTGTGTTTTGCTGCTGTCATGAGTCAGCTGACTTTTCCGACTTTTTTAGAAAGCTGTGTGACATTCGGACTCGACGCTTGTACTAAGAAGGTGAGAAACAGAACAGATGGCCAAAGAACGCCGGAGGAGGAATGACATATGTGTGGTATGGTCTACACTGAGGCATCTGTGTGTTAACAGCGGTCTGCATGACGACCATTTATTCCCCTGTTTTCCGTTTCTCACTGGTACTGCTGTTATCACTGACGAATCACTTTAATTAGCGGACCAGACAGGGCTGCATCCTACTTCGGAATGCACGCTCAGAATTCAGGGCCGTGATAACGATCTTGACGGATACATTACAGACATCAAATCCGGGAGTGAGACAACATCCGTTTTCCCTTGATTCCGGGTGTTTGTTTATTATAAGCTGCTTTTTCAAAAACAGATAATTGCTCAGGTTAATATATTTGATGGGCTGCTTGTGTATGTAAATAGGTACTAATTTGCATACAATTCACATGTAATCATGTTCGGATCAGAGCCCTGCTTGACCCCGCCTCCCCTGGGAAGTGTCATGGATGCCAGCCAAGGCACCAGATTAGCAGGGGTTCTGAGCTGGGTTTGCTGGGCTGAGGACCAGCCCTCCATCCTCCACCCATGCATCCATCCATCTTGAAGCCCCTGATCCTGCTCAGGATCGCGGGAGGCGCATGAACGAAGGCAGCAATGACGAACCGCTCTTGATTTCTTACTCTCGAGGCTTCCTCGATGTTACCCTGTTTGAAGCTGGCAAAGGCTGTAATGAACACCCCCTCCCCCCCTCAGCTGGTGCGTTGAAGGCATGCCGGGGTGTTCTGCTACCACGGGGTGGTGCGTGACAGAAATACACGAGCTGGTCACATGGTCATCTCGCCGATAGCAGAGCCGACGGGCATGTCTGCCGCACCACGACACACGGCGACACACGGCGCCATGTGAACGGCGGTAATCACACAGCCGCTCAGCGTGCTTTAAATAGTTAAAGGAAGAGATGGGCAGAAGATAAATGACATGATGTTTTATGGTAAAAATGATCTGGCAATGCAATATCCTGTGGATATGGTGATATTTTTATTGAGATATTTTGTCTCATTTGTATTCTGGTCACCTCTGCCTTTTCATGCAAATTGGACACATTTGTATGTGTGTGATCTTGAGCCTACCGTGTGTGTGGGGGTGTGTGTAGGTGTGAGTGTATGTGTTCATTCATGACCCTCCCTGTGTGTGTGTTCATGACCCTCCGTATGTGGGTTTGTTCATGAGCCTCTGTGTGTGTGTGTGTGAGTGAGTGTGTGTGTGTGTGTGTGTGTGTGTGTGGTCATGAGCCTCCCTGTGTGTCTGTCAGAAGCACCCGACTGAACAGAGACATGGAGTCTCAGCTCATCCCCCACTCACATGTTGGCGTGTAGGTGGTACTGTACGACTCCCATCATCCCTCCCCAAAATGAGAACCCCCCCAGAGAAAACATTCACTTCTGGAGCTGACGTCTGAGGTCATCCTACAAATTCATAATCTCTCCCTCCCAGGCCGCCCCTGGTCCCACCCCTCCAAGGCCTTCCGCTGATCTGATTCGTAGCTCGTTTCCCAGACACGCCGTTCTGCACGACGACACATCAAGATGTCTCTGGCGTGCAGCTCCCCATCTACGCCGGGCATAAATTACTCATGACAGCATGAAATATAGAGGAGAATGTTATTTTAAAGACTTTCCCGTTGGACGACGTGGTACGGATTTTCCCTGGGAACATAACAAACATGAATAAATCTCAGTTCATTTAAGATTTATTTCAGCAGCCAACTGGATGTGACAGCAAGGTAAGAGTCAAAGTGGGAGAGGAACTTTTAAGGAAAGTGTGTTTTTGTGGGAGTTCACAGCTATTCAAACAGGAGCCGATTCCTACAAACAGGACAGATGGTTACAGCAGAGAGTGCTGGAAAGAAGTTATCACAGGCCATATCGTTACTTTTTTATCTGTGACACGAGGTTGTGGACAGTAAGATGGACAGGAGCTGCAGCCAGTGGAACAGCAAGTCGGTCCAATACCAAGTCTGAAGTGGCCTTTAGACTGGCCCCAGCACTGTCAGTGCTGCCTATCACATGCCAGAATGATGACCCTGGTGTGGCAGTCATGGCACAGGAAACCCAGCGTGGTATGGTATGTGCCAAGGGGGGGCGGGGCCTCTGTAAGGCGACGAGAGGACACGGTCATGTCGGGGGCTGTTGATAACACGGCGTGGATGCGATAACAGAAGCATCACATGGGTGAGGCACGACTAAAGAGAAATGCAGAAGGTGGAGTCAAGTAGCCAGTGGATGGATGTGGCTGGATGTGCCGCCCAGAAGTTAGTGAGCAAATGTGGAGTTGCACTGGGGAATCGAACATATAAGAATGGACCACCCTCATCACAGCTATTCTAATCAGAGATGAAGATCTTGCTTCTCCTTCAATCCTTATCCTTGTCTCCAGGGAGATAGTGAGCACGCTGTCATCGATCCCAAATTTCACCGGCGTGAGGGAACAGCGGTACTTGGATTTGGACAGACACCCAAGCACCCAAAATGGTCCGGTTCTCAAACGGTTGTCCCCCTCTGCTACCTAGAGCAGCCGGAGAAGTCCAAGCTGTCAGGAGAGTGTCAGAGGCCCGAGGAGAAAAGATGGAACTGTTCCAGACGGTGGGATTATTGGGTCAAACAAATTCCTATGAGGGGTAACAGCATGCATAAGAGAGGAGAATGTGACAAATAAAGGAAATAAGATTAAAGAAGCAGCTGTGATGAGTGTTTGTAGGTTATTTAATTTGTCACAATAACATTACTTTACATTCCCTGTTAGGGTTGCTTATTGGTCACACAAGGTAAAGAAAATTTTCTGGCCTAAAGCTGCATTTAGTCTGCGAAGCTGAAAAACAACACAGTTTTTAAACGTATCCTGTTTTTGGCGTGATATCGACCTCCCTGTCGCCTTCCCATTTCTGCTTTTTCACTGTCTTCAATAAAGTCGCTCGAGGCCGTACTTTCAGTACGGCTTCTATGAAGGGGAAATGGTCCGCGAGTATGGGCGTGTTTTGATGTCAGGTGCCTATGGTACACAGTCAACATGACGTGGCTTCGACTGGCAGCCGATTTGTGGATCTGCTCAGCGTCCGTTAATGTGTCCTCCAAACTACAGCGGTTCAAAGGCTATGGCAGCATCTTCTGTCTTTCTGGACTCGTCCGTTTTCTAGATGCTTCTTTGTGGGTCCTTTTAGCTGAGGGTACAGCAGTGATGCCCTGGGATTTCAGTTGGCCCGCTATACTACTACCTAGGCAATCTTTTGCCAGTGTTATGTCTACATTGCCTGGTAATCAGAGCTGTACTTACAATAACTTGTGCTTCTCAGGTTGGCTCTGCATGGAAAACAGCCTTCAGAAATATTTACACCAAGCAGCTGTTTGAGAAATGTGCACATCTGGCCTGTTCTGCTGCCCATCACCACCGTACTATTATACTACACTCATTAAGGCAATTCAATGTGTCCCTGAGAATCCCCAAAGTCAAGAGTGTGACTCTGAGAAGAATCCCCAAAGTCAAGAGTGTGACTCTGAGAAGAATCCCAAAAGTCAAGAGTGCGACTCTGAGAAGAATCCCCAAAGTCAAGAGTGCGACTCTGAGAAGAATCCCAAAAGTCAAGAGTGTGACTCTGAGAAGAATCCCCAAAGTCAAGAGTGCGACTCTGAGAAGAATCCCAAAAGTCAAGAGTGTGACTCTGAGAAGAATCCCAAAAGTCAAGAGTGTGACTGAGAATCCCCAAAGTCAAGAGTGTGACTCTGAGAAGAATCCCCAAAGTCAAGAGTGTGACTGAGAATCCCCAAAGTCAAGAGTGTGACTCTGAGAAGAATCCCCACTCCACAAAGCCAAGAGGCATGTCTGACATCACACCCCCCAAACCATAAGCCTCCTGCCATATGGCAGGGGGTATGACAACCAGGTTGATCGTAAAAATGGCCATTCAGGTGTTTTGAGGATTCAGATGGGGACCATTCATCTTGTAAACATCCAGGAAGCACACTCTGCCTGAACTTCCATTCCATCAGCACTAATGGACCGCGGTTGACCTTTATGGTGTCGTTTTTAGCGCAGATGGGTATTACCCAGCGGCCGTGATTTCAGCCTGGCAGGGAAGATGATTTGCATCTTTTTTGAATAAATGGCTTTGTAAGCGAGTGTTCAAGTAAATTGAACCCACCACAAAGCTCGCTTGAGAAGTCTGTCTTGACGTGGGTGTGATCTGAATCTCGGCTGCTCAGGGACAGCCTTAATCCTGCCCCATATTGGAAAGCCCCCTTCACTCGTTGGCCAACCATATGAGACTGATATGGAAAGTTATCAGGCTTTTGTTCATCTGTTCCTCTGGGTTTATCGTGTGATCATTTACAGATTGGACTCTAAACCTGACCATCTTTTTTTACAGGTAAAGTGATCACCGTTAAGGACAGTGAACTCAGTTTCAAATGCCACCCCAAAAAACATGATGAAGCCCAAGTGCATCTTCATTTCAAAGCTAACTACACAGAGATGAATGAATATTATTTGTAGTGTGATCTTGAGCCACTTTGGCTGCATGTGTATCTCTGGAGACAGAAGATCTACCCTCTGGCTCTTTGACTTTGGGACCTACTGCAGTTGACACCTCTATAAACATCTGATGCTGTGTGATGCTGTGCTGGTCCAGTGAAAGTGAGACCTACCAGAACCACAGGACCATTTCATCTGCTCCACTCGCAGACCTACCAGAACCACAGAACCATTTCATCTGCTCCAGTCTCAGAGCTACCAGAACCACAGAACCATTTAATTTCTCACACTCTTCAAGATCCCAGCCTGGTTTCTCTGTTGTTGTGAAGTGAAAGGTGTGTGTGGGGGGGCGGGTATTGAGGAACATTTCAGAGAAAGTCTGTCAGGTCATTCTTCAGAATCCCCCTGAAAGTGCTCCGACTGTTCCAACTCCGCCATCTTGTTCCCCCTATCCTGTTCTCTGATTGACTGCTCTGACTGCCTGATCTAACCCTCCTTCTGACCAGACCTCCCACCCTGCCCTTATTAACCATAAACCAGTTCTCATGAACAGACCATAGTAATGAGGAACACGCATTCATGAGGGAGATGCCTAGAGGATGAGGAGAGCGCATTGCGGGCGGTTGCCTCGAGGACCAGGGCCTCAGTCAGAGAGGAGAAAGTCGCTCAGCAGGAGAAAATGGATGGGGTTCACGGGACATTTGTGTCACTTTTCATAGTACCATCGCTGCAGGGCTGGCTGAAATTAGCTGCAATCATCGTAATCACAAGCCTGCTGACTCTGGCGCTGAAGTGGACCTCCCTCTATTTCCTGAGGCCAAGTGTGGAGACGGACTTCGTTGGCTTACTTCTGCTGCCTCTCCTCAAACCATGGTGTGGCTTCCACAAGGCGATGAGAAAGTACACTGACTCGGCCGTAGTCCTGCCACTTAGATCCTCAGCACTTGAGTCACAGTCTCTGCAAACTCATTTACAGGCTGTAATGGAGGTCCCCGCTTTTTACAAGTCCATATTAAACACAATGAGTTGTGCAGCTTGGCTGTGAGATGACTGGACTTTCATTTGTACGACAATGTTGCTTTCTCTTCTGTCTTAATTTCTCCTCGTCCCAAAACGTTTGAATCTGATGTTCTCTGTCTCCTGTTGTGAGCTGTAGCTTTTACTGTTGAAAGTGAAGCTTACGAGGTTAGTAAAGGACACGAAACAAAGGACAAAGGAGCGAACTGGCAGGAGAGGCAGACCCTCCAGACTGCAGGGTAATGACTTTCACAGGAAAGCCACTGGTTTTAAAGGGAGCACTGGCCACCTTCGCTGACGGCACACAAAGAGACCTTCAGATGTCTGTTGCAGTCGGTCAGATAAACTCCTCCCTCCCCCCACACCCATGCTAACTGCAGTCAGATGAACTCATGGGAGATATTTCTTAATTGGCTTTGGTGATGTCATAGTTTCCCCCCATTTCTAGTGCTTTCCTAACTTTGTTTCTTTAAGTGGTGTTTACTTTTCAGCAGACGATTTTAACAAAAGCCATTCGCAGTGCTGACATCACTCTCGACCTTGATCTTCCTGCCCACTGCTGCGGCTTTGCCATTTTTTAAACTGGATCCACGTTAGCTGCCTCTCTCTGGGGCTCCCCATCTCCTGGGCACTTGGCCACCGTTAACTGTTACGCACCCCTGCTGACCGGGGGCTCCTCTCGGGAGGCCGTGCAACTCCAGGAGCCCGGCGGTCTGAGCTGTAAAGAGAGCTGACCTTAGGCAGCCTGAAGAGATGCTGTTGCCTTTAACTCAGCCTTGGGTTCCATCTGCCTGGCTGGTGTGAAGAACCAGTGCGTGTGTTTGTGTGTGTCCATGGCAGCATAGTGTGGTGTGTGCATCCCTCGGTGTGTTACTGTGTGTTCACACTCACCCTCACGCTATGAGTGTGTACGTGTGAGAGCGTGCCCATTTCCTCCTGCTCATCCTGTGCTGCGGGGCTCTAATTGAAATGTGACCTTTTGGGTCGATTTCAATTAGTTTGAAATCTGGAGTTTTAACAGAACCAGAAAAATAACGCGATGAGTTGATATAAAAATAATTAAATAAGGTGATGTGATGCATTTTTAATTTGCCGTCTTTTGCGCTCATAACTTTGAGATGCGTGGATGGAGATTTATTCTGCTGCTGATGCACTTCATTAGAGCGGGGAGCAAACTGGTACGGCGGGTCGGGGGGGGGGGCAGCTTTGAATAATGCATGAACACATGCGGCCACAATTGAGGGAACACGCAAATTAAACGGGCCGAATGCTAATGGCGCGATAAGACTAGCCAGCCATCAACAGAGCGGAAACCAGTGCTTTTAAAGATGGTCGCCTGGCGACACACCCCGTGAGGGCTGGCGGGAATGTGCTAGCGACCGTGGCGGTAAATGGGGGCACGTCGCGGGCCGGCCGGGGTCGCGTTGCAGCTGAAATCTGTTTCGGAAAAGTGCCGTATGAAATAACATTTGACTTATCAGTTAATAACTGCGGGCCTTTTTCAAGGCAAGTTCCTTTTCGAAGATAACTATGGTATTAATTTGTTCAGCAATATCATCATACAAACACATGCGCTGGCAGACAGGCTTCGGGTGTTAAGACCAGTGTGTGTTGAAATTTGCTGCATTGAGAGTCCCAACTACAGGATCAGTCTGAGTGGAGTTCGCTGGAGTTCAGTAGGCGGGAAGCTGAGTCTTTCAGTTTGTGTGCTGAGAATTCCCCAATCCGGAATCGATAGCTCAGTCAAAGTCAAAGGCGGGTCATTCTGCCTACCAGATGTGTTGCGTTTACTGGGAGAACAGGCCAGCGTCTCTGTAAATAAACAGCATGAACACTAATGCCTGCCTGCCAGAAAAACACAGAAATCGTCAGCCTTTCTTTCCACCCGTGGTGGATGACAGACTTCAGCTCACACGGCTTTTCCTTAAGCAGCATGGAAGTCGCCTCACCAAAATCCCATCGATAAACGTTTTGCGCACAAGAAAACACTGCATTAAAGAGGAGGTTTAAATCGCATCGAGATGGATTGCACAGGCATACCTTCATTCTTCCTGTGGTCATCACACATCTGACCAGGGGCTTGGCTCACATTGCCTCAGGAAACGATGAATAATGTCACTGTTATTGGGATAAATAAACCGCCGAATGACCTCAGTACCAAGTACTGCATCAGGTCTGGACCAAGATCACGGTTTGGGTAACTGCTTTCTTAAGAATCGGCATCATACTTAGTAATTAGTGACCACACGCGTGACTGTCACCTGGCCATGTTTACTAGGTGGCTCTCAGCCGCTTCCCATCCCAGCTTTTAGCTGCATGTCATCCCACTCTGATGGAAAACGCCACTGCAGAGATAGATGGATTCTGTGCCCAGAGTCCGATTAGAATTCGCGAGCCGCAGCCAGACCGTCGCACAATCTGAGCTTTCAATTTCTCTCCAGTCGTCAAGGGACGTAACCAGGAGTCGTTTCTCGGCAAATCTGACTTCCTGCAAATCAGAATATTCCATCGTAAGGTGTGTGTGTGACACGGTCAGACCGTCACGGAGGGGCTTGAGGTTCACTATGGACCACTCTCCATCTTCACCGTGTGCGCGTGCTGCTGACCTAAGAGGAGGGTGCACTTTGAAGAAGATGGAGACCACCGCCCGCTGGCTTGAGCTCAGTGCTTCAGGAGCATCGTGGGTGAAGGACAGCTAAGCTCTTTCAGCTCCCGCGAGGTGCCACCCACTGACGCTGATGGGCGCAATGTGGGGACAAGCGACCCAGATAGACTGGTAAATACAGGCAGGAGTAATTGATTGAACCATCCCGGACCCCCAAACAGCTAGATATCTGCTGTGGAAAATATTATTTCTGCAAACATCAAACAAATGATGGAGCTGGAAGTGAAAAAGCCATTTCCCAGCCTTCTCCTGCTGACTTTATGGGGACCAGATGAGATAATGGGACAATATGAAAAACGGTAATATCACAGAAATGCCGATATATGAAGGGGGAACATCCACCAATGACATCTGCTGCCTTCTAATGTGTGATATATCCTCCAGCTGATTTATCTGTAAAGCACGGCGTCTGTCCATCGATTGGAGGGCCTTGCCCAGTAAGTTATGCAGCCTCCCCTAATGGCATCTTTTCAGTTACCATGCTTGGTGACTAACAGATTGGACCAGCAGGCATGGCTGAGGACAGTGGGGACGAGGAAGGTCAGACCAGCAGTCCCCATGGCAGCAGTGACAGACGAGGGCCCAGGCTGCCTTCATAGCTCAGCAATCCACTTCCGTAACACCCCAGCAAACACCTCAGTCAGGACCGTAGCATCTGCTCCCTTTGGGATGTTTTTCCACCGTGAAACAGATGTCGAGTCTTTGTTGTAATGGGTTTAAATGCTGTTACACAGTGTCAGATGCTGTACTTACGTCCCACTCCATGCAGAAGTAAACTGCGGCTGTTTCTCGCCAGCTGAGTGTTGGATACAGCTGGAAGAAGCCCTGCTGTAGCGAGACTGACAGCTTGATGTACTGCTTCGCTTAGCATAGCAGGAATAATGTTAACAAGCATTTTGCCCGTATCCACTCACACTCATGAGGAGTGTAGCTCGAAACGCCTCAAAGATCACAGCCGCCAGGCTCACAAGAATATTAAGCCATCATTGTAAAAACCTGATAACAGAGGAGCTCAAATCAGAGGTGGACCTCTTCAGGGCCGACAGCCAGCCCTGGGCTTCGTAACTCCGACCGAACAGCAAAGACTGACAGACCAAGTGTTCCGCCATGTTTTGTGGCTTCGTCCACGTTCCAGCTGGGGATCCACTACACAGCAGAGTTTTACCTCCTTTGTTCCTCTACTAACGTGGAAATTTCCAGGCGGTTCTTTAATCTGACTGCCTTGCAGGTTGGATGTTTGTTTTGCATTCAGAGGTCAGTTTCCCTCTCTGTAGAAGTTTATATTACAAATTATATTACACACGAAACATTTAGATGGTGCAGTATATTTTAAAAAGTTTGGAAATATTGCATTAACGACTTCTTTCTAGACCTCCCTGTCATGTTTAATTTAAGATTTATAATTTAATTATAGCATCACCATAAAACCATTATGTTTTCCCATAAAGTGAAAGTGTTCATTTTAAATGACTCGAAGGTAGCATCTATCATGCTGAGTTCAAACGATAATAGAGTAAGAATGAAGGACAGTCTCTAGCAACACGACGCTGTGCGCGGCGAGCCCTAAACCAGTAATCGGGCCGATTCCTGTATGCCTTCTCACCGCTGCTGAGTGAGGTCGAGTGTTTCCAGCGCTCCCTATTGGCATGGTGTATCCGTGGCGTGAGCTGATGTGAAGCTGTGGGGCATCTAATGGGGAAATCGTTCTGTAATCGGCCTCCCCTTTCATACAGCCAAGCAAATGGCGCCGTGCCTTTCCAGGGCGTTCCGCCGTAAACTCCGTCGTCGCTCTGGCGAGGAACAGTTTGCGTCTTGGTCTCCATGGCAACCGCCAAAGAGGGCCCCGCATGGCCATCCCTGGATTTGACAGACCGACTACGCGGACAGGGAGAAGAAGAAAATGGACCGCCTTTGGTTTCCGTGACAATAACAGGGACGAGGAACCAGACAACAGACGTGGGCTGGGGCTCCTGGGACAGTGACGGGGGGAGTTAACATAAAGAGCTTGTGACACCAAAAAGCCAAATCTGATCTGATCTATCTGGGAGGGATGGGAGAAACAGACCTGTTTACACTGTAGAGTGTCCTGCTGGGAGTATGTCCTTAACATAACGCTCTTCAGTGTCATTGTCAGTTCAATCAGAGGTGGGCCGGAATTTTTCACTTAAAGGGGGAGAAGCCTGGTAAAGTGGGGAGGGGCAGGGTGCACATTGGCAGGTCCTGTGTTGATGAGAAGAGTGGCCACGCTCAGCACTCGGTTTGCTCGTCATGCGTCTGACGGCTCTAGTGGCTTTGTGGAAGAAGTCCTCGCTAATCCAGCTTCAGATGCCTGCATGTGTACAAGAGGATGTTCTGGGAAAGTACAAATAAGCACAGGAGAGTGCAGAACCCCCATGACAGGGAACAGCAGCATCCCGTGAAGTCAGTACCACAGGTGATGTCCGTCAGTCATGAAGGAATCGGTTGCTTGACTCAGATGAGGGCAAATTTATGGACGTCCCTGGATAAATAATGTGGGGAATTTCGTAAAGGTTCAATAGAAATGCACAGCTCCAAATGTCACCACATTGGGAGGAAGAAGAGCAATGCCCAGAAGTAGGAAGGTCAGAGGCAAGTGAGGAAGAGCCAGTGAAGTGTTCACATCATGGGAAGAGTCGCTACGTGTCTGGGAACGTTGGCCAGCTCTTTAAATGATACATTCTGATGAACTCTTACACCATTTCGAAAAAACACTCCATAAATCAGCTTAACCAGCTAACTTGTAAAGATCTCACTCACACTAGTCTCTGCTTCAACAATGATCAACAAGGCTTGTGGGATTGACCTCAAATAGGGGCCTTGAGCTGAAAGTTGGGAAGAGGCTGCCAAGTTTAGGCTGTGACAAGATCCTGATGGTCTATGAAAAGTAAAGTGTGACTGGATTAGCTGGGCTGCCAGTGCAACTTAGAGATATCAAATCAAACCATTGTAATCCATTCAGAAATGGTATATCTGTCCTTCTCATTGATAAAGATGGACTGGCATCCCATCCTTTGTGTCCCTAGCCCCCAGGCACCCCCCATGACTCTGAGCAGGATAAGAGGATGAAGGATGGATGGATGTAGGACAGATGAATAAAGATGAGCTGAAGAAAAACAGAGTCATTAAACTTATTAGAGTTTAATGGTTTTGAAAAGAAAGAAAATGAGATGAGTCTCAGCTGACCCATCAGGGTCAATGCTAAATCACAGAACGCTGATGAGTCTCAACTGACCCTCCAGACGGAGGCCTAACCTTCCACGATTTAGGGAGTAAATTATCAGCAGACATCTCACACGTCTCCCTGGTGTCCTCAGCTCTGACTGAACACTTCGGTGGATGGCGGTGATCAAAGTGAGGCACACGGTAATAAAAAAACCGGCGCTGGCTCGATGGCTTTTTAATCTCAGCTCAGCACATGGCATCGATTAGGATTTGCAGAACGACATCCTCTTTAAAGCAAAACACATCGTGTGATGCCGGTTCCATCTCCGGCCATCCCGACGCTCCCTGCTAAATGATGTCCGTCAATCAAATTCGATCCAGGGAGCGGCATTAGCAGCCAGACCGCGTTTCACTGTAGGCGGGAAGAGGTTCTCATTCCCATTCTGCAGAGTCCCGTCGGCACAGCGTGGCACACGTCTATAAAGATCACGTCGAGTCCCACGGTCCATCCGGGGAGATGCGTGGAGTGCATTTGTGAGTGTTACCTGGGGTCTGCCGAGAGCACGTGAAGAATCCCGCAAGTGGGTTTCGTCTGTGCTCCTGCTGGAGTGTGCTCCTCTGTGGCACATGCGGCCAGATAACGATGACGAGGATGAAGAGGAGGTCCGCCCTGCCAACGCTGACAATCTTGACGCATGTATGATGGTGCCCTGACACCTCTCTAGAGGCCGGACACGGACCAATAAATCTGTTCTAAACCCATCGAGTTATATTTAATTAGCCTAAGTTATGAGGTGCAACTAACTCAGAGGGCGGCGCCTCAGTGCCAAACCCCTCGGCGAAGCACAGACTGCCCCCCGTACTTTCTGTAAGCACCGCAAATGGCCGGCTGTCGACCGTCCCTACCTGCATCCTGCCCCCCCCCCCCCTTCCCAAGGACACGAGGCAGCAGCTGCTCTCCAACTTCAGAGGCAATTTGGTCTCCTCACCCAAGACAGTGCCGGCACAAACGAGCCGCAGTCCCAGTTCAGACCATCTGCTAGTGCTCACTCAAAGCCAGGAGCCGTGTTAAACATGCCCCCTGCAAATCACATCTTTGGCTACACCACATACCGTCCGCTGGTCTGTTTTCCCGCTTTTCCTGGAGCGGCTCACTGCCGTCATGGCTACCACGTGCCAAGTGGCAGGTTGCCTCTGCCACAGCGATAGCTGCCAGAGCCCCTCAGAAGGAATGACACCTGAACCACTGCGTGACATCTGACGCTTCAGATTTATTGTCTATTTATCTTTCCCAAATGATGACCGATGGGGGGGCGGCTCACATTTCCCGCTTTCATAATTAAAGGATAAATAGGATTTTCCTCCTACCGAGTACACCGTTTCCCGAGTGTCTCTTGCTGTGAGAATGCGAACAGTTGTTCCCGCGTCTTCTGGCAAACATGAAGGGGCCATCGCCTATGGCATGACTGACATCAGCCCCTCTCCCCAGCGTCACACTTTCTCAGCTCACTCCTCAGCTCTTCTGGGGAGTCGGCCATACCTTTAACTCTGTGAATGCTGACTTTATATGACTGTTTTTAAAAACGTGAAGCTAATGGAGTCCGGGCAGTGGCTACAGCAATGCCGTTTCCAACAGGAGACAGCCTGGCAACCGGGCTTAAGTGGCCACTTGGGCGAAGGACACCGTCAGCCACAACCCCTGCAAATGAATAGAGGGCGGGGGGGTGAAGAGGAAAACAAACAATCAAAACTGCGACCGCAGCAAACGCTGGGAGGGAAGCAAAGTGCACTCAGACCCAGTTCTGAGGGGACGGAGAACTACTTGAGCTGCGGTGATCCAATCACTGCGGCATTAACCAAAAATGGCAGCCAGAGAGGCTTCGAGGAAAACCATGGAGCCACAGAGAGATCCATTTATTGGAAATCTAAATTAAAAAGCAAAACATTTACAGCGGGTTGTCCAGCCTGCCGCAGATGTCAGGTCGTCCTCACGCCACAGTTGGATATGCGGGGGAGGGCCACGATTGAGAACTGCACAAGAGGAGGAGGAAGGGGGTCCGCATACAAGAGCGGGCAGCGGGATTCGAAGCCGCGGCTGGATCGATATTCACACCGCAGTTAGCGAGGCAGGCGGGAGTCTCTGGTGAACAGCTAACTCGCCACACACATGTACGAATTGCACCGTGCCGGTGGCAGCTTTCCCCGTATCCTTCGGCAGTCTGACTCACCTGCCAAACGTGTGAGCTCCAGTACTCCAGCAGTCTCTGAACGCGCCACCTGCGTGAGCCAAGAAACGTAACGCGAGGCGTGTGTTCCGCCCGTCGCTCACCGGCAACCCCCTTCGACATCCGGACTGGGACATTGGCATCGTTAGTGATGTCACCGATAGTCGTAAAAAACGACTTACCGGGCAGATGTTTGGTGCGAGATGGTCAACACCCCGAAAGCCCGAGCGACGCGTACGTGTGGCTCCATCCACCCGCATGTCAGCCGGCTCTCCACCCTGACACCCACCCTCCTCTCCTTTAAGATGTTCTGGGACTTTTTCATCGGGTCAAAGGTGGTGTGACTTTGGTGCCAGTCACCCTTCACTGAGGACACGACTCTGGGGTGGCTGGAGTCTCCCCTGGGGCTGATTAGTGCCACTTTTGAGCCGAGTTTGATTCCATATGAAGAGGGTTGCCCTACTTCATGCTCTGCATGCTCCCGAGAATCTGGGGATCAGCAGTAAAGTAAAGCTGCCAAGTTGGCACTGATGCCAGTGTGTGAGGAAGTAAACTGGAGTACTGCTCATCACCTTCATCGCTCACTGGACATTGCAGTGATCCATCATCCCTAGTCTACTGCCTGTGACTATGATCATTTCAGCAGAGAGCCCCACACGCACGCACACACACGCGTGTGCTCACACATGCAGTGCAGAATTTGCCCCATTAATGAAATTTGTTGGCCGGCTCACTTTGGTAAATAGTCCATTCTGCAAACTCTCTGCTCTTTGCCTTGTGGGTGGACTGTTTGTTCAACACCTTGTGTTCCGGGGACATATTTGAGGGTTACACACGGGACCCAGGCTCACTTTGGTAAATGGTCCATTCGGCAAACTCCATGTCCTTTTGCCTTGCAGGTACGCTGTTTGTTTGACGCTGTGTGTTCCGGGGACATGTTTGAGGGTTACTCGTGGGTTCCAGACTCACTTTGGTAAATGGTCCATTCCCCAAACTCTCTGCTCTTTGCCTTGCAGGTGGACTGTTAGTTCGACACCATATGTTCTGGGGACATGTCTGAGAGCTACACGTGGGTTTCGAGCTCACTGCTGGACTTGCAGAAGGGATTGCATTCTGCCGAATGTCTGCTTCCACCAGGCGGTTCCGAGCCGCCCTCCTCAGTGCTTCAGGTGTGGTTGCTCTTTTCCTACCCACCAGCTGCTGTCGTTTACTGGTGTGAGTCCGGCAGGCCCCCGTTCACATCCATGCGGCAAACATGCAGCCATCAGTCATTAGTAACCAGCACCCAGCCTGCACTCATATCGGTTCTGCTGGAATTCCCCAAGCCGCTTCCATATTCGGCCGCAGCCTTGTGTAAAATAATCTGTCCGGCAGAGCCGCTATTCCCATGAGGCTCACGTTTTCACTTCAGAGAGGCTCACTCCCATGAAATGACCTCCTTGCAGATGTGAGTCAACTGAAAATGAAAAAAAAGCCAAGCGATCCCGCCACTTTCTGCCCTGTGTTTCACGACCCTCTGCTGTGTCCTCTTCCTCGTTTTCTCTTGAGCGCCTTTACGAACTGTCTCTGGCCTCGGTCTGATCATTTCCTCTGGTTGTCTTGTGCCTCCCAAATAATACTCTTCTTTTCCTCAATTTCAACAGAATAAATTCCAATTTCCCATTCTTTCACCAAAGAAAATGTGTGTTGCCAGACACTCTGGAGCAGTGCTTCTGTGATCTATAACCTGCCATTTGCTTTTATCCCCTTCTTTCTCTGCACAGATGGAACACAGGACTCAAACCCTTTCCTGCAACAACAAAAACCAACCCCTAGATTGCCTGCCCTAGGTAAAATCGGAGCATATGGCAAACTTGTGTTGCCTTGTCATTAAAACGAAATAATACTCTATTAATTCTACCCCGATGCAAACAAACACAAAATTATAATGCTTTAATGAGCTGGTAGGTGTTGATTGGTGAGACGGGAAAATTATGAACAGAGTGTTTCTGAAAGGCTCTTCTGAAATTCGCTGTAATGTGTGACAGATTAACCTGCGTTTTCCCATTCATGGTGGATGATTATAAGGCAACAGAGCGGCCTGTCAGTCACCAACACCAAAATATTAACTAGGGACAGCACACACTCAAGAAATAATTATGCTAATCATTACAGTCAAATTGCCACACGGGGTTAGCCACTGACTTCCGGGATGCCACACTTGGTTCATAGCAAGCCCCAGAATTCGACAGATCACCGTGATCTCTGTGACTAGCTAACAAATTGCAATCACTGCCGGGGACCCTTCAATCAAGGGTGACAATCACAGTACTTTCTATACCTGTTTAAACTGAATTTTCAGACACCGTATTGGCACAGAACAATCCATCACTCAGTCATACATCTGTGTAAATAACCCCAGCAAATTATCATCAGCTTTTACTTAATCCATCATTTCCCTGGCAGAAATCTGCATTACGGTGATGAGGTGGTGCGCTTTCAAACAAGAGAGATGCTAAGATGTTCAAGATGAAGATGATGAAGGCAAACTTGATTGGTCGGCCGGAACCGGGATCACATGGTTGAGTCAGGTGCTGCTGGAGAGGGTAATTAGCAATGCTATGGTAAAACAGACGACATTGCTGATTAATTAGTGTCCTTCTTTATAACTGTGCCATTTCAGAACGTTCGTGAGAAGCCCCTTTAATAACTTCTCCGGGGAAGTAACTTCGTAATGACGATAGAAATGGCCATTTGATGGAAACCTTGGCACATTGTGGTGGCTTTTTCATTTAAAATCACATCCATCATCCTTGTTATGTCAGCAAAACATGCCTTCTCATTACGATACTTATGTGCATTCAGTATGCTGTCATTTTTCACGTTAGTTAACTATACATAGCTAGCCCTGTGTAACTCTGCATGACTGACCACGTGTAGCTCACCCAAATCTCTTTCTTAAATTCCGTTTCAGGTTAATTAACTTTCAGAGTGACCTTCACAACACAGGAGTGTGTGTGTGTGAATTACAATGAACACACAAGCAAGTGAAGAAGTAAAACGGGCAGACGACAGCGGAAGTGTTGAACCAAAAACTCAGCAAGGAGAAAATAAACATCTGGGGGTCAAAGGTCAACTGGCCATCCAACCCCCTTAACCGTGCCATCGTTATACAGAAGATGGAAAGACATAAGGCCATTGTATGTTCGTATGGTGAACTGTGGTCAGTGCCACCATCTGCAAGCCGGTTCTTCATGCTGATCCTCCGAAGACCTTCTTGTTGGTAGAGCACATCACAGATAAAGTGTACTCATGGCTCTCGATGACGCAACTCTTCTGTCGTGTTAGCCCTGAGAACATCATGGACGCTGCAGTCTGTTATCAAATCCGTCGTCTTTAGCAAACACGGGTTCCGGAGTGGAGAACGTGAGCCGTGACACCCGGCGCTCATCGGGGGAATCTGATGCTGCACTTGGTTTGAATGCAGACACCATCCCCGCCTCCCCGACATGTATCCGGCCTCCTCGATCGGGGCCTGTTACACGCCCAATAACCAGTCATCAATCATCCCCACGGTTCCTAAAGTCAACGTTAATCAGCAAAAGGTCAGCTGCTTTCAGCAACCATAAATGTCGCTGCATCACTCTGTGCTTATTGAAATGTCAAAACGGTTCCGTGACGCGCAATAAAAGCCAGGGGAAGCACAAACACGTACGGCTGGCCCAAAGTGCACCTCCCACGGCTGGCCACCGCCGTGCCCTACACTCGCTGACTCCCCGCCGTTTACCGCCAGGCTCCCAGTGTCTGCGGCAGATGGGGATGGAAGCGGCCACAGTGTGAGAAGCATGCTGTTATTGTCTACTGAAATTTGTGTCAAATTGCAATGTTTTTAGCTTCCCGTAAATCAAATTCTCTCGGTGTTCTACACTGCTAAAAGCTTACTGGGCAATAATATATTGCAATCCACAGTATAATAATCCTTACAATAATAATAAGAGTAATAATAATAATAACAATTATTCTAACTATTATCGTCATCATCATTATTGCTGCTGAAGCATGGATTGGTTATGTAAGTCGGGCAAGAACACAGATGTGGTTTTTTGCACGCATCAGGCAGGCAGTAACACGGGATCTGTGGTTCTATGGAAAAGGCTTTGAAAGGCAGATAACATGTAAAAACATTCTCAGCTCCAGGCTCTCCCTTCACCTGGAGACTCTTTACCCCGAGATACATCATTCCAGCTACGACACGGAAAGCAACCCTGCTTTTTTTTTAAAAAAAAAACCCCTTTGTAGTTCCAGAGCAGCCGTGCACCGCGGGCTTGTGTCATCTCCTCCCGTGTAATTTCACTAATTTCCGGGTGCTGGAGAATCCTCTCGGCCCACGTCCCTCATACCGACCATCCTCGTTCGCCGAGCTTGGCCCCACCTGCGGTGGAAGACAGGACTTCCTGCCATGCATTCTGTGCACAGCCAGCGCTTGTGATGTTTGTCTATGACGTCAACGTACGTTTTTATAGCGTCGAATTTCCTGCTCCTGAAGGAAATGCGGTGCACGCAGCAAAAGCGTGCGTGACGTCAGGACATCACACCGCACGTTTTACAGTGCACTCCTGTTCACGTCACAGTAACGTCACATGATTAATTACGTCACAATACGCATTTTTTTGCAGCGCTTCGGTTTGACCAGTTACTGCAATTTCTGCAGCTGCTGCGATTCACTCTGGAGGTGGAGCAAGTACAAAAAAAAAAAAAAATGCGTTTTAAATGGTCCTTTCCCAATGCTTATAAATAATAAACATCCTGACACCGTGGGAAGCTTGAGTAGTAATTATGCAGATTAATGAGAAAATCTAATTTCAAAAGAGTTGCCGAGCTTATCGGGTGAGAGAGTTCAGAGCCAGAATGTAAAGCAGACGATAGCTTAACTGATACATGAAATACAGTGTTTTAAAATGTACGGAAATATTTTCTAATACAAATTATTCATATTAACATTTTAAGTGTCTTGACTATAGCTACAGCAACAAGCGTTTATCTGGGCACTTAATCATGATAAGAGGTGTAAATCTTATGTGTACTCAAGTTACAATATTGAATTCCTCAACAAAGGAATTCTGCCACTTATCGATTTGACTTCCTGGCATCATTAGAACATTTTTGATGATGCATATCCTGTTCTCAAAGGTACAACAGCCACCCTCATTTTGGATCTGTTCGTACAGATTTTTAGCTTGAAACTTCACCCCTTCATCAGGACTCGTTCCACGACGCCCTGCTCGGTCAATAAGCTCCTACACAGGCCACAGCTACAGGACCCCTGATTCTGCAAACCTATCCAATTCGAGCCGGTCACTTTACTTTAACGGCAGGCGTGAGACTTCACGTGCCAGCGGCGGATATGACTGTGTTTGGCCGGTCCGTCACCCCATCCCCACCGGTCAATATGAAGCCAGTTCATAAGGTCAGGCTACAGAGGCTGTCAGACCAGAATGCCCATCGGATTCTGATTAGCGCAAGGCTCTGTTGTCAGCCGGCGCCGTCAACACTGGGCACAGCCAACACAGCCGTTTACCCCTTCTCACCACAGATTTTTCACACAAGTCCGTGCTAGAAGATGTCAAGAGACGGCAGGGCTGACATTTGATACCCACAAAGTAATTTCACACCCTCAGGTATAACGCTGCAAGCTTTTAGATGTTTTTAAGAATAGCAACAGGTAGCGCCAAACAACATGGAAGGATGTATGAAAAGCTGAAGAGATGAAGTTGAGTCCCGTCCGCTTCTGCCTAGAAGAGACTGGGAGGCGGTTCGATCTGACACAAGACAGCAGAGCGTCCAAATGAGCCACTCTGCTGCAGTACCGGCAGAGAAGAAAGCGAATGATCTATCTATTGAAGTGGACATCAATGGCCGCTTCCTCTCTCCGTTTAGCGTCTTGCCAGATCACTCATTGTGCAGTTGAGTCTGTCCCGAATCCTACTGAACGTGTTGTATTACACAACATAATACAATAACGTTTTTTTTTTCCCCTCTCGTTTTTCAGGGAAAATTAATAGCAGGTTTCCATAGTTACGCACTTGTGAGCAGACATTCATCTCAGCTGTAATTAACCTGTTTTGGAGTCCGGACAAACCTGATCCTTTCAAATCGGCCCGCAGCTGTTTTCAGGCTTGCAGCACAGATCCAATAACTTGTACTTAATTCTGTTGAAGTGAAAACAGTCTGACTGGATGGTGCTGGTTTGTGACTGGTCTGTTAATTGCGAGCGTGCTGCTTAATGGTTGAAGCCCCCGGAGAAGGCCCATCTATACCTGAACAGGGTACTTAACCTGAAAAGCTCTACTTAAAAGCCCCAAGTGTAAGTAGGCAGAGCTGCAAGTTCCCGTGGTTAAAGCTACAAAATAACAGGTGAGATCGACTTTGCCATGCTCACAGGCCATGGCACAAACAGACAGTGACGGGACAATGGCCTCCTGCTAAAGGGGAGAGTGACGCCCACTGGGCGAGGCGGCCGTCCCCATTGGTCCATGGCATCTCCATTAAGGTGACACCTACCCATCTTGTGTCAGTCCAGCACCGTGACATAAAGTGGGTCCAGTACCCATCAGAGAATGCCCATAAATCAAGGCTTTTTCTCAATAAGCATGCCAGGCCTCTCAATACTGGCCGGTAAATATGTCTCAATGCCACTTCGTAATCCCTGCTTCTGTGACTTGGGATGGGTGTTCGCAGCCCATCCTGAGAATGGAGGGATGCATGGGGGCGAGGCGGCACTGTCCATGTAGAGAAAGCACCGAATGAACGCTGCTGCAGGGAGGTGAGGGAGGACCTTCCAGAAGGCGCTTGTGAATACGCTCTTCTGCCAGCATCTCTGAAGCAGAGCAACCGTCGTTCCTGTTTACAAAGCTTCCCCTTCAGCCTTTGTCTTCTTCCCGTGGCTAATTTACATTCTGCTTAAGAGGGACAAGCTAACACATTGCATTCTCAGGCAGCTTCCTGAGAATTCCTATTACTCTGCCAGTGAGCTACTGAGATACCGCTATGGGCATTTGCCTGCTAATCCAAAAAAAAAAACAAAAACAAAAAGAATAATTTCAGGAACTATCCATCCATCCATCTTCCAAACCACTCTAATCTTTGGGCCTGGAACCTATCCCATACAGGCTTAGGGCACAAGATGGTCAACACCCTGGATGGGGTGCCAACCCATTGCAGGGCACAGCTACACTTTATGGATAATTTAGCCATGCCAATCAGCCTGCAACGCATGACTTTGGACTGTGGGAGCATACCTAAGCGCCTGAAGGAAACCCACGAAGCACGGGGTGAAAAAGCCACCTCCACACAAAAAGAGGTATGAGGCAACTGTAGTAGCCAGTGAGCTATCGTGGCACAGGAGGAATTATGCTAACGGAAACTGTAGTTTCAAAATAAATTCTCTTATCACCTCTGGAGAGGGTGGCACTGCTTAGCATTATGGGCTGGCGTAGCTTTTAAGTTACACTAAAACGCAATCATTAAAATTAAGTGGTTCTCCAAAAACATTTTTCACACAACAGACACAAGTAAACAGACAGAGCAGCCCTGGAGGATGATGGGCAACAAGGCACACAATGGAAGAATCTCTTTCCAAACGGGGGGCTGTGAAATGCACAGCACTCACTCTAAACAAGCAGTTACTCTTTTCATAACGCTGTAAGGGGGTCAGATTGCAAGAGTGCTTGGGACCGGTTCTTTTCTCGCCGACATGCCAGTAACAATTCACCACAGGATCCATCGTGCTTCTGAGAGGAAGTGCGGCCAAATCTAGCCTGAAGTCCTGTAGGCTCCACAGGTGGGACGACGCTCGGATAACCAGTGCAAAGAGCTGTTGGCAGCAAACCAATGCACCCTGGCCCTCTCAGAGTTTGTTTCAAAAAAGAATCACAGCAGCTGTAACTCAACGATCCCCTGCAAGCTCTTTGTAATACAGAAATCGGCAGTTACTGGGAGTCTGGGGTTTCGAGGTGTTTCAGGGCGCCTTGTCAGAGCATAAAAAAAGACAGAAGTGGTCAATGCACATCCAGTAGCTGAGTTGGTCCAATGCTCAGTTCACTTTGGAGCCGAATTTAATGTTTCTGCTGATGCTGGAATCGAAAAACCTCCGCTGGCAGCTCACACAGCTTGTCAGCTAAAAAAAGGATCATTCTGGTGTAAAGCTTTTCAGTGCAGGTGGTGTTAAAAGTGAAAACAGCTTTATTTCATGGTACTGCTTCTGAGTTTGCGGAGCCATACATTAAACAGATCACCCTTCAGAGCTGGTCCTTCAAACGAGCACACAGATAAACTTTAAAGATCTAAAGATCATCCTTCAAAGTGGTAAAAGAAGCAAACACACCTTCAGGATCCTGACTCACAACACCAACCCCAGAGGTTCTTGATAAACAGCACCAACCCCGGAGGTTCCTGAATCACAGCACCAACCCCGGAGGTTGCTGACACACAGCACCAACCCCGGAGGTTCCTGAATCACAGCACCAACCCCAGAGGTTGCTGACACACAGCACCAACCCCGGAGGTTCCTGACTCACAGCACCAACCCCGGAGGTTGCTGACACACAGCACCAACCCCAGAGGTTCCTGACTCACAGCACCAACCCCGGAGGTTCCTCACTCACAGCACCAAACCCGGAGGTTCCTCACTCACAGCACCAACCCTGGAGGTTGCTGACACACAGCACCAACCCCGGAGGTTCCTGAATCACAACACCAACCCCAGAGCTTCTTGATAAACAACACCAACCTTGGAGGGTCTTGACACTTAGCACTAACCCTCCAGGTTCTTCATAAACACCACCAACCCTGGTTGGGCTCCTCCCAGTAGATAGAGGCAACATTCACTCACATCACTGAATACCGATTGTGGGGATTTGAGATCCAGCCAGTAGATCACCACCCACCTACACCCGTCTCCACCTGTCTGCTGTTTGCAAGCTTATTTCCATTCCCACTGTGGTCATGTAATTTTCCTTCACTGCCTTCTGCTACAAGTCAAGGCCCTTGATGGGCACATCAACTTGCATAAATACCAGAACCTTTACTCTTTTATAATGAGCCAAACATTTTTTTCCCATAAAAACAGAAGACTGACACCTTGCAAGTCAACGCAGCCTATGGGATGGCCACAGATTCGCCTGTCAGCTCTGTGTCCAATGTCTGCTTAATCATAGCAGAGTTCTGGCATCATATCTTTACATTTCGGTGCAGATTTAAGTCCATGATCACATTAATGTGGAGTAGTGCATTCAAAACTACATTCTGAACTTCAGCTTTTATCAGCAGGAGATTCAGCCAGCTTCCCCTGTTTACGTTTTATACCTGAGTCGTTAGCTTAAAGGTAATTTAAAAGAGTCACTGCTCTCCTGCAGACACGCCTCTGTCACAAAATGGCCACCCCCCAGACCAAGAAGGACTTTGATGAAATGGGTTTTGTTTCAAGCATTTTTCTAACAGTGAGGACTTCGCTCCTTTCTCCAGTTTTGGCCTTCACTGGGATGTCCCCATTGTCCTTCGGCCTCGGTTACGTATTAGCCTTGCGCGTTCTTAACAGAGGTAATTATCGTGCGTAATTAAAAGGAGCCCGCAAGCTTCGTAATGTCCTGCAGCACCCCCCCCCCGCCGCCATGCTCAGCAATAATGTGGAAAATTAAACGCTGCGCCAGTCTAGTGTTCAGTCAGACTGCATAAAATTGTCCTATCCTGGCTAAATATCTCCAAGGAGCCGCCTCCAAATGGTCTGGCGGTCGCTGCTGACAGGTAATGAACAAGCCCCGGAGTCCATTTCGGGGGCCGACTTCTGACGACTCCACTATAGGGGCCGTCGGACTCAATACACCGCGACAAAGTCGGTACTGAAATTTTAATAGGTTGCCAAATCAGATAAAAAATACATTTATACTGATATCCACTGTCGCATTCACGCAAAGTTCTATGCGATGGATGGTCGCCGTCGTGTGTCGCAGTTTGGGCCGGGGAGTTACGCTCATGAAAAAGTTTTATCAATGGGAGTGTTTGCTCTGATGCCAGCGTGTTGGTGGTGCTGATCGGACGAGGCCACTGTCTACTCCTATGGTAACGGAAGGCCGTCGAATTAACCGGAGCAGGGCTCACAGACCAAAAAGCAGAAGGCGGTAGAGAAAAAGAGCGAAGCCATGGCAATGAGAAACAGCCTCAGGGAATACAGTGTGTGTGTGCGTGTGTGTGTGTGTGTGTGTGTGTGTGTGTGTGTGTGTGCATTACTCTGCTTCAGTGTGAGAGAGTGCATTTGCTTGTCTGTGCATCATCAGTGACCGCTGCCACAGGCTCAAGCAGTGATGTAAACAAACACATAAAGTATTAGTGAATTAAATATATGAAGTTCTGCTGAAATCCGCCTAGCAAACAGTGAACTGAGCAGTACGACTGTGTACCTGACATTTTCCCCCTGATATTTTACATTTGAATGAGGACAGTTTCTTCCCGTACTTTACAGACGTGCGTTCCCTGAAGTACGACCGCCCTAAAAAGGTGATGGATGAGGCGGGGCCCACATTAGGATAGGCCCCAAGCTTATCACTAATTTAGGTTTCCATATTCCGCCGTGCAATTTGTCCGTGCTGCGACATGTGGACGATTAGGTGAGAAATTAACGTCTCCCCAGGCTGAACAATCCATCTACCGTCTTCATTCTTCTAATTACAATCTGGAGGAGTTTTTCCCGTTGTCGTTTGAAGCTTTCAAGCTGCCTTTCCGGGCTGATGGTGACCGTCACTCGAACAGGGCACAGAGTGAGGCCTAGTGAAACTGGAAAAGGTGACAAGGAGCCTGACGTATGAGCTCCCTGGCCTCCACAGTGGCCTCCAGAGCTCCTCTTGAATGACCGCTTGAGTGCTCTCCAGAGTAGCCTCCTGAACAGCAGAAACAGAGACTTCTCAGCGTTCTCAGGTGACTTCACCATGATGTGGCTTGGATCCCGGATCTTACAGGGCAGCGGTGCTGTCACGAGACAAATCAGAGCCATTCATGAGCACCTTTAAAGAGCTGTCTCAAGTTACCGACATACAGAAGGAACATTCGCTCCTCAGCAGACCCGAAACATCGCCATCACTGTCTGCCTTCCACGCTCGAAAAGCAGTCACTAACCTGTAACTGCTAAAAGGATGAGGATGAATGTGGCTGGGGGAGCCCTCGGTGTTGAGGAGTCCTTATCGAGCAAAATAAATCAAGCATTGCGATAGGACTAGCGTGGGAGTGGATTGGATCTGTCCCCATCCAAGTATGCTCCCTGTGCTCCCAGACCACTGCCTCCACATCCTGCCCCCCGTGATCAGAGGTGTGAGCACAAATTCAAAGCAGCCATTTCTGCCTCGGGGACAATGCAAGGTAGATTCTAGACAGATTATATCCCTATTCCCTGCTCCTCGTGCACATAAATGGCCGTGTCGTGCCCGATGCACGTTTGCGTGCGTCAACGTGATCTTCCAGCATTTCCCACGATCGCTGGTTCCAGGCTCGTGTCTTTTTAACTGCTAAAAGATATTTATCAGCAAGAGCAGCTCTGCGGCTGAGCTCCCCGCTGCCTGGATATGACTAATACTTTATCAGACATACGTTTAGTGGCTCACATTTTTAACCAGAGTGATGTACTGATTTTGCCATACAGCTGGGAATAAACTGCAGCTTAGAACCTTGCTCAAAGGTACAACAGCAGGTCCTCTGGTGGGAATCTTCAGTTTACAAATCCACATACAGTTCCCAGCGGTCCGACACGCGGTCCCCTAAAGACGAAGCTGAAGGCTCACGCTGGCCCTTTTTGGACATTTTTTCGTACGGAGTGTGAGAAGAGAGCAGAAAAGAGCATTTATTCACTCATTCTGCAGATTGTCTCTCTTTCCCTTAAGCTGCACTTTTCGAAGCTGCACAGGTGCTGCCCTGCCGCTCAGCAGTACGCCGGAGAGCTCGTGAGCGGTAGATAGGTTATTTATGGCAGAGAAGGAAGGACTCCTGAGCGAGACCAACGGTGACTCCTGTCTTCCGACGCTCTCCCGTGGGCGAGACACGTGGGGTTTGCCTGCCCTCCCTCATGAATCAAGGGGCCGGATTCTAAAATGACAAGGATCCTTGTATCACGCTCCTACGTCTGGCAAACAGGAGCCAGGGACAACAGGAGGAATATTGATTTTTGCACCTACACCTACAGACGCAACATGGCCCCTGCAGGCTACAACACCAGTGGCAACAGTGGGAGGCTTGTAATCGTCCTTCAGATAGGTTGCATACTGTGGCAGTACATTGATGTGGGAGGAGCTTGTGGTAAGGGGGGAGGGGCTGGCCTTTCGATGGACCACAGACTGTGATGGTACCTCAGATGTCAGTTTAATCAACCAAACCATGAATCGTAGATAATTACAACATTATGTTACCTGAGTGATTTTCTTAGGGTTGTGAAAATAACTATCAAGCAGAGATTCAACACGCGTATACGTGATTGACTATATAAGCAAACACTGCTTTAAACGTGATTTGTGCGTGGATATTTCTGGTTGTGTTTCAGTTCCACTCTGTGGCTGTAATCGCATCTCTCCTGGTGAGTCATTACTATGTCGTTGCCTTTTCGTCAAGGAGGCAATTCTTCCTAATCGCTGACACAATCCCACACACGCTAACCAAAAAAAGGAGAGAGAGAGAAAAGGCAAACATGACACGAAGAGCATTACAAAGTATTTAGGTTAAGTAGGAATTGGCATTCACAAATACAGCTTTCAGTGGGATTAATTTTCCACCCATTCGCCACACCATATAAACACGGTTCGAGACTGAAGACTGACCTCTCCTCATCCCGGCACTGCTGTTACGTGACTGAAGGACTCGCTGTGTTCTTCTGTGGAGACACGCTTGTCTCACGTTGACAAGTGTCTCCATGCTCACACTTTGTGCTCGGTGTCACTTTGTTTCAAATTTGAACAATGCGGCTCGGCCATGTGAAGATTCGCTCTGTTATTTTAAAAATAAACAAGGCATGCTAGTCAAGAGAGCTTTGGTGTTTTTTTAAAGTTCTACGTCAGTCCTCTCTCGTCATGATCTTAGTCTGTCAAGAGAGCTCCATCATTAAAAAACTGTGGGCACAAGAGAAGATGAAAGGCTTGCTTTTGACATATCAGCATACGGCAGAAGAACTGCTAGCCCATATTTAGTGGAACCCCAAGTTCTGTCAGATTCCTCCAAAACATTGATGCCGTCCCAAATTGTTTGTTGTGCAAATGTAGGCTTTCTGTGTTAGAAACGTCTGCCCGGGTCTTGGCGGACATGGATCTGCTGAGGATGCCCACCAGGTGATTGGCTGTATTGTTGTTTATTAGCCAGAGGGACGGAGAGCTGACGCCATGTGGTGCGTCAGTGGGACCACCGCGTCAAACGGGATTGGCTGAACGCCAAGCATGGGCTCAACATCAAAGTGGGAAACAAAGTAGGCAACCAAAGTGCGGCGTCACTGGGACCTCAGTCTGGGCTGAGAACCTCAGCATCTGCTTGGGTAAGGGACATTCGTGGTGGGGGGGGGCAAGAAGGCAGAGAAATGCCACTCTGGCGATGACGCCATCTTGCAGGTCCACCGTGGACGTGATTTTAAAGTGCATGTCAATGCCCAAGGGGACAAACACAACTGGACCGTGCATCTGAAGAGTCACGGCATTCTTTGGCTAGCGGACAGAATAACAGACAGAGCAGGGAAAACAGCACGGTGAGGACCAGACTCCACCCCAGAGTCTCCGCCAATGAGCTGCTCCTTGGGGGTCCTACTGCATGCTGAATCACGGTCACGCCATGGTCAGAGCTCAGGGCAATCCGCCACGCTCGAAGCTCCACAGGCAAAAGTCACCCTTTATTTACATGAAGGTGCTGTCTGTGAGGGGGTCTGAAGGTTCGGTGAGCTGGCCAGGAAAAGGAATGATTTCTTTTCCAGCTACCAGGCTGAGACATTCTCACCACACAGCCATTTCCAGTTTTTACTGAACAATTCTATGAAAAAATCCATGTGCTTTAATCACAGATCCAAAGGCAGGGAACTTTCTGGGGTCTTAAATTACACGGGTCAGATTCCTTAGCTACAATGCCTCCTGCTGACTTCAGCTTCAAAACTGACCGAAAGTGTTCGTGTTTACAGCTGACATGTGTGCATCATGATTAGAGTCAGCGAGTTTTTAAAAGCTGTGAACTCTGTGAATTCGACCTGCATAGGTAGCTTTCAGATGTGTGTGGTACATTTCTGAATGTCACCCTGAGCACCAGGCAAATGGCATTTTATTCAAATTACACTGACACCATGGGAATAATATTTATGCATTTGCAATTTCTAATTTGCAATTATTTTGCAGTTTTTCCTGGTGGAACCATAAAATCCACGGAAGACCACATTAATTAAAAAGCAAAGCTGAAATTAGTAAAAGCTGAAATTATGTTCCTGATTGGATTTATGAAATCAAATCACTTTGAGTACACGGTGTTAAGGTGTGCAGTTGTAAATCAGGAGTAGTACATTACTGATGAGTGAAGGTCTCTAACATTCAGCAGGCTGAACCGAATGAAAACCAGGACCATTACAAGAACGATTAAGTTCTGAATTGTCATTTTCACCGATGTCCATGAGGATGGTCACACCCCGCGGGCGTGGTTTCTCCCTGGACATTTGTGTGTTTGTGGCCACTGCTTCTTATCGAACCCGGAGCCAAACACTCCGTTTCCCCTACGTTGCTTGGGGTGTTCCGGCCTGAAGGACACCACGGACAACAGCCGGTGTGTAAAATGGCGTTGACAGTGGGAAGTGTTTTGGCGCACGCTGAAAGCAAATCCCGAAATGATGAGACTCCCCTTTGCACGCCGCAGTGACATGAGAACTGGTACAATACCCCAGGGCCCCCCAGCCACCCATCACATGACCGAGAATTATTTTATTACTGTGTTTTTTATTATACTTTCTATTTTTTATTACCATATTTAATGTTCTGAATGTATTAAAGAAAATATAGATTAAATAACATCTTATTAAAATGTCTGTGGCTGACATTCCAAAATTACTAATTACTGCTCTGTTATGTGATGCCATAAAAGGCTACTAAATTAGGTTGCCATGGAAACAGCTTCTCTGATACACATATATAGGGGATGGTCTCGCTTCCCAGACGATTCCAACGGCATCGCAGAAAGGAGAGTGTAGGGGCTGAATCTTGGGAAAACGCTGCCATGACTTGTGGGCGTTTCGGATGCATACCCGGGGTAGGCAAATGTCACCTAGATACACCTAAAATGGAAGGGAGATCAGAAAACAGAATGTTCTTCATGCGGAGGTGCACAGGGATCTGGACTACCCATCTCTCTACACATCGTCTTCCATCTCAGGTCCAAACAAGCCCAGAGGTTCTCCAGAGACACAGAGACAGACTTCACGTGCTCCAGGTCTACATCTTGCGTCATCCAGTGTGACAATCCACAAGGAGGAGGACACGCATGTCCTCTAAGAGCTGAGCAGCAACATCTCAGGAGAGAAGCTGTTCCGCTGTGGTTTTGTGCACTAGGTGTGAAGTAGATCTCTTCACATCTCGTTTTCTCATTGCTGCTCCTGGGAAGAGAGGAAGCCACCAGGTCACCATGCCCTGGGACCACAATGGAAGTTGCTCGCGAAGCTTTTCATTTTGATGGCCGATCTTGTGTTACCATCACAAGTTTTGAAAATGACGCAGATTTCAGCACTTTGTCTCCTACACTCTGATGGGATACTTAGGGCTGGTTTTTAAAACACAGATTAAAATTTATATTAGACTAAATCACCTACTTAAAGGAAAAGCCTGCTGAAAAATTAAAAATACACAGGTAGTTCATCAACCAGTGCATGTTTGATGTAGGATTGTATGAGGAGCTTTCCTTTGCTTTTTTTCAGTTTGTAACAGGCTAATTTCTTCCTGTGAACTGAGAGAACCCGTGTTCCTCTGCATTGAGGGAGCCCGTGTTCCTCAGTCCTCTTTAGGCTCCTGGGTGATTGAGTCAATCTGACAAGCCTTTATGTCCAGGCATAAGCAGGCATCAGGACACCATAGGCTCTCCCACCATCTCCCACCATCTCTCATCAAGAGCCAAAGCTGAACCCAGCATCTCAGATTGCAGACACTGAGCTCCATCATTCCACTGTTCTCATATCAGATCTTCTAGGTCTGTGCTGTTCTTAAAGGAGCCAGTGGAGTTACACCAGTCAGAGGACCTCAGCAGGCTGCCAGCACATCCCGAGACATGCTGAGCCATTGCAGAGGTCCCCATTGCTTTGTGGGATTTGATTCCCTGTGAAAAATACGGGATCACCTCTCAGATATCCAGGTTCAGCCCAGCCTCACACTCCTCATTATACTTCAGACTGGACATGAAATAGTTAACCTCGGCTGGATGGGAAACAATAAGACAAGCAGGGAAATGCATTGAACGCACAAAATAATCTCACCAACCAATGGGTTTCCGAAGCTCATACGTGGCTCCTTTCATCAGTCACGGACGAATAGAAAAGACTGCATTTCTGTGAAAATGAAGGTGAGCAAACCAGAAGTAGAAATTGTAATAAAACTAGCATGGAGCACAACATGGATTATCCCAAACAAACGAGGACCTCATTTTTCCTGTGTAGACACATCTACGCAGAGGCCTCGCTATATCCCGTACTCCTGTGGACGTCCAGGAGAGCACCGTCTTACCCCAAGTGCTTCCTCATCAGCAGAACTACGCTCCACCCTCACAGGGAAACACAATGGAGAGAAGAGGACAAAAAAAATGACGAATTAAAACACGATGGGCCGAATAACAGAGGCTTGGCAGTCATAGAAGTCAGGAGCTTTTAAAAACACTCTTGAAGGGTTGGCAGGCAGTGAAATGTTTTTTCTTCAGACATCTTAAGTGTTATTCAGGGAGTTTGACGAGCAATATTTATTTAGACTTTCTCCGTTTATGTTTATAGCTCTCAGAGGAGGGATTCCTCCTTTCTGCTCTGTAACGTCAGTTGGTGATTGGCCTGTGCCTGCATTTCCTCCCCTCCTAGGGGAGGAAGCCTCCATGTTCCCTTTCTCTACTTCGTAATCCACGGATGACTTCAGGGTCCATAAAGAGCAACGGCGTTGAAATGGACAGAGGAGCAAATTTGTTCAAATAGCACCAGAGGGAAAAAGGAAGTGATGAAGTCACCAAAATCTCAAGTGGCCTTGAATTTTCTCACTGATACATGCATGGACATCCCCCTGTGGATTCCTCACCGCAGTGTGCTAGTGGAACAGTTGAACAAACGTTCTGGTTGTTGTGGGGATTGGACCCTGACACATCTGCTCTGAACTGTAGATCCTTCACAAAGAGGAACAATAGAACACAGAGAAGAAGCTGACCTTCAGATTATCACAGGAAGACACAGAGAAGAAGCTGACCTTCAGATTATAACAGGAA
>JAACJT020000042.1:8919217-8944317 GCA_009936485.2 Gymnarchus niloticus
ACAGGAAGACACAGAGAAGAAGCTGACCTTCAGATTATAACAGGAAGACACAGAGAAGAAGCTGACCTTCAGATTATCACAGGAAGACACAGAGAAGAAGCTGACCTTCAGATTATAACAGGAAGACGCAGAGAAGAAGCTGACATTCAGATTATCACAGGAAGACAGAGAAGAAACTGGTCTTCAGATTATCACAGGAAGACACAGAGAAGAAGCTGGTCTTACCTAGGCTGTGGTATGCTGAAGTCATTTTACATTCTTCCTGCAAGAATGATCACATACTGAGGTCATGCAAAGCTTTCTATTTCATTTTTACTTCATTTTTAAAAGCTGGATAAATGTTCCTGATTCATTTCATCGTCCGTATCAAACAGCAGGAGAAGAAGAATGTTTAACAGGAGACAGCACAGGGTGGTTTTTAACCCAGATGTCTGGTCTTGAACCCCAGGCCTCGTGAATATCTGCCTAGTCATTTTTGTCTTTTCTGTGATTGATTCTGTATCTAGACTGACTTGAGGATCCTCTGTCTTGCCTCACCTCTAGACTGGACGTATTCTCATCCCTTCCACGTCATCTTTGTAGTCCTAAGGCGACAATGTGACAATCATGTGGTACGTCTTATCATGTAACAATGCTGTATCATCAGAGTGCCTCCTGGGTGTGTGCAGGGTAGTGGAGCTCAGGGCCTGACCCCTGGGGTGATAGTGGGAGATGTGCAGTGAAGCCAGGGGTCACCGGCTCTGAGCCCCACAGCTTGCTGGAGCCATGCCTCACAGCGGTCAGCCTAGTGCAGTTTCCATAAGACTACAAGTGATGGTGGCAGAAGACCCACGTGCCGCTGACCCCCGGGCTTCCATGCAAAGAACAGGAACAGCGAGGCTTGATGAGATGTGGCATGATAAAAAAAACTGCATGGGACGTGAGTGTGTGCAGGTGGATACAGGATCAGGGTCACTAATTAGTGTATGGATTTCAAATAAAACAAGGCGAGCTTTTCTTTCGGGATAACCACGTCCCTGATTAAGTAGTCCAGAAGTTTCTAGACTTGATTCTACAACCATTGTAGCAGGACAGCGACGGAGGTCACCTCCTGGAACCACACCCACGAAAGGTGTCCTTGAGGGGGCAGCTTCCTCCCCGTTATCAAGACTGATCTGCATGATGGATTTTCATGGCCATTTCACGTGACTAACTTGACGAGAGTCAAGTTCAAACACGCCTGCTTTTTAATGAGTACTAATACATGCCAATGTTTTGCTTATAATTAAGGAGCAATATTATCCTCTGTAGAACAAGCAGAGTCTCTGGAGAATTTACAAAACAGGTTTTCACAAAATTAACAGCCCTATGTAAATGATTCCATTACTTTTTTGGGGGATTTAAATTAGGTGTTTTAATTTGATACACTCCATCAATTGCGTGGGTCAATTAGTTAATTAATTACTCAGATAAGTGGCACGCCTTTGGATGTTCTTGAGAGGCTGGTTGTTGATCGCGAATGGATCGGCGGTCACTTGCCCTCCCCGGATTGGCCACGCACGTCTCATGGCATCAGCGGGCCTGTTGCGTTGGGCCAAGAGGTACTGGGTGGAGATGCTTGTAGCTGGTGGGCAGACACTGACAGACCCATTCATCCATAAGCTTGCTAAGGTTCTGCAAGACGTACACAAAGTCCATTTAGGTAAGCACTGTAAATGGCATCAATTTTAACCTACACAAATATTTGCATAATCATCTGAGGGAGAGCCGTGAGCATTTAAACCTGTTATGAAAACTGTCACTACCTCTGCAGAGCTATTACAGTATAGAAATATGGAACTTCTTTGTACAGAATAACATCTGGGTTACACACCCTGCTCAGTGGTACAACCGCAGGACATTTTTTGCCACAGAAGCAGCCAATCTGCCCCGAATCCGGCGTGTCCATCTGCAGGGATATCATTGAGTCTGGTCATCATGGTCTCATCATACATTCCCCACATGGTGGCCATTCTCTGCGGTCGCAATCGGATCACGCGGCTGCTATATTTAGGAGCTGGCACCGGGTCTGTCTGCGCCTGCCCAGTGCCCTGCCGAGTCTGCACCAGTCAGGGCGTGATCACCGTCCCCAGTTCTGCCACTTCACACTTCCCTCAGCTGACATGGAGCTGCTCCCCACAAACTGCGAGGTGATGCAGTCGGCGAGCTGTCAGCTCAGCATCTCCGCACTGCGGAGCCGCGAATAATTCACCGTGTCACCGGTCAAACTGTGGCTTGTCCTCTGCTACCATCCTCAGGCCTCCTATTTTAGCCCTCAAAGCCCAGTTTACTGGCTCCTTGTCCTCCTTACGTAAATAAGCCAACGAATCCCAACAACGATGGAATGCTCAACAGGAGCCCGCCGCTCCAAAGGGCCGCAGGTTTTGCCGAAGCCGCTGACTGGGCGGGCAGCTCAGCGCCAACGTGGTAACAGATGGCCGAAGCCTTGACATGAGCGGGAGCCGGGTTCCCTCCTCTGTACTGCAGTACGGCCATCCTTATTACACAATTCAGCAAGATCCAGGTGTACAACGCCGTGTGGAGTCACTCTGTTTGTCCGAACACTCATTTCCTTCTGATCTGGGAGATCTCTGTTTAGACATTCTGATAACAGGAAGAGAAATGCCGGTTAGCAACTTCAGCATGAGGGGAAGTTGGTGCTTTCCACACTTATGATGAGCACGAAACCAGGAGCCGCTTTGGCAAATACCCCGGTACACCAGCGGGCAGCCATGCAAACCGCAGAAGTGGAAGAAACGTCCGGGCAAATAAATCACAGCCCATAAAAAGAGTGGTGAGTAATTGGAGAAGAAGGTAAATGAGAGGACAGTAGGGATGTAACGTCAAGAAGAGCCTTTGAGAGAGGTAGGAGTGTCGGTGACATTCAGGAGTGGCGAGAGACGGACCCGGAGTCACTAATAGTTTCACACAAGGACAGGCGATAAGAGAAGCCATATCCCATAACATGAATATTCAATCACTCCGGGAGAAATAAGCACCTTTAACAGACACTCATTCTGAAGCAGATAACCACGGTCACCCCTGTTTGTCTCTAAAGTCACTCGTTAAAGGGTTAAACTCACGGGTTCTAATTCGAGGTACAGTTAGCAGCCAGCACAGACAGCACGTTTGCCGTGGGTGCCGACAGAAAAACGAGAGCAATTCCACGGTGCTGCCGAGCTAATACCCAGCGGGTGCTTGCTGGGAAGACGCCGGCTGTGTTTACGGAGGTCATCGCTAATAACGGATGAGGCAAAGCTGATGGCGTGGCATCCATGAGGGCTTCACACCCCCCCTGCTCACAGCCAGGCTCATCATGTGTAAAATTAGCCACTCCTAGCACCCCATTTTTCTGCCAACGGACTTCAGATCCCGCCGGTAATCAAACAAAACAGAAAAAGGCAAAGAGATGATAATTGCTGAGGGAATCATACAAATGGCATGTAAATAGATGGAAATTAGAAAGAGGGGAAAGACATGGTAGAAAACAAAACATTCAGTGAAGAGTGAATAATTGTCAAGACGATTCAAATTGGCATCAGATAAACATTAATGTCCATTAGGCAACCAACAAAACTAAATGTAGCGAATTACGAGTTGGAAATTAGAGTTAAGTGCTTACACGAGTCGGGCTGAGCACAAGAATGCAGACATAAAATTCCAACGTTATCGCTGTGAAATTTGTCTAAAATTAAGAATTCATTTTTTAACGACGGGTTTCTGTGGGTTCTGTTGCGTTCCTCTGGGTCCGCTGCTCATGGAGAATCGCAACATATCCTAACGGCCTTCCTCCAAAATTTCCTGGACTCGGAAGGACTGATTCTCCATCGCCCGGGTAACGGAAGTGATGCTGAGATACTAGGCTAAATTTCAGCAGGGTATTCACTGGTAAAACAAAGAGGCAGTCTCAGGGAATATCCCAGCCTGCCGATTTGGGTGTGGAGTGGACATCTCCAGACCAACACTAATCCTTCTCTCAGTGAGTCACGCCCTAACTCCAGCCCCCCGAGCTCCACGTGTTGATGGCAGTGAGGTGCCACGCACATCCCGCTCACTGTCCTTATGATAGCAGAGAAAGCTAGAGCCAGAGAAAATATGGAAAGGACATTTCTGATCGCTTTGACATGGCTGCTCTACCCATCTTACTTTTTCCCCTGGAGCCGCTGTAGAGGCCCAGAGCAGTTTCCCTCATCAAAGTCAGAGGCTGTCCCTCAGAAGTGACATTTGTCTTGGCTTAAACGACGGCTCTCAGTTTAGCGGGGCGACTCTTTCCTCTGGAGTCAGTCGTTCATCTTTTCCCTGACAGCATCGTGTACTCCCCCCTCCCCCCCTTCTTCCAGCTTCTCGGCGGTTATTGACAACAACTCAGAGTGAAGTTCGAATCGCTCAGCCTGAAGGCAGAGACACACACCTGATATTCAACCTGCTCCAGTTGCTTCGCCGAAGTGAAAATATTCACGCTCGCCTCCGACAGCTCCGGCTCAGGCCGCGTTTCCTGTCGCCTCGCCTCCCAATCCGAGCACGGCGACCCTCTGAAGGCACAGATCGCCGCACCCATCAAAACAGTTGCAGGCAGGTGTCGCCCCTGCACTTTCTCATCCATCAGCTAGCTGAAATGTAACAGCTGGCAAAAGGAAGAGCTAAATTATCAAGAACGTACTCACTTGAGTTATAATTAAGTATCAGAATGAGACGTCCCCTACTAAGGATTATTTATTCATCTATTTGAAGTTAAAGTGGTACATTGCAGTCTGAAGTTGTTGCTTCTCCATCCTCCAGAGGTAATCGAGCTGTCTGATGTAAGCTCTGAGAAAACAGAAGTGACCTCCCGTGCTTGGGTCCCATCCCATCGGCTTCCAGGGTGCCAGCGTGCCAGGTGTGGTCATGAATCATGAGGCTTATTAATCACATGCCAGGGCTTCAACGGCATCCACCGCAGTCCATGTCACATGACACAGTCCCTCAGCTGGTGAATGCTCTTCCATTGCTGACCATCTGTCCCACACTTTATTACACTTGTGTTGTTTCCATTTGAGTTCTGTCATCTTTCGCCTGGCAGCTTTTCAGAAGCTGAGGGCTCATCCTGCCGTCTCAGTTTCGAATCCCTTAGCAGCTCCCTGACACTCGGCGAGTCAGACAGGGAAGCGACGGGCCCAAACCACTCGGTTTGTTTAGAGGTAATCTCCGGGGGGCCGCCTCCCACAGCTGATAAAGTGACAGGGTGTCTGTGAAGTCACCCCCAGTGATACACTCATCTTCACAGTAAGCGTTGTGCTTATTTCCTTTCTTCACTGATCTGTAATCCATTTTTACAGCTGGAGCAATTTAACTGAGCTTCCTCACTCAAGGGCACAATATGCTATTTATATTAGCATATCTGACACAATATTTGCACTGTAAATGTAGTCACTCACAAATTAAATTAATGGATACGCCATTTGTGGTCAACGTGGTGTCTCAGTGGGAAGCAGTGTTGCCTCACACCTCCTGGCTTAGGGGGTTAGCGTCTGCCTCCACTCTGAGTGGGTGTGGACTTTGCACGATCTTCCTGTGTCACTTGGGTTTCTGGTTAGGCTAACAAGCATCCTTAAATTGGCCGTAGTGTATGAGTGTATCTGTCCTTCCAGGTGTAGCCGAGCCAAGTGCCATATTTTGCCTGAGATAGGCACCTGTCCACAATGATGGATGGATGTTTGGATGATGGATAGACATGTTATTGTCAGTATCACCAACAGAGGGCGCTGAAACAGGCCAAGGGGCAACTTGCCCAACATCTAGATGAGAGCTGCAGTTTCTCCTTCCTCTCACCTGACGTTTTTACAGATCGCTTCACTGCCCTCCCCGTCCCAATATGCCATCTGCACCGGATCTGTGACTTAAAACTAGTTTATTTTTTAAACACCACACTTTAACTTTTACCGAGCTCGCGTCTGTTGTAATTTGCGAGCAAAATCATGCATGGACGGATACCATCACAACAATCTGGACTCCTCTCCTCGGACAAACCATACAGCTCAACGAACCCAGCGTGCTGAGGACCCCCGCGGTGAACCGGGAGCGGTGACTAGACCGATTTTACCCAGGGATTGGCTCTTTGGAGACGGGGAGTGACCAGGCACATAATTCTTAAATGTACATCTTACACCACAAAAAGAAAACCCATTGTTGCTATGCAACAGAAGCTGACACGGTTGCTTCTGCACTGGGCTCAGTGTCTGCAGGGCAGATCATTTTTCACATGGGTTGATTTCAGCAGCGGCTACGCACACCTCCGGCAGGGAGGAAGGAGAGGCTACCCTCGGAGGGTGACACAGTAGCACGGTCCAGCGGCTAGGCTTGGTCTCCACATCCAGATGAGGACAACAAGGAATTCACACTCACACGACAAGCAATCATTCTCTGACCAGTTCCCGCAGTAAGACAAGCCTCGGCGAGCTGCCAGCCTGTCAGCGGCTCCCGCTCCGGTTTTGAGGAAGTGGTTTGTATTCTGTTCATTTTGAAGCGTCTGGAACGAATGTGCCGCTTATCAGCGTCTATACATCAGCTGACGACAGCAGGTTAATGTGAGATAATGCACTTGGCATTTAAGGTGCTTTGAAGAGATGGAGTAAAACACAAGAAGAGCGTTCCACACGTGACTCCCCTTCAAACCACGGCACATTATCTGCAATGGCGCCGTGGGCCACGTCGATTAAGCCGCTTTGCACGGCGGCGTGCAGCGCGGCGAGGCGAGGCTCCACTCGAATGTCAGTTACGTCTCTCCCTGTTCAAAGGAAATGAGTGTGCTACTCTCTGATCTTTGTGAAATATGCCCAAACACAGAAAGGTTCCCCTCCTTGAATAAACATTAGCGTTTTGGAGATAATAAAGTCCTCAACGTGAAGGGAATTTTTCAGACCTGCCCAGCCAATCAAACCCGGCTATGTTGGTTTCATTTAGCACGCATAACCGACCCCTCAAACGGGCATCCGGTGTCACACCATCTGGGATGTCACATTGGGAGGGACCAGCAACGTGACCCTGAAGTCCTGGTTGAGGGCACACAAAGTCAATTACCCCCAGACCCGAGTCCACTGCCACCGCACTCTGAAGTGAGGATACTGTATTCATGGCATTCGGTGTGTGCTGGCAGCACTCAGGAGCGTCTTGGCAGGTCTATTCCTAGTTTCTTCGGCTGGGTGGGTTCACGACTTTCTGCCTAGGAACCGGCTGAGCCGTATGCCTCTGCCACTGTAGGCTGTATGTTGTCACTTTAGCCGGTTTCCCAGTCATTTCAAAGTCCAGCCGGACAGCTTATAGAACTGTGCAGCATTTTCAGTTCAAGTTTCAAGTTCCACTCAACAATCTTAAGAATTCCCTCAGAGAACTGCAACCAGAAGCAGAAATATACTCGTACCTGTGGGTCCAATCGGTGGCTACCCTATCCGTACATCCATCCACCTTCCACCAAGTAATCTAGTATAGAGTCACGGTGCTGCATTTTTCAGTCTAATCATTGTCTTTCTGTTTAAAATCAATTCAATTGCTCCTTTTCAATGCAAGACCCAGGCTCAGATTCCCATTGATTCTACTAATGGTTTGGGTACGAACTCATAAACATCTTAGGGAAAACCATGAAAGACTGGGAGGTGCTGAGTCTGTCATGCTGACTTCTACTGAGCTTCTTGTCCCTGCACCATGTTGACTTTAAAGCAGAGCTAACCAGCTATACTCTGCTTTGGTTATCTAATGAGGTGGTGTTGATCTGTTGAAGTAGATCTTGGTGTTCTCTAGGGTTTAGTCTCAAGCATCATGGTTATGACCATCCAACTGTGAAAGTTTTTTTCGGATTCTAATGAGCGTAAAATCATGAGAACCAAATCTAGCACTTCTTTCTTACCGTCTCCCACCGATAAACAGTCAACTGAGATGTTTAAGAAGCAACAGACACGTCTTTGAAATTAGAATGCTAATGAGAGAAGGTGATTGGTGATGGGGTATAATGAACAGAGCCTAGAGTTCTGGTAAGAATCTCACTTTGAACCAAAAAGAATCTTTTCATAGAGATGAATCCTCTCCAGTGATGAGGGAGATATCCACAGCAGCTCTTCCAATCAAAGGGAGCTCAATACATTGGTGCCTATGATTTTTACTGATGAAAAGCTTTGGTTCAGGAAGCAGGGAAGGCTTCAGAGAATCAGGGACCTGTGATTGGAGTATGACTGGGCCAGTGGGGGGCTCTCCTTAAGAAGGCTTCATTTAAACACCATCGTGTCTATCTGTATATCTCAAGCTGCTCCATTCTCCTTCAGTCTTAAGATCTGCTGGTTTGAATTAATGACATCATGACAAAATCTCTGCGGGGGTACAACGTGGTCTAAACACTCCACGTACTGTCACATGTCCTGCTTTATGTGAGGCCCATTTTTCCCAGAGTCACTCCTCTGTTGTTTTCCCGGGAAGAGATCCAGTCACACTAACAACCGAAATGACGCGATAGTGAGCAAGCAGTGTTTTAACTTCTCATTTCGCACGGCCGGTGTAATGAAAATGGTCTTTCTTCTTCTTGTTTATTTTTCAAACCGGCATCTTTTTAATGTTCCTCCCCCTGCGTTAAGCGCCTGGTTGCTGCAGGGCACAGATGTACCAGCGGGAGATCTCATCACGCCAATGAAATCAAAATCGAAAGGCTAATCTGCCTTTCGCACAGAAACACAGTGGCTGGAGACTGCCGGTGTGTGTAAGTACAGCTGTATTGCATTGTGGGTAATGGTTGAGCTGAATGCTTAACAGGACACAGTTTAGCCCATGAGTGTACTGTGAGGGGTCAGTCACTGAAGGACCACACATAACCATTATGACATAACCAAGCAAAAGTAGAAAGTCAGTCAAGGAGTACAGCCTAGAAAGACTTAGCAGGAAAAACCAAACTTCAAATGTAAGAAGACGTTGACCAGAATGAGCTTAAATACATTGATTTCATCTGTAGCTGATTATACATTAGGGTCATCTGGAGGTGGGCGTGGCTGTGGAAAATGCCTGTGTCTGCATCAGGTAAGTCATGGACCGGATTATGAACTAGATGTCACATCAGGGGCCTGCATCAGGTAACTCATGGACTCAGGGGTCAGTCACTGAAGGACCGCCGCCAGGAAGATGGGTGGGTGACAACGTGTCCATCAGAGACAAGGTATCGGCCGTCTAGACGGTGAAACCCCACACAAACTTGATGCCATGCGTCCGCTGCTCACTGGTAACTCCGGCGAATCGAGCTGTCAGCCTTGTCACATCCTCAAAAGGAAATGACACGTTAAAATATAACCTGTGAAAGTTCATACGTCTCTTCAGTCAGAGGATTACAGACGAGCGAAAAAGCACGTCTGCCCAAGTCAGTCCGAGATGGACGAGGTTCGATGTGGAAATGCGGGTCGCACAGAAGTCAGCCATGGGGGAGACTGGCTTCTTTTTCTGATGGCTCATGTTTAGCTCAGGGGTGGTCCGCCTCATCGGGACCGAGGTGAGGTCAGCATCCTCACGTAGTGCAACACCGGGCAGCGTTGCCACGGAGCTACCTGTCATGTGCACGGAGGTGAAACAGGAGTGCTTTCTACAACGTACTTCAGTCGCACCGTGCACAATTGGTCATGAAATCGAAGCAGGAAAAACATCTCCAAGGTGACAAATATTAAAGAAAAAAAAAGGATTTCCTCTCTATGCACGAAGCAAGAGCTGTTATTGTGCAGAGAAAGGCAGTGAGGTGGAAACTCTTCTAAAATACTTTTAAAATGCTGTCTGTCTTGCAATATGTTCCATTGTCCACTCAAGCTCATTGCGGTATTTAAATAATCTAGGCGACAGTAAGAGTACCACAGCCTCGCCTGCCTCCTTGGCAAACGGCCTGTAATTTATGGGGCCCACTGGCGGCGGCCAAATAGCCCCATGAATCAAAAAGGACAGTCTCGCGTCGATTTTAGACGCGAGCGAGCAGATAAACTCAGAATTAATAATTCCATCAGAGATACAAAGAGGGAGAGAAAGTGGGGGTGGTTATCTGGCTTCACTTAGGCAAAGTCATGGTGAGGACACAGGAAGACCAAATGGCAGGACGTCCCTTACTCTCCAAAGTCAGGACCTGCAGCCTGCACGGACATTCAAATGCTACCGATTTGCATTCAGGAATCAGACTCGTTAACAGGAAGGCAGTCATGTGGGACGTGTCGAATGAGATGTACGGTAATCACTGTCATGAAACGGGTCATTCTGCTGTTGACCGGGCAGTTTGTTTAAACTCCTGTTAGAGAATCGGCAGGTCTAGAGGGCCCATAGTCTGGTTTAGTTAAATCAAACGAGCACAGGAACCATTTGGAGGCATTTAAAGAGGCTGACGTAGCGTGATGACCCCTCCCCCCCCTCAGTACTCCTCCTGGAAAGAGTAAGCAGTTTAACACCGACTTATAAAACTTTGTGATGACTCTGGTGTGATCCTTCCTCTCCAGACCAAATTTGACAGCTCCTCCTCTCTGAGCAGGTAACCTAAATAATTTAACACAACATAATGAGGCATCCTTGTCACAGTGTGAACTGGCCTGTGATGCTCCCGAGAGTCTTCTCTGCCAATAGGACGATAAATGTTCACACACGGGTGTGTATTTTACCCTGAGTTTACCTTGGTGTAACGCATACAAAAGCAGAAGTAAGCACAGAAGCTAACCAGGCTACAAACACGGCCTGAAATGGGCTAGAAATGCAGAATCCTGGGAAGACCACAAGAGGGCTGACCCTAATTGCAGGGTCGTTCTATACATGGGTGTCTCAAGAGCCATGCTCATCTGATGTCACCATGATACCACAGAGGACTCCAGCCCCCGCACACATCTCACAAAGGTCCGCCGCTCCTAGAAGAGCTTCAGTAGTGAGCAGTAGCCTGCAGTTAGCTGGCAACAACACACCATTTTCACCTGAGCTATGGTAGGCTAAGGCACTGCTAAAAGCCCTGCGGCATGTGCTAACTCCTAGCCCTGCGATACACGCTATTGCACTCCAACTAACTACTAGCCCTGCAGAAAATGCTATTCCTCTCCCGCTAATTCCTTGCTCTGCGTTACACGCTGTTCTGCTCCTGCTAACTCCTAGCCATCCAAAGTTGAACCATTCCAACCTCCACAGCAGATCCACCAGTTCAGAAAGCTCACTACCCTTTTCAGTCACTTCATTTACCGATCACCTTTCTTCTTTCTTTTGTTTTCCTTCCCTCTTTCTCTCTCTTTCCATTTTTCTGAAAATTGCTGTCTATTTTTAGAGGTTTTTTCATGAAAGCCGTCCTCTTCCCATTTGCATAGCAATGCACTTTGGCAATATTTCCCTCTGTACCTCAATAATTCATGAATATTAATTGACATAGATCAGATGTTCTTTAAAATTTAATGTGCTGGCTTTAATGAGATACTTCCTATGACTCCTCAGTGAAGACTTTTAATTGATTTTTTTTTGGTAAACAGATTTTAAGCTCATTGTTTATTATACAAACCAAAGAATACAAACAAAAAAAATAATAGGATACCATTAAAGAAAGCAGAGCTTAATTAGCCAGCACCGTGCCTGAGACGAAAGCACACACCATGACCCGGCAAGCCCAGGCTGCCTGACAGCCGTCCTCCTCGGCAGGCACCCCTCTGACTTCTCAGTGCCGATGCTACTAGGGCCGCTGACTGTCGGGTGGGTAGGTGGAATTGCAGAGGGCCTCACCAAGGATGGTGTTGAGGAACTGAACAAAACTGGGTGATCAGCTAAGGGGATTCGGAGAAGGAACCAGTCAGAACCTGGTCCAAAACAAATCCACAGCAGTTTCTCCCTCAAGCCACATGTATGGCAAATAAGTGCATATTTGCATTAACTGCAGGACAGGAATCTTCAAGCTTACATTCCTGGGTGCCTGTTTGTTTGCGATTTATATATTGTCTTTGTCCAATGTGCACTATGTGTTGTCAGCGTACAAGAGACCCATCTATACGTAAGAATTCCCTTCTACCAGTACGTCTAACAGCTGCACATGGTAATAAAACTCAACTTCAGAAAGTTCAAATTGCATAACCAAGCAAAAGTAGAAAGTCAGTCAAGGAGTACAGCCTAGAAAGACTTGGCAGGAAAAACCAAACTTCAAATGTAAGAAGACGTTGACCAGAATGAGCTTAAATACATTGATTTCATCTGTAGCTGATTATACATTAGGGTCATCTGGAGGTGGGCATGGCTGTGGGAAATGCCTGTGTCTGCATCAGGTAAGTCATGGACCAGATTCTGAACTAGATGTCACACCAGGGGCCTGCATCAGGTAAGTCATGGACCGGATTCTGAACTAGATGTCACACCAGGGGCCTGCATCAGGTAAGTCATGGACCAGATTCTGAACTAGATGTCACACCAGGGGCCTGCATCAGGTAAGTCATGGACCGGATTCTGAACTAGATGTCACACCAGGGGCCTGCATCAGGTAACTCATGGACCGGATTCTGAACTAGATGTCACACCAGGGGCTCCTCTATGGCAGCCCTCCGACTTTACGGTGGTCCTCTTTTTTACAGTGTCTCTGTGGTAGTTCTCTGCCTCTGCTGTAGTCCTCTGGCTCTACTATAGTCCTCTGCCTTTACACTAGTCCTCTGCCTCTACTATAGTCCTCTGCCTCTGCTGTAGTCCTCTGCCTTTATGCTAGTCCTCTTCCTCTACGGTAGTCTTCAGCCTCTATGGCAGCCCTCCGACTTTACGGTGGTCCTCTTTTTTACAGTGCCTCTGTGGTAGTCCTCAGTCTTTATGGTAGTCCTCCTCCTTTACTGTAGTTCTTCACCTTTATGATAGTCCTGTGCCCTTGTAGTAGGCCTATGCCTGTAACTCTGCCATTTCAGGGCTCTGTTGGCACTGAAAGTCCAGTCCATTCAGCACTTCTTGGCCCAGAGTACAATCATGCAGCTGGATCATACTTCTAGCAATAGCCCCCGGGAGTAATGGGCCACATCCTGTATTAAGCCTCTAACTAATCAGTTACATGTGGGGGCATTAAATCATCTAGCAGCGCCTCGCTAAGTTCTACTGTACCGTGCATAAATTATTCATGAATGGACTCAAGCGTGGATTAATCTTCTCACGCCCGATCATCTTGCTGTTTAAATGCCGTCAGCGCGATGTCCAAATCGGCGATTAAACGCAGCCCTTCGGCCGCCGTGTTCTCTGTCGCAACACAGCCAGGCTCGGGGAAAGCAAAGTGCCACCCCAACGCTCCTAATGACAGCAACCAGAACAGCCATTACACGAGGGCGTGGAAATCTGGTTCGACTCATACCCACTCTGTCATGACTTCGGACCTCGTAGAAACGCTCTTGGTTCTGGACCTTCAATGCAAGGGTTCCTACTCCCGCTAGAACGGTGTTGCCATTTTGCACTCAATGTAATTCGTACATACCCAGTACAACCAGCACGGCTCGCACACGCTCCCGCACTCCCACGTCCTGCAGACGCACCGCTGAAGTGGCTGCCGGCATGCAGCACTGCGATAAGAGCGAGTATCATCACTTATCACCCGGGTGTCAGGCCTGCACTTGATGCATTACCCATTGTGATGTTTTTTATGTGCCTTGTTTATTACCCCAGTAAATACGCCACAGTGTGACCATACCCTTTTTGAGAAATGGTGTCCCACTGGCTGGGAAGTTCGCAAACTCGCTGCACCTTTCCAAGTCGGCTCTTTTTTTTCTACTCATAATCATTTATGGTCTGTTCGAAGTCCTCGTTCACTGAGCGGATAGGCTTTGCTCTCCTCCTGGTGAGCTCTGCCAGTTTGGGGAGGGACAGAGGGCGGTGGCTGGCATTAGACCCCCACAGAGACCCACAAGGAGGGAATTTTCTTTAAAAAACGACACCCACAGGTTTACTTATAAACACGTCAGCAGTATCTTACATGAAATGCCACAGAATATGAAAGGTCAGTGCCGGGATTTGAGAACGTATTTACAGGAACTTAAAGTCTTCATTTGAGTTTTAAGTCTTCCTGGCTTATTTTATTAGGTAAATTTGCATATTTTTATGCTTCTGAGGAGACACATTGAGTTCTGGAAAGCACAAGTCAGAGTTACAGTTAACAGATCCGTCCATCTCCCAGTTACCCATGTCAGAGGGAGCCTGGAGCCTATCTCAGGCAGCACAGTGTGTACAGCGGTACACCCTGGACGGGATGCCAGTCATCATAGGGCACAGGGCTGGGGTACACCCTGGACTGGATGCCAGTCATCATAGGGCACAGGGCTGGGGTACACCCTGGACGGGATGCCAGTCATCATAGAGCACAGAGCTGGGGTACACCCTGGATGGGATGCCAGTCATCACAGGGCACAGGGCTGGGGTACACCCTGGATGGGATGCCAGTCATCACAGGGCACAGGGCTGGGGTACACCCTGGATGGGATGCCAGCCATCATAGGGCACAGGGCTGGGGTACACCCTGGATGGGATGCCAGTCATCACAGGGTACATGCATACCCACACAATGGGGAATTTCCAGACACCAGATAGCCTAACTGCATGTGTTTGGTCTGTAAGAAGAAACACGCCTGACACAGGGAAAACATACAAATGTCACACGCAGAGAAGGGGTGGGATTCAAATCCCCCCAACCTGGGCTGCGTGAGTCAACGGTGCTACCTACCGAGTTTCCAGGCTGCCCATAGGTCACTAAACCAGTGGAAATAAGCAGAAATACAAAACTACACGCAGACAACATTACCAAACAGGATTAAATCAATGCCATGGCTGATGGTGTGATTAAAGGGATAATTTAAAAGGTCCTCTTATGAAGTATGAATGCACAGTGGCATATACTGTTACATATAACCCAAATATACAGTGAATTACTGCTCATGGATTTGTACTGATGTTGGAATACATTAATGTATTTAATTTTCATTATCAGCCACATTTTAAACGCAGCGTAATGAACATGTTAGCCTGGGTTACAGAAGCCAGCCAGATTTCCAGATTGTTAAGTAAATATTATGCAGTCTCACGCCGTGCCTTCATGTCACCGAACGGGCAGGCAGACTCCTGGGCTCGGCTGCAGGTCGGGAAAACACACGGCGAGCTCGTTAGCCACAGCTCGATTCACACACAGTAAGTCACGAAAACGGCACAGCACTCATGGCAACCGTGTCTGCTGGAAAATCGTCGGTAGGCTACAGATGCTGGGAGAGAGATTTAAACGGTCCTGCCGTCTGACCACTATGCCCCGAGATCCCGGCCCGCATAATGCCTGTGAGCCAGGAGTTCAGGTGCTGGAGGAACACAAGAGAGTCGGTGCCACCGAGGGCAAAGACGCAGGTGGAGGGTGATGTTCCTGCGGGGGGCCGTGTGCCTGTGGGGGGGTCATGTTCCTGCAGGGGGCTGTGTGCCTGTGGGGTGCTGATTCTGAGCATGCTCACTGCTCTTACTCATAAAGCCCAGATGTTTACACGGGCTCTTATCTGTCAGATGGCTTCCTCTTGGTTTTTTTTCCTCCCCCATGAATGTGCATTATAACTGTCAGCAGATATTAATAAGAAAACACAGGTGGCCAATTGTCAGTCAGTGTGTGAGGACACACACACACACAGAGTCAAGTATTCATAATATTGTGGGGACGTTCCATTCATTTCTATGAGCCTAACCCTAATCCTAACTATGACAACTCTTATCCTGATCCAGCCCTAACCTTAACCATAAGTACACCAATATAATATAAGACTTTTGGCTCTATAGGTTTTTTGATCGGACTTTCAGTTATTATGGGGACGTGACAAACAGCCCAGTAAGGTGAAAAGTGACAGGTTTTCATTTCTCATGGGGACTGTGGGTCCCCACCATGTGATAATTACATGTACACACACACACACACACACACAACACACACACTCAGGCGTTTACAACCACTGTGAAAAAAAATCAGGCAACATAAAAATGGACTGAAACAAGACTTTGTTTCTCAAACCAATTCAGATTGTTTGCACAATGCACAAAATTACGGCGTGTTTCATATCACCTTCGTAGAAATGAACAGGAACAGGACTCAGGTAACATATCGATGTGTCTCAACACCAGCCCTATGTTTGGGTTCCAAATGACTGCAGAGTTGGTGCTTGAGACCCCATAAATCAGCAAAGTGCCCACCGCATGTTTCCAGCTGCATACACATTTCACTCGCAGGCTACGCTCTCGTCTCGGAATCTGCTTAATTAATTATCCCGGTGATGTTTTCACTACATTTGTCAAGATAAGAATATCCAGAGAATGACACATTGGCCTTCATTTTACGGTTTATCTGCACTGCCCGGTATCATCCTCAGTACAAATACACAAGTTGTGCCCATGTGCTTGTTTACACACAACGGAGGCCATATTTTGCTCCCGCTTTTGGGAACTCAGTTTACGATTGCGTGCCTGTTGTGGGGTGGCACCGTGGCAGGCTATTTATCTCCCATTAAGAGCCGCATCGTCAAGAGCAAAGTATTCTTTAGCCCTGTAGCTCATAGTCCCCACAAGCTGGAAAATGGCTGTGTGTTTATTGCTGGCAGCCAATCGGATCCAAGGCATCAGCAAACTCCTTGAGGCTGGGCCACGGCGCTCAGCGGGACCTGGCACTCAGTCCCGTTGTCAGGAATGGAAAAGATTAGCGGGGACACGTGGCATGAGCAGATGCAACGAGATCGCACATTAACGCTGGAGGAAGCCAGTCACACCTCAGTACCTTCTGGCTCAACTCGACGTGCTGTGGCTTGGCATTTTGAGACCATGCCTCCATGAGCCGTTCCATAGAGCTTTGTGATTGGACTTTTAATCATGGCAGTGCAGACACCCCATTGCAACAGCGAGCCCACATGTGCCCTGGCATGGTTCCTTCTCTCAAGCGGAGCGTGATAGATGCATTCCCTCAAACCCAACTGTCCTCGTCTCCTGGCTTGACGAGATTCTGTATTTTTCCGCAACTCACACACGCTCCAGTGTGACCCAGGCTGTCTTGTAATAACCCCTGTCCAATCCTGCTTTTACGATTACAGCTCTGCGATCCTGGTCTGAGCAGAAGGGCCTGAAGAAAGAACGAAGCCAAGGCGTGTCCCCTCACTGATCCCCAGGAGCGGCCATCTCAAGGCCTGGCCATAACAGGAAAGCCTGGATTGGGCTGCCCTGCTTTCTCAAAAGATTTGTGCATCCTTGCAAAAATGAAGCGTCTTTTACATTTTGATTTGGATTCGTTTTCCCACAGCTGATTCTCCCAGACCAATTAGCTTTGCTGCAAATCACTTAAGCAAATAAAATGTGATTAATGTTCGGGAAGTTAGCATTAAAACATTAAGTTTTAAAATAACTGGGAAATAGTTTCCTTAGCCAAATAAAGTGAGTTTTGGAAATTCTAGTAGACTTTTTTTTCTGACTGGCATTTTATCAGGAATCCCAGAGAAACCAGTATTCAGTAGGCTGACCCCAGTGAATAAGGTTAATGTGTAAATCATGCTGCAGCTCCAGTAAAGCAGACCTGCGGTTGCAATAATATTTTGACTGACTCTACACTAGGGCTGGCATGGACAGATAACTCCCTCCCTACCCGCATTTAGCCACCTCTATTATTGCCACCTGTGAGCAGCAGAAGCATTTAGCCGTAATCTACAAATGACAGCCTGGATCAGGCCGATAGGACGGCCTACGGTACTGTGCGGTGGAGCCTGTTTTCTGGGGCTCTGTTCAGAGGAGATGGCCACTGTCCAGGATCCGCAGTCCTCACCAGTAAGGCGGAAGAAATTACAGGTCTCCCGCAGCAGCCAACAAGAGGTTAAAACGGCAGCCGCTGTGGCCTTCAGAGTCCGAGTCGGTGGCACGTTTTTACCGGGCCTGTGGCTCCACTCTAGTGTCACATCACAACGTTCTCGCAAGATTATAAATGGAGAAACCATACCATTTACAACAACTGCAATAATTAACAGTCGCAGCAACACCTGCAATTTACACTTTCTAGAAGAAAAAAAAACTGTTGGAGCGTCTCAGAAGCCAAATGGCTTCTTGTTAAATTTGTACAGGCCTCAGCTAGTAAGAGCGCCATCTTCTCTCCTGCCTCTAAAGGCTCCTGGCCAACTGCCGGCTAAAGTGCAAGGCAGCTAATCCATCTAATCATGACTTTGCATTGCAGAAATTATTGTAAATTACAGGTGCTTAATTGTTATATAAAGAAGGGCTTTTCTAAATAGTTATGACCTAATGACCTGAAATCAATTATGTGTGGCACACCTGCTTCACAGCTAGGGGATTGGAAATGCAATGTATCGCCACATGTAAATGCTTTCTGATGCTTTCTTTCCTCACAGCCTAAGAAGAGAAAGAGGAACATGAAGGAGAGGCTCCTTTCTGATGGTAGGGCGTCCACTAGGAGCCAGGCCAAATCAGCCCATCATCAGTATTAACAGAAGTACAGGCAGACATCGTTACCTACGGTCTTATCCCCACCTGGCCGTTGGTTATTATCCCGTGAGGTCCACATTTTGAGTAGAATGTCAGCCTAAAACACCTTGCTGTGGACAGCGTTACGAGCACTGCTTCCTGCTCTCCCACGTGTTTTCGTCTCTGCCTTTGCCTCTCTGCAGGAATCCACCTCGAGTATCTTCATGTCGTGACAGACTTTCTCATTAAGCATCTCTGTTTAGACACTCAAGTTATAAAAGGTCAGAGCAGCTAACGAGTCGCTTCATTTGAAAAGAAGCAAAGCAATCAATGCAGTATCTTCAGGAAGCTCTTTTTACATCTCTGGTTTTCCAGCGGGCGGCTTATACACACACCAGTACGCACCAGCAACGCTCTCCGTAGAAAGACCGAAAGTAATTTGCTCTATGTGCCTAGAGATTCTTTTCAGCTGTTAGTACAAGGACATGCAATACACAGTGAATTCTTCTGCAAAATGCCAGTGTTGTTTTTTTGTTCCGTCTCCTGTGCTCTTCACACATCTTCTGGCTGTAGGACATGCTGATTCCATGACTCGTTTAAAGGTATGATTTTCACACCTCCTTCCATTAGTCACGGCGGAGAGGCAGCACTGCAGTTTCTTGTGGCATCTGATGTTTCTTTATGTAATTGTTTAGCAGGTGTTTTAGTCAAGACGTCTTCACAGCATGTGGTTTAACTCAGTTTAAAGGCCTCGGTATTCATGGAGGTGATTCAGGTTAAGCAGCCGCTTTAAATGGTTTATTTTCCAGGAATCTTTTCTTAAAAATCAGCTGGTGGCAGGAAAACTTTCTTACCTGCTCTGCAGTTTGGTGTAAAGCGTTTTGCTGTCTTCTGAGGAAGTTAGACACCGCTTAAACTAAATGTTAATGTTTTCCACAGTGGTATCGGTGCTCATAATAATGGTTTTTCTTGGTGTTTACTGGTTTATCTCCAAACTCGGGAGCGTGACTCTTCAGCATTTTTGTTCTGATGGTCGACTGGGTTTCTCTCCCAGCGCGACCTGTTCAAAGCCTAGTTAAATACCTTCACGGTGCACAAAGCTAGCTGTGATATGGCTCTGTGAAAACTGTAAAAGAAGGTGCGGCCATTTTGTGAGCCAGCAAAGGTGGCGTGTTTGATGCAGCGGAGAAAGGGCAGACTGCCAGGTATGCAGCAGTGTGCCAACCCCATGCTGCCGAGAGTCCAGCTATTTCAGGCTCCGGTGCTCCATAACAAACCCAAGCCCTCTCAGCTGACTGCTTTCTGCAAAACAACTTCCAATTAATGCATTGCAATTAAGTGCTGCGCTGCCTGACTGCTGTATTAAATCAGAAAGCAGATGGCGTGGAGGCAATTTTCCAGCACGTGGCCCTGGGGTCCACTGTCAGAACTCCCCACCACCTCCCAAAGTGCAGGGAGAGACGATCTGCCCCTGGGTGAAGGGTGCACCTGTAGCTGCATTGGTATGAGAAAAGAATGCTGTTTGATAATGAATGAACCCAGGATGGAAAAACAAAAAAGGCATATGATTTTCCACACTGTGTCCCTGGGGAGTATCATGAAAATTCGTGCTTAGGAAATCCAGACCTGTTTGTAGCTGTATGCCACATGATTTCATTATATCTTAATGCAGCCTGACCTGTTTTACCTTCAGATCCCACCACTTCTGATTTACACATTACGATGTTTAATTTCAAGTCTTTGGGGTTAACCTGTGCCCGGCTCAAACGTACAATGGCTGATGTGCACCTAAATCTCGGGGCTGCAGTATTCCTCATTCTCCAACGCTGCCGGTCCTCGTCCTAGGATCACGTGTTCCTCACATTCTTCATTCCACCACCATGACTGGACAGATGGCTCCCAGTGTCCATTGGAGCCACGTGTTACCCGTGGCACTGCCCCCATCAGCACACACGGCTGTGGACCCCCGTATTAGCCCCCTAATTAGAGTCTAATCCTTTAAATTCTTGAGGTTGAGCAAAGCGGCAGGCTTTTCCTCCAGATTTTTACACCACCTTCTTCACTGGTGGTCACCTGAGACTTCAGATGTACGGCTAGAATCCCTCATATTGTGCTGGAGGCAGAAAAATAGAGAAAATAAAGTCATTCTTCCACCCTCTACTCATATTTCCCTGGTTGTTGTAATATTTCATTCACAGCTAATAGGATGCTGGACCCCAAAACCACCACCGCCCACCTCCCCCCGAGCTATAACTGTATCAGAACAGCAGCCTCACCCTCACAAATACAGCTAGGGCAGGGCGGGAGGCGTGGTATATGTAGGAGAGAGTGGGTTCCTCACAAGCCTTTCTCCCACCCACCCAGCTAAGGGGATTAGCCAGGGAATCAGAGCGAGGAGAACAATAATGAACTTCAACACCACTCGCTATTCACTGCTGCAGTTTGACTGCCCTAATGATGAGTCCAGTGGCTGCTGGGAGATGGGGGTCTGGGGGGACCAGTTTGTTTAGTGCCGAGAAATAATTCATTAACTTTGCTTCCATTTTTTTAGTGACCTGTCTCTGCCGAGGGACCAACTGCAGCCGTCCGTGCCAGATTGGAAGGCCGGGCCTCAGTCTGGTGCCGTCGAGGCCATCTCCTAGAGAGCTCTGGCAAGTCATGGGCCCTGGGGCCACCGTCATTGCACTTGGGCCACAATTTAAACGCAAACATTATCCCCCCATGTTATTCTGAGTCTGAAGTTGTTTTCCAGCCTGCTCAAGCTGGTGTTTTCTGTGTAATGGGGGGAGTTGGTGGCCTTATCCGGCATCCTTGTGTGCTGGATGACAGTCTGAGGCAATCTGCAGGCCCTGATGGTATCCTAGCCTGGCAGTCTACTGAGGTCAGATTCTGTCATCAGTTACAAAGCGGGCAGCTAAGAAGTCCCCATGGATACACCACTGTCGGTCCCCTTTGCCATGGCACTGAGAAGACACACACACATCATAAGAACGAGAAAAGCAAGATAAAGGACTGCTACATGCTCACATGGAAACAGGAAACTGGAACAGACTTAATTAGCCAATTAAAGCTCCTCGGGATTGACAGCCTACATAGGAGTAAATGTCAAGCTGTCGAGGCGGGAGATGTCATTGTAAACGCCCATACATGGACAGATAATAACTTTCCCTGTATAGTTACACTCTGTGCTAGCTAACTGCTGTTAGCAGCAATCGCTAGCCAGGTTGGCCTAACCTTAAACCTTGTCGACGCTGAGCAGCAGATTTGTCTAAACGTTCCCCGCCTGAGCTCTGAACCATACGCTAATTGCATCTGTTCCACTAATAGCCAGTTCTGTAAAGCCTTTCATTAACCACACTCAACAAGCATGTGGGTAGACTGAGGGTCTCCATAGGTAGAGACACCCACAGCTGAATTGGATACAGCGTTCATCCCCCCACTCTCCTTCGCAGTAGCAGCCATATTGAAAATTCCAAGCATCAAATCATGTACAAATGCAGCAAGATTAGGATACGCTCTTCCTGGCAGGAATGATAGTGATGGACCGTGAAGAGGATGTTTTATGCCTCATTTTCCTAAAAATATCTAGTATTTTGCTTTGCCAGTCACGTATTTATCAGAACAGAATTCCAGCTCAGGCTGAAAATGAAATATTTTCTGCGCACTAACAGCAGAATTTTTTTTTTTTTTTGGGTGGTGTTCTCCTCTTCTGCACCGTGCCCAATTCATATGCGGAAGAATATGAATTATGTTTTTTCTATCTTTTAATGGCTTTTCTTGTGTGAATGAATTTCCATCTTGCGTTGTTTCAGTGCTTCTCCTGCCTTCGCCTCAGAAGCCATTAAAATGAACACTGCCAACAGTCTTATAATTTGCAAGTATATCCTCATTTCAGTTCGCTCTCCGTAAACAGTCTAATCACGTGGGCAAAGTGATGCCACTATTTGCATCGGACTGCATTATTCGTTTTGCAGATGGCAATTATTTGAGGTGACTTGATTTCTTGCTTTACACGTATCAACCTCCCACACGAACGCCACCTATGGGCGAGCTCCGGTTAGAGCGCCGACCCCATCAGGAACTGAACCCACAGCATTGTCATTTCTCGCTAAAACGTGCCATCCCCGAGAAGCCTCACTCCGCAGAGCATGGTACAGAGGAAATCGAAGGACTGAGAGCAAAATCAAAGCCGTGAAACACGGGAAGAAGGCGCAAACTACACTTAAAAAGAAAAAGCAAAAAAACATTGAGCCTCCATGGAGAGAGACATGGGGAAGCTGACAGCATGGTTCTTAATATGTCCACGTGTCTCTGACCCCAACGGGCGATGGGTCCCGTGCCTGCGAGGGGGCTGTGCACATGATCGAAAGGATGCATGTCAAAAGACGCTGTGGCGAGATATTAGGCTGCCATTGAGATGCTCATTTTACAGAGGAATATCTGGATAATCCATGTAAAAATATGGAGAGACTACTCCATACTGCAGATGTGATTTCACCGCATCACGTATTTCCCGCTAAATGTTCCCGGATTAATTTCAGGGGAAATTAGTTCAATAATTTAATAAAATCATTTGCTTACTAAAAGCCAACCCACTCCTTTGCACACTGACTCTGTTAACAAGTTAATTTTGTGAAGTGCGGCTCAGCGCGATGGTGAATAAAATCTGAGGGTTAAACCAGGCACACTCTCATCTCTTCAATTCATTAATGAGGTGTTTCTTCCCAAATCAGCCAGCGGCCCTTGAACTTTCCGACTAAACCATCCGTGTGAGGGCAGCAGGGAGCTTGTTTTTGACTGTAAACATCTCAAGGTGTAGATCGAACCCCATCTGAGAGTTTGAAGAGCAAAGGGGCAGGTCTCTAGACTCCATGACACGGGTCTTCGATTTAAGGAGCAGACTGACCTGCAGACCACCGTGATCTCAAGCCAGCTGCAGGAGGCCCCGTCTGTTCTGGTCTTGGAGAACTTCCCATCAGTCTGCCCAAGGAGAGGATCTCTGGGATGGATGGCTGAAAGAGAATGCCATTCCTGTGCTTTTTTCCCTTCCAACACTGTGCTTGGAGTTTCGGGGACATTGTTGTTTATTCAGGGCAGTGGTTACAGTCGACTGAGTTTTTCAGTGTGCCACCTATGGTACATGGTTAATGTATATATAGCAGTAAAATATTACTTAAAAACATGCAGCAAGCATGCAGTATAAATTAATTTCATTAGGCTCTTCATGAAGTAGGTTTACACCACAATTTATAAGGGATCACGATTGCTTGATGCTGGGATTGCCTTGTCTTGGCACCTCCTCTGGCTTCAGTCTATCCTAGGAGGTGAAGATCAGGACCTTCCTTTGCCCTCTTAACTATGGCGTTCTGGGCTTTCTGGATCACTAAGATCTCTGCCTGCTCCTGGCCTGGGCTCCTCCTCAGGACCAAAGGGCACATGGCAGCATTGGAACCTGTCAGCCTTGAGAACATGTCAGCTGGAGACTGAAATGATGGCTCTGGAACATGTAGTCATGGGCAGCGTCAGAGCGTGTTCGGGAAAACAGCAGAGGGATGCAGTGTCTGCATGTGTGTTTTCATAACAGACAATACATGTCTGCCAGATGGCTTTGCAGAAAGTACTAGAATCTACCGCTCATCTTCCACACTCATGTTTGGGTCTCTGAGTGATTGCTCATCTGTATCTAGGTAACTAACATGAGGGCGTGAGTGTGTGCATCTGTCCATCACTCCAGGCTCTACATACCACTGGGCAGTTTAATAACAACTGCATGAAAGACCGCCCCACTTTCACTTTAGCAAACAGGGAAGACTATGTGTGCAAATAATTCACTATGCCAAAAATCTGCTGCAAGGAATGAAAGGAACAAGTGTATAATTAATGAAATTGTACCAAAGATTCAGATCAATTAATTATATTGAGGGACTTTCATTCTGCAGGACAGCCATAGAATCCATCGTACCTCGAACTTTGAGCTGGATGTCACGTTACCACCTGCCAAGAAGGAAAGAAACCATTCAACGAGGATGCTGGGGAAATCTGAGATTGGCAGAAGCACACCGCAAGTTAGTCAGACACAAATAGGGTTCAAGACTGCCAAGAACAAGGTAACATCAAGCTGTTGCCATAGAAACCAGCTCTCTGAGCTAAATGTTTAAAAAGTGTGTTACTTGAACATATGTCATCTGGACTGTGAGAGAGGGTACATCTTTTCATGGTGTTACAGGCCGTGATCTTCAGCCCTCTGGGGGGATTTAAGGGCAGTAGCATGTTCCTTGTCAATGTGCTTTCCTACCCACAAGATTGGTTCTGTCCCTTGTTCGCTATCCTTGAGTCTGACAGTGGTGTGGTGTTTATAACAGTCACCGATATGACTGATGTCTTTGACCTGTGATATTTTAATCCGCCACTGCCAGCAAATCCCACAGGCACTGCCTCAAACTGACAAACATTCCCAATTTTAATATGACTCACTGACCTTTACACACTTATCAACACCTTTTAACATATTTACAACACGTGCTGGAGGATACAGAACTGAACCAGCCACGGTTCCTCAAGTCCAGTGGTATATCAGCCACGGTTCCTCAAGTCCAGTGAATATCAACCACTGTTCCTCAAGTCCAGTGAATATCAGCCACTGTTCCTCAAGTCCAGTG
>JAACJT020000042.1:8953628-8966340 GCA_009936485.2 Gymnarchus niloticus
CTATGCCGGCCCAGACTTCCAGCAGAACCATGAACCCATCCACTATGCCGGCCCAGACTTCCAGCAGAACCATGAACGCAGCCACTATGCCGGCCCAGACTTCCAGCAGGACCATGAACCCAGCCAGACTTCCAGCAGGGTCCGTGAGAACAAATGCAGCCTGGTCTTTTTTTCCGCTCTTCATCTTCTTTGTGGAAAAATAAACTTTGGTCTGGGATTTCGTCTCCAGTCTGAAGAATGGAATTCCTGACATCTGGGTCAGCCTGGGGTGGAGCTCGCCTGAGCCCCAGCTGGACGTGCCACTGTGAGGTCCAGGATGCATTGCCGTGCTGTGTGAGGACGTCCTCTGACCCTCGGTCCAGAGTGTCAGTGCATCCCTTGTTGCTTTCTACTTCCAACCCAAAGTCATAGCTGCTTATTTAGTTAGTCAGCCTGTGTTTATTTCTTCAGGATCACATGAAGTTCACATGACATAAAATGATGGAGGCAGACGAGGTGCGGCCGAAGACCACACAGAGGCTGCAGACTGCAGAATGGGGTACTGATAAATCACACTGTGGAATACACACATTTCACGTCTGTGCACAACAAAGCTTCCGCGACTGAGTAATTACAAGGTGGCTGGGAAGTAACAGCCCTCCCAAAATGTGCATGCCCTGTGCACCCCCCTCGGGAGCAGACGTACTTGTGCATCAGCAGTTAGAAATCACTCGGGCGTGGCATGTTAAAAACAAACATCGTGATGTTAAACGGCCCTCGCAGTAGGCATGGGGGGGCTGAGTCATTCTAGCTATCGTCGGGTAACACCGCCCACTAGGAGCCACGCAATCAATGACCTTCACGGAACACATGGCCTAGATATACCTAGAGCCTTTTGCAATGGGATATCACCCAGGACGATGACATGTTTCTTTGACATCAAACTAAAGTCAATTCTTTGTTTAGGTGCTGGTCGCTCTCATCCAAAACGGAACCAAGCGCATTTAGGACCAGGTAAAGCATTTTATCAGAAAAGGTGCTCAAGGTTACCTTAGCTTTCTAATTATTGCTAAAAATTTAATGAGATATAAACATAATTAACAAGCCTACAGCACATTAATGCCACAAACAAAGTCTTAAGTAACAGATGTCCAGACTGCCGGATTTAGGGGCTTGTCTTGCCAAGGCCGGATTTGCTGGAAGAACTCATCAGTGACAGGGATGGTCCTCAGGCTGGCCTGACTGGGTGGTCTGCCTGCCGGATGGGCCGGCACTATGGTGGCCAAAGAGAGGAGCAGTGGTTCTGAGAGCAGGGAGGGAAACGGCGCAGAGCCAAGCAGATGGCGTTCCTCCAGACAGTGCCAAGGATAAGGCCTGGCACCAAGGAGGGCGGCAGAAGGTCCGCTGGGCACACCTGCTGCTTTGGAATGTGCCCCCCCAGCCCCCGACGGGAACGCGCCTGTCGATTCCCTCTGCTGTTCCCTGTCCCTCAGACATTTTCCAGAATCACACTCGGGGGTCCGTACGTCTAATTTTAGGCTGTTATAAATCAAAGACCTTCTACGCATCACATTTCCCGTATGAGCTGTTGAACGTGGATTCCTGACGTGACTAACATTTCATCACAAAGATACATCAAATTTTTCTGTTGTGTTCTGTTTCTTTTTCTGGCCTTTATACCTCCCAACCCTCCCTGCCCCGCTCGCCTACCCCATTCGCCTGACCTGCTTGCCTGCCCCACTCACCTGCCACACGTCCCTACGTCTTGCAGGTCTACCAGCCAATACACTGCGGAGCTGGTGTCATGTCTATAATGAGCAGGCTGCCACTTCTGATCCTCGATTGCAGGTTCCCGCTAAGCTTTCCACCGTGCTGCTGGGAAAAGGAGTCCCAATGACCTTCATCAGAGGCGGAGCCCTGCGACAGCCTGCCGGCTCTCCAGGTGACTGACTGACGTGTGTGTGTGTGTGTGTGTGTGTGTGTGTGTGTGTGTGTGTGTGTGTGTGTGTGTGAGAGAGTGACTGTTTTTTTTTCAAAGCTGACGGTGACCTAAACGTTTCCAGATGCCTTTACTTAGAAATGTTTTCCGCCGTGCGGCCAGCAGTGCGTTTAAATCTAATTTCAGATAAAAACGGCGACGGAAGCTTTCGGCATGAAGCATCGCCGCATTGCCTCTCATTGTCAGTGCAGGTCGGCCCTAAGGGTCTGTGAAGGACATCGATTTGATTCGCTCATCGGGCGGCCTATGAAAGCACTCCTCGTCCCCCACCCCCCCAACACCAACCGATGTGTTCTTGTGGGCGATGTAAAAAGGCAAATCACCCCATCCTGAAATCATCGTGGTGCATTCTGACAAAGGGAGACGCCGGCTGTCATCAGCCAGGAAACACTAGACCATGTTCTGCAGTTCAGCTCTACATGTCAGGTGCCTGGATGGCACCATGCCCCCGTTGGTAACAGACACAACGCAGGTCGCTCTCCCAGTACCCGGGAGCCACATCCAAGGTCATGAATTCTGAAGCTGCTCATGTACCGTAATTTGCAAACAATTGAAATATTTTACTCATCAGACAGATCAGAAGATAAGCTGACTTTAAACCGTGCATAGGAAGCCTGCTGAAGGAGGAACATTCAATAATTCTTCCCGTTTAGAGGATTCCATGGGGTCATCATTTTTCCCTTCGCCGATTGCATGGTGGCTCGAGGAGATCTGGTGAAGGCAATGAGGAACACACCCCTGCCCTATTCCCTTATTGTAGGGACTTGACATGGTAAAATCTTGGCAACTGGCTCAGCCATGAAACCCATCTCAGGAAAGTACAGCAAATTCAGCCGTGTCCGCCTGTCTGGTACTGAAAGCATCAGACGAACTCAATGTCCCTCCAGCCCCGGAACACGTGCTCTCTCAAGTCGTAATGAGTGACGTACGTGAGAAAAATGACGGGGAGTTAATATAATTATGATCAGATCTGCAGGCATTTTCATTTCTTTATGGAATTGATCATGGAAAGAGCAGAGAACTGTATGTGCAGGGCTGTTCTTCCAGTAATTATTTTGTCAAAAAAACAATTAGATTCCCTGATATTTTCAGGCCTTGTGTTCGCATGGCTGACAGGTTTGTAAGAGACTGGAGTAGGAAATGTTCAGTTTTGACTGTCTTTCTGTATCCTGCAGATTTTGGCACAATATTTTCTGCACAAGAATATTCCGAGACCAAAGTAACAACGAACGAGGGAAGATAAATAAAGATAAATAAATTCCTTACGTTTGTATGACTGCATAACATATTATTGCCAAGAAAGTCAACTGGAATGCCCGTCTTCTTCAGCTTTATCTTGTGTCTATGGAAAACGGTTCTACGGTTAAAGTCTGGGAAGTACCATCGGGCAAACGAGCTGCTTATTAATCCATATACGTTTATCTTGATCGTTCTTTGTGAGACTTCTAAGACTCTGCAATCACACTTACAGGAGCAAAATCACATTCAGACCTTGCTGGGTCACACCTGCAGCCTGTCAGTTGTGACGCGAGGTAGACTCACTGAATTACTGACAAACACCCAAGGAAAGGTCATGTCTCTGCCTGACTGACCCACTCGGCGGCAGAGCCGTCCCATTTCTGGTCCCCGTGCCTTTAAGAGCTTATGCACGCAGAAAAAACATTAAAAGGGGTCATAGCTTTGTTCTGAGATGCCGCTTCTGTCCTGAAAATGCGAATGCCGTTTCACCAAAGTCTCTTAAAAGCTGTCACTGTGCGTCTTGTGCTCCCGAGAGCCCGTCTCGCTTTTCCACCAACGTGTGCATGTACGTGCATGAGTGAGTAGTTATTCCATGAAAACACTCGCCGTGACTTAGTGTTCAGGTGTGATCTGGCTCTACAGGGCATGATAAACACACACACTGTGCCCTTTCATGGATGACAGGGTTCCTGTAGCTTTCGAACTGCGGCAAAGCAGCGGTCTGTTCCACGGGAGCACAGCCCCAAAACCCAAACTTTGTGTAGAAACAGACTAATCTGTCAAACATACCCATCCGCCCTCAGTATCTATACACTGATTGGTGGAAGGTACACACATACCGACTTTCCGATTTCTGAAAGACGTACAGGTATTTACCCGCTGATTCAAGAAAGGTATACGTGTATCTCCTGTTTCCAGGGTATACAGATGTCTCTCCCCTGTAGATGTAGTGCAAAGTGTTTTTCATCATCTCCCAGGTTCTGAGTACTGTATCGATTGGGTACTGTAAATGATACAGAACAGAGCCCAGTAGCAGTGACCTTTCAGGAACAAAAACACAAATATGACTGCAAGTCAGAACTTCACCGACGACAACTGTAATAATCCCTTGGCCTGAGGAGCTCCACACAGACACGGAGCTGAAAAACAGCCCAAAGATCTGGGCCGACTCCTCCTATCTGATGTTGATGTGTTGCTGCGTCCTGCACTCAGCTCAGGAACTAATTCCACGCTTTTTTTGCCATGATCAATTGACCCAGTGAACCAAGCGAGAAATGGAAAATTGCCACCTCATACTGAAAGCCAGAGCTTTTTGTGTTTATTAGTGTGAAAAGGAGCCCTGGAGGAATGCCCGTGTGGACAGCGTTGATGAAAACGATGATTACGCTCATTTGGGACACGTGTATCGGAGTCGCTGGCATAGACGTCCCACATCGCCGTGGACGAACACTGGGCTGTCCGGAAACGGCCATCCCGGGTTTGGCTGAGCCTGAATAGGTCCACTGGACGGCTGGGAATGAAAACCGGTCACGCTCTCTAAAAAAACATTTATCTATAAATATGTATTTAATACTAGCCCTCGGACATGAAAGAGAAATAAACAGCAAAATGTCATTTGCTGCTACATGGATTTTATAGGTCTATTAATTCAGTGAACCATAATGATGTTTTAATATTTTAAACGGGCGAGTCGGCGAGTAATTTAATGAACATTGACTTGATGAAGAAATATATTCACCAAGTCATATGAATCCCTCATAACGACAGGCATCTTTCTGACTCTGAAAACAGAGGCCAAGGTACCAGCACAGCCAGAAAGCTGCAAGGACCGATAATGCTGATTACTGCTGACATTCATCTGTTTAGCAGATAATTAATGTCATCAAGTGTGCGTCTATTTCATCCCAGGCAGGTGAAACCCTGAGACGGCGGGCACGTTCTCGAAATGTGGGAGACTAAACGGCACTAAGGCCCCAGAGAAGCTCCAGGGAGCCCCGTGCTGCCCGAGCCAGATTTATACCAACGGCCCCATGAGGTGCTGGCCCTTCTTCAGCTGAGCGGCACGATTCCTGCCCGGGCCGAGGTCAGAGATCAGCTCCGCTTGGCGAAGTCAGGGTGACGCCCCCCGTAAATAAAGACGCCCCCTCTTTATTCCACAGGGACACTCAGTCCAGTAAGGCAGTAATAACCACCAAAACCGTGATCGTAAGGTCTCGGCTATATGACCGTCACGGGTTAGACCTGGAGATCCACCGCTGCTTCTAGTTGACCGTGTTCTCCTAGGGCTGCACGACCAGTAAAATAACATCCTGCATGAGAAGACATGATTGATTACGCATCTGATCAGGGACACGCAGCCTTCGGAGAGCCAGCCGGCACCAGACCTGTTCGCGGTGGCATTCTCGGCAATGCGGGTGACGCCAGAAGCTTTGCGCTCGGTGTAAAGACGCAGAGCCGACCCGCTGCTTCGGCGCTCGCCGGCTGCGTCACCAGAACAAACTTCAGCGTGCCCCACACGCCGGCACGCTTTAATATTCCCTGCATAAGTTTTACATGTCCTACGCAAATCTGTGCCCTTATCAGCCAGTTACCCATAAATATAAATACAAAGCAAAAAATCACTTGTGATTATACATTTGCCCCCGCGAAATTGCTGCAGTGCAGCTCAGGATGAAAGCATTGTAATGCGACGGGAAGGGCACGTTTCCTTAACGGCAGGAGCCCGGCCCTTTGTGGTTCATTTGGCGCTGATTGAATTGCCTGCGAGACGTATTTAACGCACATTAGCCGGGCTGGCTGAGGCATCGGCGGTCAAATCCGCTGAGAGACTAATGACTTCACTCCCCAGCTGTCTCCCATATTAGTAGCAGACAGATTACAATACATCACAATGGAACCGATCCCCGTCATTTAGGTTCCCGTGATCAGCGCTGAGGAAGCGTGTGGCATGTCACGTCTCCATTTCGGCCTTCCCTGTGCTTAGATAAAGGGTTCCGCAACAGTGACAAACAAAATCCCACAACCGCGTTCCATCACAGAAAAAAAAACAACAACTAGAACCCTCCAACAAAGCAAAGAACATCATTCTAGGACATTCCTTCCAGTCGGAAACATAATTCTCATACTCTGTTCCCTCAGAGTGAAAAAGACATCCGGACATTCTGGAGGTTATCCTACAAAGAACATTAAAGGTTCAGCCCTGTCTTCAGCTTACCTGAGGGGTCTCCTGACTGAACTAAAGAGTAGCTTTACTCATGCCTGCAGCCTAACCATCACAAAAAACCCCTTTCCAGAGAAAAAAAGTTGTTTTTGCTGACAAATTAAAAAAAAAAACACTTCAGCTGACAGACTGCAGGATTCCAGGTCATTGGCACTTCTCCAAAAGCTCCGTGCAGGTCAGCATTTTAGCACCTCCTGCCTCGACAAACGAGGACTGGCTGGGCACCCCACCCCGGCCACATTAAGAGGGACGTGTCCCCAGTGCCTCCCATCCAACAGCTTTTACATTTCTCGCACAGCTCATGTTTAATTCATCTCAGCTCCCTGTCTGTCTTGAAAGGTATCCATTCTCATAAAAGATCAGTACGTTTATTTTCCATTTTACAGCCCCTGAGTGGCACACAGCCCATCAGTGGTTTGCTCTGTAAAATGATAGGGGTCGAGCACCAAATATAAATTAATTTCACCAAATATCATTTTTGCGGCTATAAATCCCTGCAAGCTTAGGCTCTGTACTTCCTTCCGCTGGTCATATGAAGCAGGTGGCGGTAAACGACACCTGCAGACCAGGCGAACACCACTTCCGTCCAGGTACACAGGAGAGGCTGGACTCTAAACGAGGGCCAGTGAGGCGGAGTGACCGGGCTCTGCAGGCTTCTCCTCAGTTTGTTTGTCTCAAAATCATGCTCTAAAATGTGCGATGTGTCTTAATTTGAAAACGGACGTTTTTAACGTTCTCGGCTACCTCTTCCTGGATGTGGCAAAATCATCCATACTAGAATGCTGGCCTGGGGCTGTCCACCAAGTCTCAGGAGAAGGACATGCTGATGCAAGCTGAAGAAAACCCTTCTGGATAATAAGAGAAAAGCCAAAAATTGGGGCCTGTGACTTCTCCTCAAAGTATTTTGCTTGGACTCTCCCTCTTATTGCTGGAGATGTTGCACTAATTGCCCTACAATCCCCATAAGCCCCATGACCATGGTCCTCCTGCACTCTTCCATCATGGTCATAGAGGTGCTACTGCATCCACGCTGTAGCAGGGGCCACCTCATGTCCACAAGACACCTTCCCAGTCAACATGACCGTTCCTGTACCTAAAGGCACAGTATTTCCAGACCTCAGGGGCACCTCGTTCCCCGATGTGGACTTCCTGCAAACAGCTCAGCACGGATGTGAGCCGGCCCACCTTATCTCTCACAGACGGCCTGGACGAGGGTAGCTAATGTACCTGAATGTTCCTGCCGCTCGCCTCGTGACTCTCGTACCAAACCCTTTCATTACTCATTTTCTCATTCCCTTTTCTCTTATTAGCTTATGCTAATTTCCTGTTTATCTCTTCATTAAATGCAAGCTTATATGTGTCACTTCTAATTATTTCTGAACATCTCGTTCATTACGACTTTTTCGTACGTTACGACATTTCCACGTTCCCGTGGGTTTGAAGACTTTTCTCTTTTAATGTTTTTGGAGTTTGTCAGGCGAACGGCAGGTAACAGGAAACAACTGTAAGATAACGGTAAGTGACCGTCTAACAAATGGGCCGGGTTTCTGTTGGTTTTCTTTTCTGTTTAACAGTAATAACTGATGTAAAGTTTCCCACATAGTGGCCCCCCCCCCCCCCCCAAGAAAAGAGCATCCTAAATAATGAGCAAACACTTAACTTTCTGTCTCCATCCGTTATTTCTGGACCAGAGATGAACAAAACAGCATGTGACCTGTTATGACGGGAAGAGCGTCACGCTTACGAAACCTTTCACCAAAAAGCTGCCGACGCGTGTGACAAACATACAGATGAACATTTCGCCAGATCCGTCTCACCGACGTAGCGTGGCACCCGGTGTGAGCACGCAGGTGACGACGGTCCCGGGCTGTCGTCCTCACAGCTGCCTCCCTGCAGGAAACACAAAATGAAATTCAGCAAGGTTATCTCTGTGCGGGTTTGCTGGATGGCAACTGAATTAACCTTTGACATGACAACATTTAAACCTGATTTGGCTATAATGGGCATCTGTACCGGCGTTAGACGTCACCCTGGGAGTAGGCAAAATAAACATACAGTATGCCCGAGAGGAGCCACAGATGGATGGAGGTGGTGGAGTGAGGGGGGCTGGGACCTCGTCGGAGATGAAACGTAGGGGAAGACAGCCCCCAGTCTGCCCGTGGCACGGATATTCACAGATCCCATAAATAAAAATGAAACCGTGAACATTAACAGCAGTAACAGACATGATCTACAGGGAGGAAGAACTGAAGCACACACTTCCTCTCCCTGTATGGCATCCTACCTTCTTTGCATCCTCAAGCAGCAGGACAGAGTTTGTTAATGTTTGGGAAACTGGGTAGAATTCCCCCCTCCTCAGCAGGCCTTCTAGTCCCCCCCCACACTGTGGCACCACCCTGGCTGTCTCTATGGACCATCGCTCATCGCTCTGCCTCCCACAGCTAAGAGCAGAAATGACATTTGGTGTCCAGCCCTCTGAAATACCCCAGCTTACAGGTGGACTGTGAACGGAAAGCTTACTAACTGAGCTCCCGAAGCACCATCTCTGTATGCTTCTTCTCCAGAGTTTCAGACGGGTGTCTTTTTCAAGCAAACCTAAGCCATGGTTACATTTTCGCTCTCTTGTGTAGAATATTTACAGGATTGCTGAATTCCATATTCTTCCCTGGTGCTTACTGCAGTTAGTCATTAAAACGTACGTTGTGGAGTTCAGCCTATTACGGCTTTATTTTCTTTCCGATGTCGACTTTTCCTCCGGTGTTTCTCTGCCATAAATGCCTTCGCGCACCACGGTTTACCGACTTTCCGCTTTGGCGGCGAGGTGACAGCGGTTCTGCTGCCAAGGCCTCTGTGTGGTCCCCCTGTGTATGAAACCATATGGTTATACTGCTGCTGGTGAAGCTTCCACTGAAAAGGTTTTCTTTTTTTTAACAATTTTCTTAAATAGCCTTAAGATTTTGAATCACTCAGGTGGTGGGGGGGGTCTTTGGCTGGGATAACGTAAACCAAAGTGAGCGTCATAAATATGCTGGATAAGGACCCTGCTCAGGACAGCATGTGTCTCTGACAGACTCGTCAGAAGCCGAGCTGAATAATTTAACAATTAATAAGTTAAATTCTTAAGTTGCTGTTTCCTTCCGAATTCATTTGCATGCCTCACTTTTTAGACTTTTAAAATGTAAAACAGATTAAGATTTAATATTTAGCACAAGTGCCCAAGGGTGTCTCTGCAATGGCAGCCAATTTCTTTCACAGCACAAGATCAGGACTTTTACCATTGCACCCCCTGCTGGCTCACATAAACAGACTTCTGAAGATATTCATTACTGACTCTTTGTTCTAACCGACCAGTTGATAGGTGATGGTGTTGAATTGTCACCGATCGTGAAACTAGTCCGACAGAAGTGGCTAGTGGAAAGGTAGCGGCATGGCATAACTGAAAGCGGAGATGGTCACAGGTGCAGCCCATTATCCTGCACAGCAGCCCCATGTGTGCACCATTCCTACCATTTTTCTCTAATAATCAGTAATAAAAACATGACTGAGCAGGAGGCATGAATTCCACACACAGCCGGTGGTGATGGGGAACCATGTGACAGAACGTATGCCATATGACTGAAAAAGGAGCATTCCTTGACTACTCCACGGCACATCTTCACACCTGAACACCTGGGTATTCAGTCGTACCTCGCAGTGAACCTCTTTCACCCTCCACCTGCACAATGAGCTAGTCACCCCCGTTCCGTCGTATGCACACGGTCTCTCAATGCCGTTCCCCATGGCTGTTTCTCTGGGAAGGTTCTTTTATCACCATGCTGGTCCCTTTAGAATACAGATGGGGTCTGAATGTGTCCATTCTGCCCTGGCAAGACTTGAAAGGCGTCTTGGACTGAAGATCTATCTCAGCAGCTGAGCGTTCACAGCTGCTTGGCCGGGGGGGGGGGGCGGCCAACACAAAGCTATACGTCTATGATCCCATAGTAACAGCAGAACCACAGCTGTGCCCACACAGCTTTGCCCGGGTTCGAGCTGAGACTCTTTGCTGCTCCTCCCCCATGCTGCAGCAGAACAATCCTGGCGAAGTGTTCCTGGTCACCACGTTTCCACACTGAAAGCTGAGGGCACACTGTGGCACTGGAACCAAACTGGTGATTCTGCTGCCCTCCAATTAAAGATGGGAGCTGATGCTCACCTTGAGGGGCAGGAAGGACAACACCACAGGGGAGGCAGTTAAGCATGTGGCTCCTGGGGGGGTGATGCTGTGTGGACTGTCAATAAAAGAATACCCACTAATAAATCCCCAGGGGTCCCCCCCGACACCAGGAATGACTGACACTGGCAGAGCGCGTCCAAGGCTTGCATCAGACCTTCAGGTGTCCGGCATGAGTGAAGGATCACGAAGTGACTGACCCAGAGGCTGCAGAGCTGCCACAACTGCCACCAGGGCAGCCAGGACGGTGTATCAGCTACCTGTTCACCAGATCTGGAGGTGCGAGCTTTGAGCGTGTTAAAGCAGAGAAGCAAAAGAGTCATCACACAGGCCCCCCCACTCCGCTCCTGAATTAGTATTACACAGGAACATCAGCTCCTTAGGCTGGAAAACGGTCGTCAAGTAAATTACAGCCGCTCCGGAGGCTTTCGGTTACAACTTCAAGGTTTGTTTTCTTGAAGACATGATTACTTCAAAATTGGCCTTGCGGTCTCCGTGATAAATGCTAAATGTGAGAGGAGTGCCCTGAATTTGTCTCTTGCGGCTTTCAGGGATTAGAACTTCACATCCTCCAGGGCTGGGGACCTATAACTTGAGGGTACAGCAGAGCTTTGCTCGCTATACCAGAGGAAGAAGTGACCCCCAGTTTCCCTCCATCTTTTTCTCGGTCTGACCTCTTCTGACCAACATCTGACCCTGGAGACCTCCTAACATTGAAGGCACGAAGATGCGGGCCATGATAATGCTGGAGGCACCGGGTCAGAAGGTCACGTAAAGTATTCAGGAAGACAACACAGCTTGCAGATACTTTAAGCTGCCCAGCAGATAAATTACAACAAACAATAATATAATCTGAACTTCTGGACAGGCTGCTAGATCTTCACCTCTGTTTCTCGTTCTAATTCCCCTTCTGCCTTCGATGTCAACAGCATGGCGGCTTATTTAACCTCCATCACAAATCTTTACAGAGTACACAGGATCCTCGTTCCCCACACCCCTTTGAAAAATCAGGCGTGGTGTTGCCTGGAGAAGATTTCACCATGGAAACCCTTCTAACTGAACTCTCAAACAGCAAGTCGAGTTTGAGTGACAGGTTGGCTGCAGTCTCCCAGGTGGATGCCATCTCACGGCAGGTGATAATAGCTGTGTTCTGCGGGATTTGACATCTTTGACTCGCTCGATCCGCCCCCACTGTCAATCCAAGCCCCATATTTAACAGGACTCCCGTGGGAGGACCGGAAGGGTCTTTTGTCCAAACCTCATCGGTGCCGTGAGCCATGCCGGCGATCCGGAGGTCCAGCGTGAGGTTAATTGCTTTCTCAGATTCCTGACCAGGAGCGCTGCGAGACGGATCGGCGACGGCTGTCTCGGACATGCCCATTGGAAAGCCAGCAGTCAGTGTGGTTAGGCGATCAGAATAAGTGACTGCACGGTTGTTTTGGGGGCCGGCAGGGGGTCCGGTCTTCATTCTCTGTGCGGCAGCAAACCAGAAAAGTGCCATTTTAGAATTCACCATCTTTTGCCTAATTAAAAGTGTCTGTCCTTCTCAGCCGTGGTATGTGCCACATGGCTGAAAATGATGACTGACACGACTTTGATTTGAAGATGATAATTTTGGTCACATTCTGCTGCTTTTTTTGTGATCTCCTGCGTGGGAAAGTCACTCTTCAGTACAGTGGTGATGGCGGTGGGTGGTTTAGGCGTGTTTCTCCACGGCACGACTGTACAGTGTATGTTTATTCATCGTCACGGCCAACATGTGCTTCTGCATTGTGCCGAGTCTGGCATTTCACAGCTGTCCTATCCAACTGCGCTATGCCAAGACCGGAGAGCAGGGACACAAACTGATGACATCCCAAGCATCGTGCCACCGCGTCCTTAAAAGGACCATCTACCACATGCATGTACAGGAACATGGAGGGGGCACCTTCACACACACACACACACACACACACACACACACACACACACACACACACACACACACACACACACACACACGAAACACAAACACACACAAACAACCCCCCCCCCCCGCCCCCCTCTCCCCACCCCCCCCGCGCCC
>JAACJT020000042.1:8978339-9002971 GCA_009936485.2 Gymnarchus niloticus
TAAGTGTGTTGACTGGAGCTGTGCTGTGAAGGTTTATTAATTTACCCATTATTAAAGTCTCTAAAAGGAGTAAGTGTGTTGACTGGAGCTGTGCTGTGAAGCTTCACTGGTTCCTGTTATTGAAGAAGGGGGCGTTCCTAGCAGCTGAGCTGTCACGCGCCTCCGCGTGAGTTATGGGCGGACCGTACGATTTTGATTAAAATCGGGGGGAGGCAGCGGCTGACCGTGCTGTTTCATTATCGACGGGACCCCTAATGACGTACGCATATTTGTGCTTATATGTACATCTACCTAGACACTGTGGCCCGGTTCCCCTCCGCTGTTTTTAAAGTTGCGGAATGGCGTCGGCGTCCCCCCGTGTCGGTGTGGTACAGCCCGCGGCGACACGTGACGCGCTTCCTTATTTTGGCCGGCCCGGTGATGGAGCTCCCTGACAAGATGGTTGCTGCGCTGCGTCGCCGTCTTCTGCTGGCGTGCGTCTGTATCTGCGTCTCCGCGGAGTCGCTCCCTCCGGTGGGTGACGCTCCTGTCTCTTTGTGTCACCTGTGCAGCGCCGTGTGACGTCATCCTGCCCCAGTGACCAGACAGATGGTGAAGGGTGTAGGTGGTGGTGGTCGGCGCTGCTCTGCTGTTAAAATGACTTCTCTTTATTCTGCAGTTCACTGAGGAATGCCAGACCGGCATGTACCCGCCTAAAGGTCCCACGTAGGTGTTATTTCTACATCTCTACACCTGAAATAGGAGCTTCTGAAGCTTTTCTGTACAGGCACGTTCGCAGGAGACCCCCCTACGTGGGGGAGACCACCACATCAGGACTTAGTTTAACTCTCACATGCCTGTTTTACTGGGGGGCTGAAATATTGTGATTAACTTCATTCATATGGCACCCTACGGTGGGAGGCCATGCTGTGTCATTGACCCCCAGGAGCTCCGGTGGTCTTTACTACCATACCCAGTTAAACGGATTAACTAAGTCTGACTGCCGCAGTCAGTGCTGAATGGCTGTGATTCCTATGGAGTACCTAACACTCGGAAGTCAGCTTCAAGAACGCCCCCTACGCCCCAGTGGTCTGCTGTGGTGTTTCCCTAATGCCACATTATCTGTTTCCTAGATTCAAAGGTGCAGTTACCTGGTATACGGTAGACCTCGACTTACCTCCCAGCAAGAGGTGGACTCAAGTGCTAAGTGACAAGAAGGCTGATGTAAGTGCCTCTTTACCGAGGCTTGATGACGTCGTAAGACAAGGCAACTTCATTTACTATGTGGCACATTTCAGATCCTCTGATCTCTCAAACTGCTTTACAGACTAAATAAAACGAAACAGACTGCGAACTGCTGATCAATGCTGTTACTCACAGGCACTAGAAAATAGAAATGCTTTCAATCTTGATTTAAAGATGGTGACATTCGAGGCACTTCTGTACAAAGAAATGGCTTATTTTTCAGCAAATTGGGACTTTTCATGATTTCATACTCAAGTGCAAGTTTAAGACTTTAAAAACACGCAGCACTACATAACCGTGTCTGTCGAACCACGCAGACGTGAGCTTTGCCTCACCGGCACCTGATGATGAAGCCATTCTCTTTCCACCCAGCTGCTCGCTATGGTTCAGGTGATACGCGACTTGGCCAACGCCTTCGTTCCTAGCGGGAAGCTCGTTGATATTGTCGACAAAGACCTGGTGAGTGGTTGTGATGGTGGTGGTGGATGTACTTTGGCATCAGCGTACCAAGCCCATCATCACCTAAGTTTTCTCCTTCAGATGACGCTGGGCACTTGGCCAGTGAAGCTGCCATCACTGGCCATGTCGAAATAACGATTGCTGAAACGGCTTGGATGTAATGGCGTAACTGAATGGCCCTCTCTTACAGGCACTGCGGACATGAGTCACTTTTAACTTGAAGTGTCTGTAATTGGTTAACGTGCTACTTCTAAAAGCATCTGAAAGATGTCATCTCGCTCTTAATGAAGTGCAGTTCAAAATACGGGTATATGCAGCACATTCTGTAATATTTCGCGTTTAACTCCTCCGGTGTTGACATACATCGCCACCGCAGGTGTTTATGTGGATTATCCTGACTACCTCTTTCCAGTCAGTTTCAGGTCAAGGCATCGACTCTTTCCTCCACCCCCAGTTGACTGCCGTTTCTGGTTCTGTCCACAGCCCGTGCTGGTGGACACACTGCCTTACCCTTTCAATGAAGAGATCAGGGGAATCGCAGCTGCCTCTGGAGTGCCTCTGGGTAGGCAGGACATTGACTGGGCTTCATGCTGTGACCAGACGATCGTTGTGAGCTGCACCTTTACGTGGTGGCCTGCTTACCCGTGTTTGTACCTTTCCTCCTTTGGCGTCCCAACGTTTCACAGGCGAAGTCTTGCTGTTTAATATCTTCTACGAGGTGTTCACGGTCTGCACGTCCGTAGTTGCAGAAGATTCCAAGGGTCAGTAAACCTTTATTGTGACACGCAGCAATTAAATGAGGAAGCTGGGGATAAGTCAAGAAGAAGCAATTGTATAGTGAGCAGAGTGACAGTCTTTTCCAGCGTTGCGGGGGGGCGAAAAAACATGGTACAGATTTACAATAAATACAAGGGATGCAGGGCAACACGGACAGCAGGGTAATGGGGGGGGTTACAGTGCGTAGACAAGGTAGTGCGTAAAGACAGCACAGTGCAAAATTACAAACAGGCAATAGTAAAAAATTTTGAACTGGTGAGTTAAACGACAAAAATGTCAAATGCACTTTGAGTCAACATTACTGTCATTGTTAAGTGAAAGGGAATTACACAGACATAATTTGCTTGTAGTGGTTGAGCAGTAATTAGATATCATTAGAAATGTGGCTCGTTTGAGTTGTTTTTCTCTTGTTCCAGGCAGTTTGTTCCACGCTCGAAATCTAGACTTTGGGTTATTCCTGGGGTAAGTGTGGTGAGGTTGAGGTGCTGTGTTCTGGAAATGTCAGTAAAGAGTCCAGAAAACCAGAGGGGGAGGATAATGAACTTGTCCAGTCATGTTTAAGTGCCCCCCCCCTTGATGTCATCAAGGTGGGATGTGAAGAACAACACATGGATCGTGACGGAGAAACTGAGGCCACTTGTGGTGAATGTGGACTTCCAGAGGAGCAGTAGAACGGTCTTCAAGTCTACCAGTTTCGCTGGCTACGTGGGCATGCTAACGGGCATCCGTCCAGTAAGAGTGCCGACCTGTACTCACCTGATTACCTGGGCTGGGAGGGAAATTATTAATCTAGTAATGTGTCTACTGCTTTCAGATAAATTAATGAACCAGGAGAGCTAAGTCAACGTAAGTGTGTCGTACATTTGTCCTGCCTCTTGCAGCATGCCTTCACCCTCACCATGAATGAGCGCTTCAGCCTTGACGGGGGTTACATTGGTAAGCTGCGTGTTCTGGTCTATCTGTGGCATTGCTCACAGGTTGGTGACAAAAACATTTAAGCGGTTTTGTAATTGTGCAGGCAGGACTTGTAGGAATCACTTTGGTTTAGTGGGATTGGCTTTGGCTAAAGTGTCCTGGGAAACTGCACTATGTAGGTGCTGTGATTGGGTGGCAGAGCATGTCATTAGGGTCATGAAGATGGTCTGCTGATCATAACCCCCAGGGATCCTGGAGTGGATCCTAGGCCAGAGGGACGGGATGTGGATGAGCTTCCTGACACGGTCTGTGCTGGAGAATGCCACCAGGTAGCTCAGGCCTTTATTCCTGCTGAGGTTATATTGGTAGCTCCTACATGGGCCGTTTGCTGGCGATCAGAGGAACCGTAAGCCTACTTTTAAACCAGTCTATCATAGAATTGTTTAAACGCTATATTTGGGATAAGAGTGATGGGGAATTACTGCTAGGGCATGACCCTGCAATTGATGATCCTGTGCATCCTAATTCAGCTATGACGAGGCCAAGAAACTGCTGTCTCAGACCAAACTGTTGGCACCGGCCTATTTCATACTTGGTGGGAACCAGACCGGGCAAGGCTGTGTGATCACCAGGTCCAGGACCCTCAGCTTGGACATCTGGGAGTGAGTAGCTCTGACAGCCTGAAAGGGGCACACGATACCCTTTGCCAAACTGGCCACTACTCATGGAAAGGTGTGTGGTGGTATTACCAGACCTGGCAAGTTCGCTTTGAATCCTGATGCGGCCGAGTACTTTCGTGGATTCAGGAATAGGCCTTTAGGGGAATGACAGCGGCACTTCCTGATGTCTGCCGCGTCTGTGTCACTGAAGGCTTGACCGCAGCCTCGGCAGGTGGTATGTGCTGGAGACGAACTACGACCACTGGAAGGAGCCATTTTTCCTGGATGACCGGCGGACTCCAGCCATGAAGTGCATGAACCAGACCACACAGACTGTGAGTATTACCTGCAGCCCGGTGAAGCTGCCATGTCATGGAGATGGAACGTAGAAGTCCCGGATTAAAACCCGGCCAGTCGATTGGTATTGTGCCCTTGAAGTATGACTATAAAATTGATATGGGGCAGGTCTCCAAGGTGGCAAGCTGGACTTGAGCTGTTTGTTTTCTTTCCCTAGAACATTTCAAGTAAGACACTTTATGATGTTCTTTCCACAAAGCCGGTTCTCAACAAGGTAAGCGTGAAACAGTCCTCATTGTAGACAAGCACCTTGCTGCAGTGTGTTAAGGAACCTGCTGCTTTATCAAATCATGGCTGTTGTACTGTCTGACACATTCCTACCTTTCTTTGCCACTGCAGCTTACCACATACACGGCACTCATGGAGGTATCACAGGGGTACTTGGAGTCCTTTCTCCGGGACTGTCCTGATCCCTGCATGCCGTGGTGAAATTTCTCCCAACCCTGACCCCTGCAATCAATTTGTCTTGCCATCATGTTTACTAAGATAGGGTTAGGCTGAATCTGGAATCACAGCTCATCCTGGCCAGTGCTCTGGGTAATTGCTCATTACTGATATGTCTCAGGGTTGTGTATATGGTTTTCAGACATGTTGACAGAAACTGCCACTGGACAAATTCTGCAGCAGCTGTGTTTTATTGAGTAGTGCCTAAGGATGGCAGCCCATCTGAAGAGTTATCCTTAATGAAGGCTGGCACCAGTCCAGATAGATGGGCTTCTTGTCTTAATGATGGAAAATGAGTCACCTTGTCTAACTCTCCCTCTGCTAACAGCAGGTTTTTAGCCCAGCTCTTGGTTGTGCTACAGTCGGCACTGGCCTCATTCCAAATTCTTAATCATTCACTACCTAACATCACAACTAATTTAGCTAGAGTTGGTCTTTATGCAGTGGCATCTCATTTTAAAGGTTCATTTTACTTGTAACAAGGTCAGCCTAATCAAAATCTAATTGGAACAGTTGATGTACTTACATTGGGTAAGGTCACTGCAAAGGGTGGTTTTGTAATGGATGTAGGCAGAGGCCCTGCAGTGTAGGGTCTACATGGGTCCTCTACTTGGACCACTCCAGAGCAAACTCCAGCACCACATTGCATTTGTACTAACGAATGAAAGCAGCAGCTGTGTACAGCCATTAGCAGGGGGTCAAAAGAGCATAAACCTTAAACCTGGGGCCTTAATTTGAGCATGATGTTAAAGCATTACCCAATGATGGAACGGTGGCTGGTGGAATGATTGAATGCACATTAAGATCTACAATAAATCCTCCACAGAACAATTTACAAGCTGGTCTTTTCTATGGGTGCCATGTGTTAAGTAGATGAAGGTCAGCTGGTTCATGAGAATCATTGTAAACAGATGGTTTACAGGAGTAGATGAAACCCAGGATTGTGATTTAATTTTCATATTGGCAGCTATCTAAAGGCCAGCACAGTTACAAAAGACAAAGGGTCAAGTTTAAAAGTCAAATTTTAATTTTCAAAAAGGGAAACAAATGGACTCAATCCATTAAAATCATTCCTCATGTTAAAAGCAGTACATTCAAGAAATTATAGCCCCAGGAAAGGAGGGGGGAGGGGGTCTAAAATGTTAAACTGCACAAATCCAAAAACATCTCAGTCCTGCTGTGGGCATCGTGCAGAGCAGGAAGGCCTCAAAACCAGAGGAAACTAAGGTAACCATGAAAAATGCACACCGTGCTCTAAATAAGCCTCAGAACGGGAGTTGCCTACAGCTGCTTGGAGACTCTTAAACCAAGGCAAAGAGTTATGAACTGTAGCAAATGAAAAATCGAAGCCAACCTTCCAAAGTCGAGTCCTGCGTTAGGCATTGGCAGTCCAAGGACGTTCAGGTCAAGGATGGGAGCTCAGGAGGCGGTTGGACCCAAGGCTTCATGCACTTTGAGCTCCAACAGTTTCTGCAGGAGAAGTTCTTCATGAACTGAGGCTCACGAACAAAGCAGGTGACTGACCAGGAGAGTCACGGCAGTACCTGGTTCCTTCAGCGCTTGTGAGTTTCCCACCAGAACTGCTTCTCCCAGATTTCCATTGAGGATCTCTGTTGACAGGCTATTGTTCAGTTGCTCCTCAGCTATTCTTTTCTGAAGCTCCTCCTTCAAGAGATGAATACAGATTACCGTGCCGCCTAAAACATGACACCGTTCTGAAAACGTAGTGTGACAACGTGAAGCTGCCAGTTAGTGTCCAGCTGCTTTGTGGGTGGCGTCAGTCAGTCAAAATGCTGAAGACGTCCTCATTTCAAGTGAAAACATCATATGTGTAGTAAGGGCTGCTTTCATAACAGGGAAAGTGTACAAAACCCAGCCCAGCCCGTGCTGGTCAACACCTTGCACATGACAGACAGCTGCAGGGGCAGATCTTCAACTTTGACAAAGTCATCTTCATCAGACTTCTGGCTTAAATTTCCAGACCCAACTTCCTGTTTTGGATAAGAAATGGTAACATTAGTTCAGCACGATCCACATGAGCAGGCTGAGTGGGATGTGCAGCGAACCAGCTAAAGTCATGGGGGGAAAGCCCAAAAAGAGCGTTACTTACATGCTCGTTAATGATGACGGGGGAATCTGTGTCAGGGCTGCCGGTGGGCGAGCTCCGAGGTGACGGCCCTCCGCCAGGCACAGACGCCCCCTCACCATTCATCTGGGAGGACCCCCCAGCCTGCTCCTCCTCTGTCACTGGAGAGACAGCCACCTCTGTGGACTCGTGGCTTTTTACTTCAAGAAACAGAAAACGCTCATGAAAACTCCCATACATCTGAGACAGAGCTGGGTTTTAAGAGAAACACCAGGAAAGGTGCTCGGTGTTCACTTGAGTGCTGGCTCAGCTGGCATCTTACCAGCAGCACTGCAAACCTCAGTAGACTCTTCTCTGCTCTGGTCCTCTGGAACTTCATTTGTTTCCTAATAAGAAAAAAAAAAAAAAAAAAAAAAAGTCACATTACAGGAGCCTGTCACTTATGACTCCCACACACAAAAATGTCACGTTTTTGTCACCTGCTCTGGGAAACAAGTTGCATCATGATTGGCCTGAAGAGACGTCTGCACATCGACAGGCCCCGCCTCAAACTCCTCCAACTCCTCTTCGTCCTCATCTTCCCCACTGCCATAGTTGGTCAGGGGCTGGGTCTCTGCCTTCGACAAGCCTGCAGCGGGGGGGTTCAGTGTAAACATACCAGCCATGTGCTCATGAAGAACGGTCACTACGCCACCCGTCATTCCTCAGAGTGGCTCATGTAGGTCACATGATGGCATGTGCTGGGGCTCGGCCTGCTTACTTATGGAGAGGGGTAGTCCTCTGCCTTCTTCATCCTCCTCCTCCCTGTCGGAGGCTCCTGCACTCTCTCCACACTCATTCAGCACAGGTGCGGCCAGTTGCTCAGTATCATCCTGGTCCTGGTGAGGGAAGACAAATCAGGACTTCTGCTAATCTGGCATCGGGGCCAAAGATAAGTTTGTGGTAAAAAGCCACAGGTCACCTTGACCAGACAATGAGGACTTCAGAAGAGACGACAGGGCTCACCTTGTCTTCATCATGACTGGCGGCTGAACGGGACTTGTCACCATCCTGGAGCTTAGCTTCCTGCGGAAAGATTTGCTACGTTAGCAGTGCGCCCTGTGAGTGGAGGCGCCGATGCCCGCCTGCCGGCCACGGCCGGATGCACACCTCTACCCGTGTGTGCTTCCCTGTTGTGGCTTGGGCCTTCCTCCTGCCCTTCTGTCTCCCCCCAGCCCTGCTACTGGCATCGAGATCCTGCATGAGGCGGAAGAAGGCCAGCTCATTGAAGAGGATCTCCGATATCTCCACCAGCAGGTCCTCGCCACAGTCCTTGAGTGTCTGCCCAGCAAACTTGCTCAGGGAGTCCTGCAGGGGGTGGGGAGCAGGAAGTCACATGACTGACCCAGCCAATTGTGAGCTCTGCCGGCAGACTGGTTGATGAGTGAAGCCCACCTGCAGGATGCCTCCTAGCTGGCGATGGAAGAAACGCACAAACTCCTTGCTGTCATCGTTGTGCTGTGTGAGCTCTAGCACCATATGCCTGACAGAGGAGAGCAGCTGGGGGGAGCACAGCTCATCCATGTGCTCCTGGGGGGGGGGGGGGGGGGGGGGGGCGGGAAACCGGAAGATCCAACAGAGCTGATGCAAGGTCAGACCTTGTCTCCGCAGAGCTGCCAGAGAAGGGGGGAGGAGGTGGATGGCCCTGTCACAGGCAGCCATAACTGCTAACGGGATGACGACAAGCACTTTCACCAGACTGACTGGAAAAGAGATGTGGAGGTGGAGGAGGAGGGGGGGGCTGGTCAACAACTTAACGCAGGCTAACCAATCAGGAAACACCAGCTGTTTACTTTGCCTTCCATTAACGTTAATTTAATTTCAGACCATGTGAAATTGAAAAGAGCAACAGGGAAAATAACAAAGCTTTCAAAAAAAAAAGAAAGAAACAGCCAAATTGAATCAACAAGAATGCAGTTTATGGGGAACAACCAGGGGAAAGCGAACTTTGATGGTCGGCAGAGAGTACGAATGAGGAATACAGGAGATGGTCAAGACAAAGGTGGTGTGTGGAAACAGTGGCCTGTTGTCAGGAAGGTAGATCTGCCATGCTTTACACACCTCCAGGCCAGCCAATGGAATTGCAGGTCTCCACTGCGGCCCAATCAGCAGTGATCCACAGCCACCAGCACCGTTATTTGGGTGGAGGATAGGAGCAATTTTGTATCTCTACATACATATTCTTGTCCTCACAGAATTCCTTAGCCTAGCAAATATCTTATCCAAGGTAATGTAATAGTCTTCAGTTTCGCACCATTCCTATTTTTACAGCTGTATAAATACTAATGGTAGGCTGGCACAGTGATTTGGTGGCTAACACCGAAGTTTCATATCTCCTAGGGTGAGGGTTCAAATCCTGTGCCTGTACTGGGTAAGTGGTTATGGAAAATGGATGAATACTGATTGGTACCAACCTAAATCACATCTGGCGGTTATAACTTTTTCAGTACAGGGTTCAGTTCCACATAGCACCTGAGAGAAACTCAGGTTTACCGCGTTTTCATACCGCAACGTGAGACTCTGGTAAGGGGTGAGCAGTCACTCCCCACCGCAGCAGATCATTAAGACGTGCTGAGAATTGCCATTTGAGGGGGGGAGGGGGCAACTGTCACATGTACCCACACCTGCTGAGGAGTCTGTTAGCGTGTCTGAATCCAAAACGAAAGATGAGACAACCCTCAACAACATGTTGAAACTGAAAAAAAGCACCAAAAAATATGACAGGAAAGGGACAAAAGTCAATCTTCCAGCCACTTATCCTGGTCAGGCTTGTGGGGGCCTGGAGCCTATCCCAGGCAACACAAGTACACCTTGGATAGGATGCCAGTCTATCACATGCATACACTGCAGGGAATTTAGAGACACCTGTTTGCCCAACTTCATGTCTTAAACTATGCAAGAAAAACCTTTGTGGAGAATAGGCATGAAATGTGTGGAGATGGGATTTGAACCAACAGCCCTGAGGTGGGAGGCTACGATGCTACCCACAGAGCCACCAAAAAGTTAAAAAAGGTTGTGTTACCCGATTTCTCTTGCTGTTTAGGAAACAGCATTTTATGCTTGTTATATGTATTTGTGTGATATGTAAGCATATATTTCTTATTTTTGCAGAAATGCCCAGCAACATCCTTCCATGGGATTTAATCTTGCCAGCAAATGGTGCGATCATACAAGAAGTACACAGAAGCAGCTTTTGGTCAGCTCCTGCATCACCATAGTGACCAATCACCAGCCCCATGCCTAAGGATGGGTCAGGTAATAAAACCCAGCTGAGAATGATCAGTTTGATCACATTGTCAGGGTTAAATAGGATCAGCTGGGCGGACCGTGGGAAAATGAGAGTGGCTGCCTCATGCTCCTTGTAAGAACATATCGGTTTGAAGTGTACGGTTTTGTTTGCTAGGCTTCATTCAGAGTGCTGTATCTTTTTGTTACATTTCTAGGTATTTGACTATTTTATATTTGCTGATTAATTTAGTTAAGTTTCATTTCGTAGGCATTCTGCTAGAGGATTTGATAGTGTGCAGGTGTATGAGTCATTTAGCGGACTCAGACAGTGCTTTGTGCAAACACCTGCAGGGGATATGCAGTGATGGTATTATTCCCATTATAGTTCTGTGAATGGCCATACCTGTATGTCAGGTTTTGTTAGAGAACTCTATTGGGATCAGCAGTGGAAACAAGGTCAGAGTACCTGACGTCTGTCTGAAAAGGCAGATCACAAGGAAAATGAAATATTGAACGCCCAATGCACGCAAATATTAGAAATTATGGCAATGAATAATCTTGAATTATTCAGCTTTGCCCAAGCAAGCCTGTTGAATGCACTGTGTCTGTCAGCCGCGCCCCAGGTACGAGGGGGGATGTGTGTCAGAAGGAAGCACAATAAAGATTATGATAGCAGCGACACTGCCAAGCATGCCAGATGTAGGATTTAATGCACATAGGCAGCAGTTGCACAAGGAGCCCGTGAATATAACAAAAGCTGTAGTATCAGTGGGCACTGCCAGATGTGCAATCGGGAGTTATTTTTGCCATCCCAGGGCGACCCCCGACTGACGCCAGAGGTGACATTAAACAAGCCGTGTTGAGGGAGCTGTGACCAGTGGAAAAACAGCAGCAAGGCGAGCCCAGTATTGAGAGAAAGAAAGACCCATTAGATGTGGAATCAGGCTCCATGTGACTTTATCAATAACGTGCTCCACCCACTGATTTAAAAAAAAAATGCGGAGACAGCTATAAGAATGGACATCCAGGGCCAGGAGGTGTCTGTCCGGGATGGCAGACAATGCAAAATTAAGGGGATAGCGAAAGGGTCCGAGATCAAAGAGGAGTAGATAGCCAAATAGGGAAGAGAGGGTCTTTCTCCTGTTCAACAGCTTTCAGAGAAATGAATGTGCGAGTCTCAGAAGCCGAACTGGACCAGCTGATCAGGGTTTCTCTTAGTTATGCGGTCAGACTATTGTTTGTTTGTTTACTTTCTCTCTCTAAGCATGGCACCAATTGTATCAGCGGGTTTGCAGCTGACAGTGATTTGCGGGAATCAGTTTTGCTAAATGGATGTCATTTTTTTTTTTCCATAATAGTGTGCAAATAGCTAATGTGTAAGGAATCTTAGAGAACCTTTTAGAGTTGTCGTCTTTTTGAAAGTGGATGTATTTTTATCTTTGGTGTTCTGTCGCCATGCAGACTGACAGAAAGACAGTCTCCTCTGGAGAGTGATGAATGTGTTAGGGTTAGGGTTATGTGACTCTCTCGCTGAACAAAGTCGTTTACTGCCAGTTTATTCTTCGCGAGCTAGCGCACGCGCTACCAGCTGCACAGACAAAATGACGCAATTTTGACGTAACTGTGGATGGACGCTGGTGCCCCCGTGCAGGGAAAACAATTTCTGTCCTCGTGGACAAGTGCACGCTGTGGCGTGTATACTACAATCAACGCCATTCAGGCACCGATTTCGTTACACAACTGCGCGCGCAGGTGTTGTGTGACTCAGGAGAAGCAAATGGAGAAGTACGAGTGTAGCCGTGTGCGCTACCATGTGTGCAACAGTATAGGGTCCATACTGCCTGCCACTTTAGCAGTCATGGTAGTGCTAGAAAAGTGTCTCTAAATGAAGTTTGCTCCACAGATCTCAGCTTGGGATCTCCAACAGGAAAGCTTCCAATTTGTGGCTGTCAGTGGCTGCTGAGGTCCACATCACTTGCAGTAGTCTATATTAAGAGTGACGCACTACCTTCTCCAGTATGGTATTGCTCCGTCACGTAAACCACTACCAGAACTTAACCAAGGTGACAAAAACGACGTCATTACAAAGAACAGCTACTGGGGCACCATCTGGTGTATCATGCTGGAACTGCAAGTCTCATCGCTGACCCACAAGATTCTGGTGGTGCTGTGTGGACAGCTATTAAAGCACGAAACACCCAAATCACACGCAGTTTTTCACGCAGTACAATGAATACTCCCCAGGTAAGGCAATCTCCCAGGTTTCTGAGCAATGCCTTCCAACAGCCTATTCACCAAACATACAACTCAAGTCATCCAGAGGCCCACACTTTGTACCAGCTCATCATGAATGAAATCAATATTTGACAGAGGTAAACATACTAAGTCCCTCTAATGAAAGCCCCCTTTCATGCGAGAAACAACCCAGTCATCGTATGCAACAGCTCCATAAAACGGCTCAGTTTAGCAAACCTCCCAGCAAGATCCTACTAACCTGCTTTAAATTAGGGTTCAGCTAAGGTTTGAACTTTGGCCCTGCTTGTGTCTGTAGAAGCCTCCAGAATTTGGTGATTAATAGACATTTACTAGGCAGAGAATATAAAATGCCAGCTGTAGCTTTGTTCGAAATTCAATAATGCGGCATTAAAGACCTTGGAGACCCCAGTTTTAACATATGCCAATTTAATTTTTTAGAAAAGCTTCCAGGCACAACCAAAAAGCTTAAAGTCACTGATAACTAAACAATAAAACTCACCTCAAATCCATGCAGAAGTTGTAAAAGAAATGGGAACTATTTTTGAAATCTTTCATAAACTGAATTATAACGTTTCATTGGGCTGTTCTGTTAGAGTACCAGCATTTACATCACACAATCTTAATAATGACCAAATAAATAAATAAACAAACAGTAATGTCGATTGTTACTGTAACCATGACCATGATCATCTACTAGACCTCATTCATTGTGCTCGTATGGCTTTTGCCTGACCATGCAGGACATAAATGCTAAATAGTGTATGGCAAAATACAGGCATATTAAAAGGATCCAAATCTCATGGAGTTTGAGTAGCAGCACTGTCCTGGTCTGATTTTTACTATATTTATCATGATAGGAAAATGCGATTTCAAATCAAGTAAAATAATTGAAAACCACGGACCGGGTTTTAGTGAAAACAACTGAACACAAACACACACACACACACACAAGTTACAGTATATGTCTTTGTTTTTGTGACATTTCAGAGGCACTGATGAGTTAGGACATTAAATGTCGTTTCATAGCCGTGCACTAAACTCCATAAACTCCACAGAAATCTTGATTTCAAGCTGAGCTTTAAGGAAGCGAATGAAGCTCGTCATACAGAATCAATGTTACACACTTCAGCCTTTTTTAAAATAAGCCCCTCTGCAGGATCAGTTGCGTCAGTCAATTGAAGAGGCTTACATATCAGCAATTGACAAATTGCTTGTAATTGCTGTCCAGATTTGCAAATTTTGCGACGGTGTGTATTACAAGCAATATTATAAATTTAGCTATGTATCTTATCATATGGTATATGAAAGAAAATACAATTCATGCATTCAAACTTTGTTTAATAGTTGCAGATATTACAATCATAACGATCGCAGCGTTTTTAAAGTTTGACATAGATGTGGATGGAGTAATTATAACGAAATGTTACGCCAGGTGTCCTTAACTTTTAATGTAAAAGGCGCCCCGTGTAAACGTACATACCATTCAGATGTAATGCGAGTGCCCTAGAAAAAAGAAACGCACAATCTTCCATGCTCCTCCTGGGCTCTTTCCTTGCCTCATGCATGATTCATTCCAGCCACAGCATCCTGGTAGAGACCGCACTCAGATGGGTGGCATCCCGCCGCAAATGGCCGGTAATTAATTTAGGTCAGAAGTGCTTTAATGAAGCCTACCTTCATTCTCCGGGTAACTCCGGACGGCTTGGTTCTGCAGCAGCGCATGGAGGATGAGGAGACAGGGGTACATCCAGCGGAGAGCCATCTTCAGGCTGCGCTGTGCGCCCGACGCATCCCTCTATACAAAGTTACTGAGCGCCGAGGACGAGGAGGAGAGGAGGAGAGAGGAGAGGAGGAGAGGAGGGGAGAGGAGAGGAGAGGAGGATCCGTCGCCAGCCTCCTCTGTCAATCACAGTGGGCTGCTGAGGAAGCGAGACCCCGGCAATCGGGGCGCATCCAGACTTTTAAAGGTACACACCGAAGGTCTGCCAGAGATCTCAATCAGCATCCAATCAAGCATCTTTTCAGCCACCAGAGAGGAGACAGAAAACTTCGCATCGAGAGGATGCTTCCTGCGGCGTTACCCAGATCCGTGCAGGATGCTTAAATACAGGGTATCAATGCCCTTTTCCTGCTTGGTATACACTGCTGGGCTGAATGGATTCAATACGTTTCAGACGTCGACTTAGGAATATCCATGCACCGCTTTGCCTAAATTGACTTATATGCTGGAGTGAATGGGCTGAGTAAATGGATGCTTTTTATGGCCGCTGTAACTAATACTGCTATGTGTCTTGGAAGAGAAATAAAGGAATTTTCTTTTTAACCAACAAGTGAGCCCAGCATGGTAACCCAAATCACTACTTTGACTTATTCCTCAGTAATTTATAGATACCATAAGATTGTAAGGGATATACTGTATGACCTGTGAATGGCTGGTATCCCATTCATCGTGTACCTCTGCCCTGTGCACTATGTTGCTTGGGGTAAGCTCCAAGTTTCCTACACCCCTGGCCATAAAAAAAGCAGAGCGATGCTGGAAGAGTGGTTATTAAAGGCATTGGTAAATCTAGAAATATTTAAAGGATTCACAAATATATTGTAATATTAAAAGCCCAATATCAGTAAACAAATTCATTTTAAGTCATTTAAAGATAGTCACAAATAATTAAATAATAGCACTACGCCTCATAACTCTTAAAAAACATATGTTACATTGATATGCAAATTTGTATTTCTTACTTAGATATCTTACATGCATTTCAGAATAAAATATAGACATTCCTGAAAACATTTTACTTGCCTACATATGGATTACCAGTGAAGCACTCCAGGTGTAAGCGGTTACATAAATAAGCTTTTGAATCGTTAACTTTATTAACCCCAAAGTCAGTAAAACAGTGGATTGTCTCTTATTGAAATCAGCTGAGGTGTATGACTGTTGTACTTTTGACAAACTGAATGTAAACAACAAGCCTGCTTCTTCCTCTTCCTGTCGTCAGTGGCTGGGCTGAATGACCTGCTTTTCCATACATTGCTATTATGGTGTGTTTACACTCTTGTTGACACGCGGTCATGATTTCTTCTTTCCAATCACCTGGCTACTCTGGTTTCGGCTTAAATAAACAAACCAGCCTGTCTATCCACTGTTCTTTGCTAGATGTTTCCCATAAACTGTCTACTCAGCACTCACTGCTAAAAGATTGCACAGAGATTATTTATTTGTGTGACATTTTGAGTGACATATGCAGCCTAAAAGCAAGGAAATATTTAGAATATATATACAATGGGGTCAAAAATTCTGAGGCCAAATAAATTTTTCCGGTTAGTCTTAGAAATAAACAAATCAGTAATTTTTTTTCAGCATTTCACAGTGGATCACTGAAAACAAGTTTTGGTTTCTGATGAAGCCAAATTTGCAATTTGTGGCAGGAGACAAACTACTCTGAAACTGGACCCCAATACCAAATTGACTACACCCGGACAGAAGAAAAGTATCACTCCATTCTTCAGAGACAGGTTACAACCTCTAACTTGGACCTTTGTAGAGATGGATTCATAATACAGTAGGATAATCACCCAAAATCATACCTCAAAGATTCACAAGAACTACTCAAAGACCAAAGAAGAGCAAGGAATACTGTCTGTCGTGGACTTTCCTCCACACTTCCCTTCAACTCCATCAAACATTTATGGGAGCGCTTGAGGACCGAGAAAGCCACGCATTCAGTAAGATCACAAGAAGTTCCTATGATCTTTCTCAGCTCGTGCTGGGATAACATGGATCGCCAGATTCTGCACAAACTTCCATGCCAGTTCAGGTGCATGCTGTCATTAAACCAAGAGGGGGACAGAAATTCAGAAACATGCTATTATTTTTAAGATTCATTTAAGAACTTTTCATTTATTACCATGCTTATAATACAATTTGTAATGAACAATTAAAAGCATTTTCACTGTTGCTCTCAGACTTTTGGGCCTGAGCTGAACTGTAGATAGGGATGTGTGTGTGTGTGTGTGTGTGTGTGTGTGTGTGTGTGTGTGTGTGTGTGTGTGTGGAACACGTTTATATTACGTTGTGGGGACATTATAAATGCTACGTTTTATCAAAATCTGTGAATGCAATCAAAAGTCATATTTTGTTGGGTTACTTATGGTTAAGGTTAGGGCGGGGTAAGGGTTGACATAGCTAGGATTAGGGTTAGGCCCATAGAAATTACTTTAGAAATGTACAGATAAGAAAGTTGTTAATTGTAACTGTACAAAGTTAATCAGTAACTATTGTAAATGCAAGCATGTACAGTGTATATAGAATCCTTAAAAGTGGTTTAATCACAAACCAATATATTTAAGGCTCTTCTATTGCAATTTATGTCAAATTCTGTGTCTCTGCTGCATTAAATCAGATTTCTGTGATGCAGTTACCACAGTTTTCCTTCCCCACCAGCATTTTTACTGTGTTATGGTAACATTCCACTTTGATGATAGAGACCCCTCGTTAACAATGGCTTGTCTCAACTGAATTATGGGAAAGTCCAGCCGTGCCGTTCCCGTTAAGAGATGAATTAACACCCGGCCTTTTTATATTGCTTATGTAACCTCACTGGGGAACCTTCACACTACAGAGAAAGAACGACATTACAGACGTTGCTCAGGTATCTCTGGGGGCTTCCGGGGAAGATGACAAAGAGACATGTAGAGGAGGGATGTGTGAAACACTCTCCTTGCTGTTTAAAGCTGTGCTTCTCTGTGTTTGCTCTGCCAGACAAAAGTATCTGCAGGTTCTGAACCTGCAGCACAGATTAAACCTATCAATTGAAGTTGTTATTACTGCCGGTGACTGATTTAGTCTTTAATTAGAGCTGGAAAACCTGCAGACACTGCAGCTCACTAGCAAGAAGGTTAAGGACCTCTGGTTTAAAGCCTCGCAAAGGAGGAACTTTGTGAAAGAGAGTCAATGAAGTGTAAATGTACAGGAAGTGAGGTGCATAAATCGGGGGACATCCTGATGGGGATGCCAGTCCATCTTCAGGCATGCACACACAATCATAACCCACTTACCTGTGTGTTTTCGGATTACAGGAGGAAACCCACATGGGCACAGGAGTAACGTGCTAATTCCACACGGACAGATCCAGGGAAGGAATGGAATCCGCAGCTCCGGAAACATCATTTACATAATTTGACAAACAGGTATAGTGCATTAAAACAAAGCCAGAGGTCATATTCACATCAGCTTTGAAGAGGGATGGATGACCGCTGTACCTGTACAGGTGATCCTATCTCCACAGGGAAAGTGATAATGTCTGGGGAGTTATGGGCAGGGAAGGTGGGGCAGCGACAATGAAAAGCTCACCTGCCTGGCCGCATCTTTAAGGAGCATTCAGTGGCAGGGAGAGTCACTCACTCGTGTTAATGTCTCGATTGTTGAGAGGGGAGGGTGTTTAATGGCCGACAGCTTAAGCTCTCATTTAAGGGCAAAGAAAGACTCAAGCAGTTTATTCAGGCCGCAGCCTTCTTTGCATTAAACCTCCAGGATGGGTCCCTTAGCCAGCCCAGGGACAGAGTGAGAGCGGGGAGCAGATTCCCTTTTCGTGCCTCCCAGACGCAGTGAGGCCGTGACGGGCAAGCAAGGCGAATGACCCTGCCCCCTGCCCCCTGCCCCAGGCACGAGCGACAGGGAGTGTGGGAAAGTACTGTGGGACCCACGGGCTCGTGCCTGTTCGGTGTCCCTTGGACAGGTGTCGGCAGGTGTGACAAATGTCGCCATGGCGTGGTTTGTACCTCATTATGCCTGCAGATGTCGACTGCTGTGATGTCTTTTTCACTGCGGCATTCCAAGCAGTTAAACTATTTCTAATAACACAATGTTAATAAATGAGTTAACTAATTGTTTTTAAAAAAAACTGAAATTTAAGTACTGACAAATAAGTGTTGAAATTTCTAGCATATAACAGGCAGACCTCAAACCTGACCGCAGACAGGAAGCTCCAGTTACCTGCTTTATGACCGGATTATTGGCCTGGGCTGTTCTGGCCTCCACAGGTTTGAAAGACACTCTACCATTTATCACGATTCCCCTCAGAATGGTTGCTGGCCACAAGAGCCACAAGTATAAACAGGGTCCTCTGTGAGTGAAACTAACAATTCTCCGATCTCTGAGCCACTGGGAAGGGATGTGCAAGGTCATGACTGGGCACACTGTAGTACGCGTATTGACAGAGAAGATGGAGGTCCATACCAGAAGGCAAAGTCAAACCCCTTCTTTAATGAGGTATCGAAAAACATCCCTGCACTCCAGAAGGAGGAGCACTTAATGTCTTCTGTTAAAGATGATCAACGTAAAAATGCAGAACGCAGCTCGGGAGGGGACCCATGTACTTGCAGACGGTACCTCGACGTCCTGCTCGCAGGTGACCTTAGCCAAAATGAAACACAAGGAGTAAAGCAAGGACAATCTCATTTATGAACGAGCAAATTTAAATGAAATGTTGCTAATGAAAAGAAAGCCAACAGGAAGAGAAACTTTACGCAAACTGAATTGCATTAAAGAGGCCCAGACATTAGAGGTGAAAGGACGATACATCTCTCTTACACGTGATTGGGAGATAATCAGATCTAGCAGTCCTCCTCCCCTCCATAAACACATAATTTTCCCCACGCAGAGATTACATTACTCATGTTAGTGGAGCTAAGAATAGCAGATCTGGAGGCTGGCCATTGATGGACCCAACCCGAACGGTGGGCCAGTGGGCTCAGCACCCACCCAACTCCCAAAACCCCAATGCCGCACCACGGAAGGGGTCTCCTAACCAGCTTGCAGCCTGGTCCCAGTGTGAGAAGGACCGGGCATGCTTCAAACTCATTTACGCTGTCTGGTTCTCAGTCCAGATTTCGGTTTTTAAATTAATTTAAAAAGTTCTAATTATGATGGCCTCCCAATAGAAGCATTTTACCCTCCTTCAGTAATATGGCGCCCCCCCCCCCCCCGCTCAGTGGAACGATCCTTTCTGCCATCAAAACACTGCAGAAACTCCGACTGAGCGATGCGAATCAATTACAAGACAAAGCCTGTGTGTTACAACAGCAATGGCTTTTCATAATTTTTTTTAAAATTATCAAACAGCTGGCTCATCCTTGGCTAGAAGTGATCGATAGTTCATCAGACAAACCAAACCTCCCAGGAAAATGCAGGGGCTGGATGCAAACCACATTGTGAAAAAAAATAAAAGAGCGGGAAGCTTCCATTCTGCAGGAGGTAACTCGGTATTCCAGCAAGCGCCACAATCGTGGGGCTTCCTAGGCTCTCTGAAAGGGGCGGTGCAACTGTCCAAGCCATGCTGGAGACCCCCGAAAAGAAATGCCCCAGTGGGAGAGACAAAATCGCAGTGTTTTCAAACATGCCAGAAATCTCGTTAGGGACAGGTCATGCCCCTCACAGGGAGAACCCCCAGCCAAGAATCCTTTCATTGTGACCCCATTTAACCCCCTTGTCTGAACAAACGACCCGCACAGTAAACTGAGGCATCCTGTCACTCCGTTAGTGCTGAACAGAACAGTTGACGCTCAGATCTCAGCCAGAGGAGGAAGAAACAGCAGGAGGAGGAGGAAAAAGACAAAAAACTCAAATGACTACCCTTATACAAATCTTCCGATAAACAACCAATGTGTTCATACATGTTGATTTTAGAAACATCAAGTTATTTTTTTTTTTTTACAAAAGCCAAATTTAGGAGGTTCGGCTCTCAAGAATGCTTAAGGCATAGTCATCATAAAAATCAATACCCCCCGTCTCATTTTTACAACACCAACAACAGTTGCAGATGAACATGCGCCATCTAGTGGCAGGTAACCAAACAGCGTAGCCGAAAACTGAGCCTGCGGTGTTCTTCAGAACACTCCTCCCTCAAAACAAAACTCTGGCGGCTGATCTGCACAATGTTTGTGGGAAATATGTACTCAGAACGGATATCTTTAAGAAGCTCAGGCCTACCGATGACAGCACAGAAAGCTTAATTTTGTAATAATTATGTAAACAGCTTCACGTGGCAAGCATTTGCTGCCTGTGTTGGTCTTTAATTTAAATACGACGTCGTTCTTCAGTAATGGGGGGTTGGCGGTTTGTAAAACTGACGCAGCAGACAAGCCGGCGAAGCGGTGAAACTTCATCTAAAATGATCATTCCTGGATCAGTGATTTCTTTGATCTGACATGAACCGTAAAATCCGCACAAGGGCCCAGCAAACGAAGCTCCTTATTGACTGCCAAGCGGCCCTGGCTGTTTCCTCGTTCCGCACCTTCTGTTGTCCGTGTGTCCGTCTGTCGTTTTCGCGAAGCAGACGGCGCCGGTGCCTCGCCGTATGTTAAGTGGAAAGGCGAGTGTTTCTCGCCGAGCCCTATTTGGATGACATGAGCGATGAAAAATGCATCTGTCTCTTTACGTACCGCGGTTAACTGGCGAGGATCGACGCTGACGTGATAACAGGCCTGAAACGAAATGGCTAGTGAAGAAGCAATAAAGGTTTTAACTTGTGTGTATGACTGGTAAGCATGGTAGGCGAATGGATAACGTGGTGATGTGTCAGAAGCATCCATTCCTAGCTGCAGATTAACCCTTAAAGGACTACAAACCCAACCGCTTTCAACTGATTTTGACCGATTTCAAAAAAATTCCAACTGATTTTCCTCACGTTGCATTGTACAAATAAACAGGTGCTCGCTTCCCTTTTTCCTCTCTCAGCGCGTTAGCAGCCTGACAACAACATGGAGATTTGGGTGGAATATTCCGTTTAATTGGTTTATGATTGTTATGTAATGTCCCTCACAGCATAGTTGTTCCAGTGGGAATCGAAGGTTATCATCATTTGGTATACCGACAGTTATGTCAATCGTTTATATTACACAGAATGAAAATGTACTTAGAGAAGCCATAAGGCAGCAGATGGAAGGAAAACAAAACTTTTGTCGTAATTACACGAGAAAAATGGTGGTGGTCCGAAACCAACACAATTCTACAACCTTTATAAGAATCTTAGGCGAAATAATGAGGGCATGAGTGATGTTACAACTGAAGCTTAGGGTGGGATCAGGGTCATCTCATCAGCCTGCATTTCAGACAGCCATGGTGATGATGGGGGTGATGTCCCCACATCCACGGTCCGAGTTGATGCTGCCTAGTCTCAGCCAGCTTGGTGTTCACCTTAGCTGCAGGAGGGACCCCAAGATGCAGGAGCATGCTCAAGGCCCACAGAAGCAAGTGTGATGCCACCAGCATCGCAATTTATGGTAAACCAGACGAAAAATTGGCTGTAGTAAGCATCACTAAAATAATGGTCTAGACTTAAATCCTGCGAATGTGGATGGAATCCCTTTCATTGGCCGTCTAGACTGCCTCCCAGCCTGTAGGCTTGTAGGCTTTACTGCCAATGGAGCTTTTATTTATTCAAGGAATTACAAGAACCCGGCAACCTGGTCCAAGATAAGCGGATGGAGGATGGATGTATGGGCAGATGAATAGAATTACAAGAAAGCTGGCCTGTGTAGTGTATTCCAGATTGTACACATTAATTAAGCTGATTAATTACCAGTTAGATAAGCAGGAGACTGACCTTTCAATTTCTTATAAGTAACGAGAATTTAGTCCATTCTGAAGCTGGTGAAGAGACAATGTAACACATGTAGGGCTGGTTTCTAAAATGCTAATTAAACCTAATCTTAGACTAAATCAGCCTCTAAAAGGGAAAGTGAAAAATGATATGTGAGATCATCTTGTAGCTTTGTTACTGTGGCCGTTAGCAAAATTAGCTTGTTACAAACTGAAAAAAGCTAAACATAGCTTCATTTCTACACCAAACAGGCACTGGGTGATCCACTGTATGTGTGAATTTCACTTTTCACCAGACTAGCCCTTTAAGAGGATGATTCAGTCTAAGATTAGGTTTAATCTGTTTTAGAAACCAGCCTATACTGTGATAATATTTTAAGCTACTCTTGAAAAACCTGCAGCTGCAGGACATTTCAGTATCCCAGTTTGCAACAGGCACATAGGTAAGTTTATCATTTTCTCAGTTTATTGGGAGGAAATGTTTATTTTATAATATTTCTGAGATCTGGGAGTCCCGCTCTGGGTAAGGGTTAACATGCGTATTAAGAGAACAGGCTTGTGTTGGAAATGACACCTCCGCTGAGTCGACAGAAACTAAGTTTTTTTGCTCTTGGCATTAAGAGGTTGGAGCTGTCAGAAAGACATTTGCATCCGGCAGTTTCCTCCAAGGAATAGAGCTTCAGGTTTTACAGCGTTTGGAGATGGAAAATTCCGCCTTGTCCATTCCTTAACTAAAACAGTTTTGGCAGAGGTTCGACTGGGAGTAGATGGAAGACAGTCGTGGCAACGAGGGAAGGCACTAAGGAACGGGCACAGACAGACTGACGTAGGGCTCTAGGAGCCATGAGAGGAAGGAGCCGTCTGGCAGACCAAAAGTAGAAGCTTGGAACATGAGTCTTAGAGAAACCACTCACCATTTAAGAAAAAATAAATATGACCAGTCTTCAGATATGGTGTTACTACTTGTGGTGTTGTGGGTTATGGAATAAAAATTACCTTCTAAATAGGCTCGTGTGATCGTTGGTCAGCCAAAATGTCACACACTTAAAGCAACTTTATACCTCGCTGGAATCATAACATTTTTTCATTATAGTTCTCCGTCTGTTCTGATACCATCGACAAATAAAGAAGAGAAAAAAAAAAGCCCTCTTTTATTCCATGACACTTGTACGCCTTTTATGACCTGCGAAAACCTGAACCTTTGTGCTTGAAAGGGAAAACGCGATAAGGGGAGAGAGTCGTCCGGCTCCATTCAGAAACGGCGTGCAGAATTTTAAAGAAGCCGGACTGTAAAGAGGAAGCAGAGCACTCTCCACACGGATCAGAACGTAGCCCCCTGAGTCATGTTTATTCACCATAAAACATGACCTTAACTTCCTTTTCAGTTTAACAAGGACTATCTCCTTGTCAGCAATTATTACAACCTTGAGCATCTCACAATGCTGAGAGTGGGCTGAGTCAGACACACGTATGCTCAGATTCAACTGGAAGTGGAGACAGAGATTCAGGAATCACACTGCTAGGTTTGGTCCATGGTTGTCTTGGTGTCATGGTCTGTAAAACCTTAATGTAGGTAATAGGGTCCAAAGGTGCTTTGCCTTCAGCCTGCCGTAAATCTTACGTAACTGACTGCTGGCTGTTTTATGGACTGGCGGGTTCCTCGGTGACCAGTGAATTAAGCAGTTAGGCGAGACTCATGCATGGCAGGAGTCTGAAGAGCGAGAGGCTTTCGGCGCTCAAGCATATCACCTCATGGGTCATGGGCGCCGGGAGACCAGACCTGACCAGAAGACCCTCCTCTCCATTGAATGTGGGGTCACCCTTGGCCCCCGGGGCTTCGGCACCTGATCGCCTCATTTGGGATTTCCGGTGTTCCAGATGGAGTCGGCCGTCTCGGGTAATCGGGAAAATAGTATCGATCTGTTTCCTTCAGAATGTGTCCCGACAGTTATATCAAGCTGTAAGCTTCATTAAGTCCTAGGAGTTGAAGATTCAGAGATCTCTGCAGTGGAGAACCAGTAGCAAAAATCCCCAAAAAGAGAGATATACAGAATGTTCATGTATGGTGTCATTGACTTAGCAATGCCTCTAAAACTGGATAACTCTACCTTCCTATATACAGTATTTGTTTTTTTCCTTGGCTGGATATCAAACCCCCACCCCCAGGTCTTACTATCTACAATCTCCTCCCATGTCTTTAGGCTCGGGCCAAATCATTTTCACTCTGTGAGGTTCACTTAGCAAACTAATCACCTTTCCACTGAGCCCATTATGCAAATGACAAGAGTCATTTCAGCAGCCACAAGTCTGGTAACAGCAGACGAGGTTAGTCCATTGTTTTTCCCTGCATCCCTCCCTGTGGATTACCGCCTGTACATGCTCCGCGGACAACAGCCAAAACTCCAGACTCCAATGGATCTGTCCATCAAGCTTGATGTTTGCTTCACTCACTGCTCTTTGCAGAATATCAAGCAGGCCCTGATGTGCCCCCCCCCCCCCCCCCCCCCCTCGCCCTCCCTCCCACACTCCCCCCCTACTCTACCTTCTAACATGGATACGTTTTCTGTGTTATCTCGATTTTTTAGAC
>JAACJT020000042.1:9003071-9042776 GCA_009936485.2 Gymnarchus niloticus
CCCAGGCACGCTCCCTTGGTGATTGGGGTGTGGGGGGGACACCCGACACACGGTCGCGGGAGAGGGGGGGGGGGTGGGGGGGAACCCCGGTGCGGGGGGGGGGGGGGGGGGGGGGGGGGGGTCATGTGGAGCAGAGTTTAGATCACAGAATCATGCAGCTGGAACAGCAGAAGCCTGCTCTCACCTTTAGAAAGGGGATGACCTCAGTCATGATGGCTTTTATCTGCCTGTCCAGTTGCTGAGTATCAATGTGAGGACAGTGGATGTCAGAGCTTCCGGGGGCACCTGGGGGGGGGGGGTGTAAACAGAGGATGTCACATACCAGTACTACTTTAAAATGGTGACAATGCAAAGCCCACGGTGCTCTACCTTCCCGAAGCCCCATGGTGCTGCTGGGGCTCTCAGTCTGCTGCTGTGGTCCCTCGTGAGTCTTCACTTGGGCCACCGTTTTGTCCAGGTGGATCACGGTGGTGCCTGCACATTGGATGGTTGTCATATTGCTCATCAAGGCAGGCCGGGCTTCGCGGGCACGGACCCGACGCTGAAAGCTAGCTTACCCAGATCGTTTTTGGCAAAAGGGTTGGAGGGAGTAGACTGGTTACTATCGTGGTCAATGTCATGCCGCTGTGTGTCCAGAGTCAGCTTGGTCACGCAGTTCTTTTCAGAAGCATCCTGGAGCACACCATTCAGAGAGGAACAACCACCCAAACAATTAGAAGCACAGTGTTGCGGGAATCAAAGGGAGTCAGGCAGCAGTAGGGAAGGCCGAGTGGGCGGGTGTCTCACCGTGTCACTGGTGGCCAGGCTCTCACTGGGCGTGAGCTCCAGGTTAGAGGCAGCTGTCCAGTCCACAGGGAAGAGGCTCTGCTCCTTCACAGCCTTGCCATCCTCCTGGTGCCGTCTTAGTACATCCTGCAGCAAGGACAGGGGGCTCAACTCAGACGACTAGCCATACAAGCGGCCCAAGATGAGCTGCACGCTTGGGTCCGAGTCAAGCAGACAGAGGCGACCGTGGACCCTGCAACAGAGGCCCAGATGTAGGACTCCACCTGTATGGAGAAGAGCACCCTCTGCCGCAAGTAATCGTTGTCAAGCTGTTGCAGCTCGTGGAACAGCTCAATGAGGAAGTGTGGTCGGGACTCGTTCTGGGAGATGAGGGCGGCCACCTCCGCGTAGATGGTTTCCCGCAGAGCCTCAAACAGTGAGAGGTCACTGCTGGTATCTGCAGCAGGACACAAGCCAGTCACGGAGGTGCTGCAGCATCCTGAACCTGGCCTGCTGCTATACGTTCAGAGCCTAGTGTGGGTTAACGAGTAGCTAAGTTGGTTTTCTTACACCCAGTCCTCCATCTGCAGGTTTTGGTTCCCATTTGTTACACACAGCAATGGCCACCATCTTAACTCTGATCATGGTCGGAGTTAGTCAAACACAGAACTCTGAGAATTATGAGCTACCACTGATGGAGTATTTACAAGTAACTGTTCTAGTGACACTCTGAGTGGCCCAGTGTACCGATTCAAAACAATGACACCAAAGTAGACGTCGAGCTAGACATCCTTCGTTAGCCGCAAAGCCCCGATGCAATTAAACAGCACTTTGAGGCCAACAGTGTCCAGACTTCATGACACCCCTGCTGGGGGAGAGAGAGGTGTAAATGGTCATGGTGGGGGGGACCACAGCTTGCAGGATGATTCTTTACCTCGAGTACATGCAAAGCTGTTAGAGTGGACTGCTGCTCTCCGAGAACATGCTGTGTGGAGCCGGCCGGATAGACAAGTGAGAAAATAAAGATATGTAGAAGACAAAAGGGGACCATTAGGAAGGCTTGGGAGGAGCACCACTGAACTGTACCACCGAATAAAAGACTGCAGGGAAACTCCACTCGATTGATGGCCCTCGTGGGCTGTAGGGGGTTTACCAGAGGACAACTCATTGGCCTTGAGTGTGCTGGTCTTGTCCAGTTTCTTCTGGGTCAGCCTGTCCAGCAGGTCCTGATCGGGCTCCTTGGGCCTGCGGTGAGCAGCCAACCCCTGGCTGAGCTCGCTGGCAGTAGAACCGCCATCACTGTCCGGCCCTGAGAAACGACAATCCAAGTATCCTGGTACTGCAGACACCTTCAGCTGTGTGCAGATGCTGCCACCTGCTGGATGTTTGAAGACTTTCACACAGTCTCACACCTACCCTTGTTTTTGGCATGCCCCTTGCCCCTCCGCCTCCGGCCCTTTGAGCCTGGAGTTTTGTCCCTAGCGGCCAGGCTGGCCTGAGCAGAGGCCTTGCTGCCTGACCGGAAGGTTCGAGTGACAGTGGTGGGGTCAGGCATGCTGCTGAGGCTCTCCAGGGAACCCTGGTCCAGTGGCTTAGGGGGGCCTTGCTGCTGCCCACCCCTCTGGCTGGGGGTGCCCACCTCCCCCTCCTTCTGTACCCTACCATTCCAAAGATAGACCCACATGAAAGGCTCTTGGTCATCCCCGCCCCAAAAAAACACACACACACACACACACACACACACACACACACACACGAATCATTCAGTACCAGGGGGGCCTGTCAAAGGCCTGGGGGAAGCCCATGTACTCCGTTTTGCTGGAGGTGTTGTGATCTGCTGGGGTCTGCTGCCGCTCGCTGCTTGCTTGCTGGACAGACCCCCCCAGTGGGAATGCTGGGTCGAAGCCATAGCCTGCCACATGGAGGGAGGCCGTGTTTACAGCAGCAGAGATGTGCCCTACACACACTCCCGCCAAAATCAGACTATGCCAAGCAGGGCGGAGCTGCAAAGATTCTGATTTTACATGAAGCACTACATTTAAAACACTGTAGTCTGGGTTTGCGGATTAAAAACACGAGCAAGATGCAAACATGGTGCATCCCTGACGTTCCAGCGCACAGGAGAGCAAGGCTGAGCAGAGACACATACCAGATGGGATAGGGGAGAAGTTCGGCATTCCAGGGACATTCAGCATGCCGAAGGGCAGGAAGAGGCCAGGAGAGCCAGATGGGCTGCCCTGTGGCTGGCGGAGGAGCTCGTCCAACACCTGCCTGAGCCTGTGGCCAGACAACAGCACTCAGGCACTGCGGCAAAGCTTTGAGCCACCGTACGTTCAAAAGGTGGCCGCTCATTACCTCTGCACGTTGCTCTGTTGCCAAGCCAACTGTGTGTAGCACTGGTTGAGCTGGTGCATAAGGAGGTGCACCTGGGGAGAACCCATATTGGTGGGCAGCATGCTGTAAGGGCTGGTGATGAGTGTCTGCAGCATGAAAGACAGTGTCTGTGGGGAAGAGAAGACAGGCCCTCGCTCAGAGCGGGGCCCCACCCCGAGACGGGCCCTCGCTCAGAGCGGGGCCCCACCCCGAGACGGGCCCTCGCTCAGACGGCTCACCTGCTGGTCCTGCATCAGTGCGTGACACATACTGGTGCTAAAGTCCAGCTGCTTCTTCAGCTGGCCCACCTGCTCCTGCCAGTGCGAACGGCCCTCCCTGAAGGAGAGCTCTGAGGCCCAGCGCAGGTTCTCCTGGCGCTGCGCCCCCCCACTGGCCTGTCTCCCAGGTTTAGGTTGCGACCCAGAGCTGGGCACCTGGCGGCCGGTGCCCTCCGCAGGCTGAGACTTCAGGGCCTTAGGGGCACTGGGGTGAGCAGAGACACAGCTCAGCAGGGGCATTAAGAACGTGAACGAGCCTCACTAACATGGAGGCTTCCAGGCCACACTGACAACACAGTTCCCCAGCTGAGGGCAGAGCTCAGGGAAGTCGATCAGCTTTGTCTGGTAGAATGTGTAGCCCCTGCCATCCCCCCGTACCAGTCTCTGCTCTTTCGACCTGGGTATGAGACATCTTCACTGGAGCTGTAGTCTCCCTCTTGCTCCTCTTCCCCATCTGCCACCTCGGAGGGGTACCCTTCATCTTCCTCGTTGAGACGGCTTGGTGTGGAGTCACCCCACGTGGCCATCGTCCTAGCCAAGCACATTAAGTCCTTTAAGTACTCGAGTCAGGGATGAGGATCGTCCGTCACCTGGCTAGAGGAGCTCGGCCGACGCAAACCTTTCGTCTGGCTGTGACCCAGAGCGGTTCAGCCCACTGCGACGCTGGTGCTCGGCCATCAGGGATTCCAGCTGCTTGCGGCGCTGCCTCAGCTCCTCCCTCTGGAAGCGATGACGCTGCATCTCTGACCACAGCTGGTCGTGGGGGAGATGGGTCAGCCGCACGCACACACGCACGCGTCCCCCCCGAGGGCAACGTACCTCCTTGTCTGGAGCAGATGCATCTGTCTTGGGTTTCAGCAGATCCAGGGTAGCAGTAGGCACAGAGGTGGGGGCCGGGCCCATGGCTGGGGTGGAGGCTGCAGCAGGGGTCTTCCTGGGGCCCTGTTCACTCATGCTGGACACCGAGGACTGTACAGGAAGGGGAGGGTGGACCTGGTCAGCACACAGCAGCATCCATCTTAGAGGAGCTATTTCAGGACACACACACACACACACACACACACACACACACAAATAGGTACCTGCAGGTCCGGACAGGCCCACTGCAGGTCCTGAATCTTCCCCTGGATCTCCATGAGCCTCAGGCGCTCCTCCTGCAGCCTCTCCAACTCGTGCTGCTGCGCCCGCAGCCGTGCCTCATACAGCTTTTCCCTGGGAGGGAGGACACAGATGGAGGCGTGCCTGAGACAACCCTACCACTGCCCCCAACTAGACGGCCCCGGCCAGTCCTTACCTGGCTGCCTCGCAGGAGTCCTTAGAAGCTCTGGGAGCGTTGTTGGGCCGCTGGGGGGGTCTGTCATCGTCATTGGCCACGGTCCCGTCCGTGTCATCGCTCTGGAATGAGTGACCTCAGCGTCGGTAACCACAGGCCGCTAAAGTAAACTCTGGGAATCTTAAGGCTGCTCCAAGGGGCCCACCTGGACCATGGCCACCAGTTCCTGCAGATGCCGCAGCTTCTCCTTGGCCGTCTGCAGCCGACGGACCTTCTGGGCGAACTCGGCGTCTTCCTCCAGGCTGCTCCTGCGGCTGGAGGCGGAGCCCTCGCTGTCACCGTGCCGTGCCACCTCGTCATCATCCTCCAGGGCTTCGTCATCATCCTCGTCCTCATTGGTGTCCTTCACCTCGGTGTAAGGGCGGTCCCGGTTGTACTGGCACTCTGTGGCAGAGGGTCACAGTGTGACCGGAGGGTGTCCCGACAGTTGGTCACGCACACACGGAGGGAGCGGTGACCCACCGATGACGGAGGGGATATTGAAGCTCCTCAGGTTGGCCGCTGAGCGGTTGTTGATCTCACAGTCGGTGTTCAGCCTGCCATCACGGTTGTTGGAGCCACGGCCGTTTGTCAGGCTGTTCACATCCATCCAGTTGCCAGGTGGGTTTCTGGGGGGTGACAGAAAAGCTTGTTCAACATACAACAGTGCAGCTTTAAGGTAAGCAGCATCCCTGTCACCTTTGGCCGGGTGCATGACACACCTTATGTTAGTGACTGGCTCGTGGTTCTCCTGGCCCGAATCAAACATGGTTTCAAAGATGGAACCATCCTGGCTCTCGTCATCCTCGTCCCGGATGTTCTCGTTGACGGCGTCCACCATCATGTCAGACGTCTGCTCGTAGTACTGCACCAGCTCCCTCAGCTCGTTCAGCCGCGTGTGCACCTCCTTCAGCTTCCTGCTCACACAAGGCCAACAGCTGAACTTCCTGTGATGTCACAGGAGAAAGAGCCTCTCGCCATGCTCATCTGTCTCATTCAAATTTAAACACACTGAAAGACAACCTTAAGAGGCCATTTTGTTTGTAAAGGTTTAGCAAGAACTCCATTTTCAGTTCGTCTGGCTGGGACACCATTTGACCTCCCGGTTGGCGCAGCACAGAAACAAGCGAGGAAGGTGTTTTAACCCCAGCTGATGTTACTGTACCGCAGTTTGGCGCCTGGGCTAATGTTGCCTTCGGCATAGGAACCGCTGGACTCCAGTCCCGAGGTCACACGGCTGCCACTGTCCTGGCCAAAGCCCGTAGAGCGTCCCCCAGATAGCACGGTTCTCTGCTCTGCAGCACGCTGCGGCAGAACCGGCCCTCTTCGACCTGCGTGGGGTGCCACAGAGCAAGTCAGAACAAACCGACACCACCAGAACTCACAGCCCAACGGAGAAGAGTGGCTTAATGGCTCTGATAACCAGAGGCACTCAGAACAGAGAGGAGCTCAACCACTTACAGGGGTTGTTGTTCAGGGTCTGATCTCTGAGAGTGTGCAGCTCTTGCAGGATCTTGTCCATGGTCTCCTTCTTATCTTGGAGCTCCTGCAGAGTGGCACGTTTCGCACTGGCCAGCGTGTGCCTTCCCCTGGACGCCTCCCTGGACAGAGAGAGGCTCTCTGCCTGTCTCCGGTTGTCTGGGACATCCTTGGTCTGCACGTACAGCGATGGAGAAGCGATGCAGAACGCCGGAATCGTAAACGGCAAACATCACAAGACCAGTCCTCCGCAATACCTGTGTGTCATGAAGCTGGTTGTGGAAACGCTGTATAAGGTCATTCAACTCGTCATTCAGCTCAGAGGTGATGCTAAGGCCAGACACGCTTCCTGTGGTCTCTGTGATAACTACAGGAAACAGGAAAGAGCCATACGGCGAGGGCTGAGAAAGGCCAAACAAAATGCACTTGGGTCAAGTGGGATCTAAACTATTGATGAGCCTCAGATCAGCGCCACACCTGAACTGAAGAATATAGCCAACTAAAAACCAGAACAAGACTCAGGTTCAAACCTGGTGGTTTACTAGCCAATTCTGTAATAAATCCGAATAGCCGCCATCATCACTGCTTTTAGAGCACCTAAGCCTGAAGGTGGCGGCTTCTGGAAAATCCCATCAATTTTAAGAGGGTGACATGCCGAGAGTTTAAATGAGACCCGCCCACCTGTGTCATCCATGGCCGTCAGGGGTGCCGTGGCGTCCTGCATGGACATCAGAGTGGCCTGCCGGCTCTTCAGGGCCCTCAGCTCCTCGTGCTGCTCCAGGTACTTCTTCAGAAGGTCCTGCTTCTTCCGAGGGTTCCCCTGCTCCTCCTTTGCCCCTCCCAGCATCTGGAGGGCATCACGACCCTGCAAGAACAAGCAATGTCCCGAGAGTCAGAGCGCCCCTGCTGCCAGTGGTGTCAGAGACTAAAAACATGGCAGGCTTGAGGACCTTGTGGGGACAGGCTGACGCAGAACCCCTCTGCTGAGAAGAGATTGTGTTACATACCTAGATATACATTTTCACAGCAGGACATGTCACAGAACAACCAAGCATTTAAAAGAACGCAGATCCAACTTTAAGAGGAGCAGATATCTTAAGTCACTAAGTTAGCTTTGGTTACTCACTGTGGAGGAGCTGCCCTCAATATTCAGGGGTGTGATAGAACCCCCTGGGGACGCTAGGGCGCGAAGGTCATCCTCCCTGGCCTGGAAGGTTAAGGGGAACAAAGACACGGCAGCGTTTTTGGCACATACGCCTGCCATCTCCAGCCTGAGAGCCTGCTAGGTCACTCTCAGGCAAGGCAGCATCAGCCCCAGTGGAACAGGAATATAAATAACTCAACCCAGATTTAGGCTGTTATTCTAGGATAGAGAGCAGCCACTCCTCTGACAAGACAATGGAAAAATCCAGCATACTGACCAGCGTCTTCTGCAGGAATCTCAAATAGGACTTCTCTTCCTCCTTCAGGTGATCAATGAGATGAGACAGGTGCTCCACGTTGGCTGGGACGTCAGCTTTCTCTGCCAGGTCATCTCGCATGGAGCTGGCCTTTCTGATGCAGTCCCGAATCTGAACCAGCTTTGTGACAACCTACCAAGGAGAGCCAGGCCACGTGGACGTCGGAGAGGAAAGCATGCTCATACAGGCAGGCAGACAGGCAGGCAGGCAGGCAGATGCTGTTACCTGGCGGCTGTCAATGCCCACTTCTCCCCTCCCGTCACAGGTGGGAGACCCACGCAGTGCTTTTCCCCCAGAGGTGGAGGCTGGAGTGGCAGAAGCTGGCTGCTTGCTGTTGTTGGTGTTGACGCACAGCGGCAGGAAGTTGAAGGGCTTTTTGTTCTCGGCCAGCTGCCGCTGGTTGTTTGCCGCGGTGACCCGGCCTTGAGAGTCACTCCCGATGCTCCTCTGCCAAACAGACAGGTCCCCCTCAGCTGCCGAGCATTGGAAACGGCGCGGGAACAAGCACTCCGCTTTCTCAGAGGCCGCCGTTCTGACTGAGGCAGTTACCCTCACACCGCCTCGGATTTTATACAGGTCTCGCCTGAGAGACCTAGATCTGGAAGATCTCGGCAGAAGGCCACAGGTGGCCTCACAATGTCCCACAAAACATGCCAGGAATACCAAATTCACTGCAGCCTGTCCCCTTTGTATGGAAAAAGACTGTGCTGGCGGTAAATGTACCATGGAGGAAAGAAGAAGCCTGACCTACATACCGCCGCGATTTGGCCGGGCTAGGGGGTGATCTGAGAGCCCGCATCCACCCACCTGGTCCAGGTCGGTGAAGTTGATCCGCTGTCGCAGCCTCTCCAACTCGGCTTGCTCCGGCACCGACATCTGGGTGGCATAGGAGTGTGGGGTGCGTGCCCGCTGGCGCCGCCCCGCCCCTGGGGTGGACTCCGGTGAGATGCTGTTGGTCAGCAGGCTCTCTGCCGTGTCGGCCACCTTTTTCCTGTTCTTCTCAGAGGAGCGGTTGGCCTTCTTCCAGTCCTGCTGAAGAACATCCATAGCTTGAAACAGACTACCACAGGAACAAAGGTAATGCGGCTGAGAACGGCTACTGGGGAAACTCAGGTCAAGTGCTTTGCCCGAGGCCCTGAACCAAGGGAGTGTCTATTCACTGGGCCATCTGCTGACCTGACGCGTAACCCAGGGTGTACCCAGAGGTCAGGGGAGGTTGAATGAACAGCCGCTTATTGCAGCATTCAGTTAGGAGGTCCTGTGCCCTTGTTCTACACGAGTGGCACCGTTCTTCGAGGAGAGATCAGTGCTTCACGATAGACTGCAACGGGACTTAAATGCATGGAAACAGGCAACAAAAATACGAATCTAGTTGTATTTTAAACCGATCACCCAGTACGCTGCTTGACCTGCTTTTCCAGCCCCTCCCGCTCCCCCGTACCACGTTGTTAAGCCTGTCCTCCAGTCCCAGACCGCCATTGCTAGTGGCCCAGTTGGACAGCTCCGGGTCATCGGCACTCTCGTCAAACAAGGCCCCGCCTGTGGCCATCCTCCCAGAGCGCAACGTGAGGACGTCAAGCCTGCGGCAGAGCAGACACACGTTAGGCACAGGCAGGCAGGCAGACACACACACACACACACACACACACACACACACACACACCACTACAGTGTCACACCAGGTGCTGCAAACAACGTTAAAGTCCACGATAGGAAGTAATTTACCAGGAGAGCTGTTCATCAAAATGACGGCGCTGATGTGATAAAGGACACACGTTTATAAGCCAGCCAGCACTAGACGCCTATCGTACATGCGGAGAGGCGCTGGAATGTAGAGCAGAACCGCAGCTTCGGATGAAATGGCAGCCTGCTAGCATCACAGCACCCAAGCCGGGCGCCCGGATTCCTTCAGCCTCCTTCTGCTGCTGCTTACCCACACGCAGCTCTGACGGTCTGTAAGGCGGCCGAACCAGAGCCGAGTCCCGTTAAGCGGCACGCCGGCGGCGCGAGGCGGCGCGGGACGGCGCGGGGCGGGGCATCGTGTCGCCATGGCAACGCCCCTCCGGCCCGCGCTTCCAACTGCGTCGGCTAACCAGTTTAGCTAAACACCAAGCACCCCGACGGCAAATAGCCGCATTATAGACACGTACCCGCCAGAAAGTCGATAATACGCTCTGATCCAGGCCCACGGCGTTAATGTAAGCCCCTAAGTCCAGCTGGCAATTCCAGCCGGCCCGGACGAGTTGGCGCTTACTTAATAGCCAGGCTAACGGCTAACGCAGAGCCGCCGCTCCAGATAGCCCGCTAGCTAACAATGCTAACAATGCGAGCAGGCGCCGCGTAACGGACACACGCTCCCGAGACAAAATGTCGAACCGACAAGCGGAATTAGTCCGAAGCTGAAATGTTAGTCGCCCATCCAACTGAGAGAAAAAAACACCGAGAATCACCCGAAATCATATTACCTCAGCAACTCTGCGCGTGACTACTCAGAGCACCCCTGTCAAGCCGGCGCTGGTCGTATATATCGCCGAAGTAAGAAAGAAGGAAAGAAAGAAAGTCGTCAAATTAAGTCGTGTTAATATCGCAAAGGCAGAGCTGAATTTATACACTCTTGGCACGGCTCGAAGCCCGATGGGCCAGCCGCCATCTTTCCGCGCCGGCGAACCAGCGGACGGATACAGCGGCGGCGCCTCGTCCCCGGTGTCTCGACACAGGACGACACGCTGTGTGGAGTGGCTCGCTTATTTCACAACCTCTCCGTGTGTTTTTAAAAATACATTTTTCAAAAAAATTAATCAAACGTACACCATCGGGGATCCCACTGAACACCGGGACTATGTAGGACGTCGGATGGATATGTCGGGCGTTATGCGGCTGCTTAAAATAGATATGTATTATACACATTCAGATTTAAAATAAGTCATTTTAAACAAGTTTAACACACGTATCAATAAAAGGCCAATGCTGTTTTTTAGCACTATAAACTTACTGCAGTTTATAACTTGTAACATGTTGTAATGTGTATGTACATTTTTAACTGACTGCTGAGGCCAAAGTCTTCAAGCAATAAAGAGAAACAGGCAGAGTGGTATTTTTCTTCTCCAGAGTAACTTGCATACCTGGAAAACTGGCTTTTCATATTTGGACATATCTGCTAAATGTGATTTTAAATCACAGCAGTTTAATGAGCCTTAGTTGGTGAAGCTCCAGGTATTCTTTCACTCAGCTTTAAAATGATTTAAGCTTATTTTCTTACATATTAAGAGTCTGTCTGGGAAATGTGCATATTGTACGTTCAGCTTCTCGGTATAGAAAGCTGTTTTTATTTTATTGGTATTTAGTCTTGGTAAGGACTGCTGTGCTGGTCCAGGCAGGCTCTTCACGGTCATCACTTCATCAGATCCATCTGAACATTCCTGTACCGTGACTCACGGCTCGACCACACCACTACAACACTCCTGGCTCGCCTGGTGTTTATTATACCTTTCCCTACCCTTACTGGAAGCTCTGGGAGAAGGTCGGCATGGGCTTCTCGGGTGCGAGTCTCTCCAGGGCCATGGGGACCCCCGGGATGGGGACCCGGCTCATCCTCCTCTTCATCATCTTTATGTCAAGTGGTGTCTCGGTAAGGAGCTGTTTTCAGTTCTGCTTAAACTTATCGTACAGCAGCACCCGTTAAAGTCATCCTAAATGTATTGATTTATCTATAAGGTTGGGATAACAATTCATAACAACAGTACTATTTAGATATAAATAAGATCTGTAAAATAATTTGATACACTACCGCTTAATAGTATAAATGTATTACACATCTACTGAGGATACGATTGGACTCCTGATTTGCTACAAGTTTTGTAATTTATATATGTGTCATGTTTTACTGCTTCCTTTCTGCTTCATTTATGCTTTATTAATCCCATAAAGATAATGTTTCAGTTCTATGTATGTACTGTTGAGTAGATGTCCTGATGTGTTGGTATGTGCGTCTGTGTTGTGTGTGTGTGTGTGTGTGTGTGTGTGTGTGTGTGTGTGTGTGTGTGTGTGTGTAGGCTCCTGATGAGTGTCTGCAGGAGAACATGCACCTTCGTTCGCAGCTGAGCATGCTGCAGGACCGTGTCGCCAAGCAGCACATCCTGCTGCAGCAACTGCGCAGCCAGCGCACTCCAGCTTCTACCCGTGAGGATGATCACGTCATCCACAAGGGCCTGGTGGAACACATAGGTAAGGTAAGGGGCGTGCTCATTGTCCCCCAAAAGCTGGTATCCTGAAGCTATTAGGAAATACATTTGAATTAGTCTGACTGGCATCTAGAACATTGGCCAGGTTGACATTCTTTTCAAATAATTTCTTAAATAATGGAATGAAGTCTAAGGCAAAAGCGGAACAGGGATCTTCAAGTGCCAGAGCTGGGTCATCTTGCTTCACGGTAAACGCTGTGCGTGGACTGATGCTACAGGCACTGCCCTTAATTCAGTTCTCTTGCGTAAACATACTCAGTGGTGCTTTTTTCCTTATCGTTAGTCAGCCAGCCTGCCGCAACCATTGACCTACATTCAAACAGCAAGTAAAGAGGGCAATTAAAGAGGGCAATTAACTGAAATCGTACATGTAATTAGTTCCTGCAGAGGCTCAGATCAATTTGAGGATTAGGTGACCAGTCAGTTGCACATGAAAGCAAATTAACGTTTGTGTTTGTCTATGATGTTCAGACTGTGCTCAGGTGTACAGTGACGGGAAAAAGAAGAGTGGATTCTATGTGCTCAAGCCCCTCCCGTCACCATCCAAGATCACGGTCTACTGCGACATGAGCGACGGTGGCGGCTGGACTGTCCTTCAGAGGCGAACGGATGGCAGCGAGTCTTTTGACAGGTAAGATCGACGTGTTTATGGTTCTTCTGTTCCTGCAGTGAAATGCTCAGCAAGCCTAACAAAATGTTTTCCATAGGCCCTGGGCGGACTACAAAGCAGGCTTTGGAAATCTGCGGTCTCACACTGGAGAATTTTGGTTAGGAAACGATAACATGCATTACCTGACGACCCAAGGTGAGATTCAGTAGCCTGGTGCAGGCGTGTGTGGTTCTAATGACACCTTGTGTTTTCCATACATTATGTCTGATGGACCATATTAAATTCATTGCAGAGTGCCTGTCAAAATGCTCAGCAAATGAGTTCTTCACTGTAAACAAGTGCATATTCTCACAAACAGCAACATGACTGGCTTTTCCTACCTTACAGGGGACTACACCCTCAGAATCAACATGGAGGATTTTGAAGGCAATTATCGTTTTGCAGTGTACAAGAACTTCAGAGTGGCCAACGAAACGGTGAGGCTAATCTTCTTCGCATACTCGTTATATTAAATTGGACAGGTGCTGTCCTGCGTGTTAATCTCTATGTCCTTCTGCTGAGGGATTCAGTTTTTTGTATATGCTCAGTTTGCTCATGTGAACTGGGACAGACTCCCTTGCCAAGGATGCAGATCACAACATTCTAAAGCATTCATACAGAGCACACATGTCTTTCTCTGTACAGCAATAAACCCTCACGAGCATTCGTGCCCCTCCTTCCCCTAGGACGGATACCGGCTGCATTTTGGTGAATATACAGGGACAGCGGGCAACTCCCTGGGAGGCACGTACCACCCCGAGGTGCAGTGGTGGGCAAGCCACCGGGGCATGAAGTTCAGCACCTTCGACCGTGACCAGGATCACTATGAGCACAACTGTGCGAGTGAGGATAAGGGCGGCTGGTGGTTTAACAGGTTTATGTTGTTTTTTTTTTTTATTATTTATCCGTTTAGCTTGTTGTTAGCCAGGCTGACCTGGAATTTAAATTCAGCTCAGTATTTCACCATGAATGTTTAGCACCTAGCTTAGTTTAATCATTCTGAGGCTCACAGCCTTCAGATGCCACCAGAGTAGGGGGCACATAGTGCATGGATTCAGACTTCAGGAGTGAACAACAGAAGTGAAATGTAACATTAATATTGATTATATTACTAATGAAGAACATCTGTGGCTTTTAACAAATTAATCTTCTTTTTTTTTCTTTTTTTTTACATGAGTCGCTTTAGGCGTTTTATTGCACTGAACATTATCTCAGATGACGTTTCTTGTGTTGTTCTATTGTCATCCACTAGATGTCACGCTGCCAACCTGAATGGGTATTACTATCGAGGTCCGTACAGCGCGCCCACCGACAACGGCGTGGTCTGGTATACCTGGCAGGGCTGGTGGTACTCCTTGAAATCTGTGGAGATGAAAATCAGACCTACGTCTTTTGAATCGGACCAGCCGTGAACCAGCATTTTACCACTTTCTTAATAATCTCAGAATTTCTTAATTTCTTGTACTGCTTATTATATTCACACCATATATTTGGCCTGGCTCTAGTGTTCACATAATTTTTGGGAACAATCCCTGCATAAAGCTGCTATCAATGCATCTCTGTCCCAATAGCACATCCAAGTTTTGCGTGTTTCCAGTGAGCCCGTCAATGCAGGGATCACTCTGATTCCTTACAACAGGCTTCAACGTGACTTCTGTTCCAAATAAACCCCCCAACACATGACGATCCTTGTTGCAGCCATCCATACCTCAGATTCTAAAGAATTTATTCATGGCTCTGGGATATTTCTCCAGGGTTTCATCAACAGCCATGGTCTGCATGTGTGGACCAAACACCAGCAGCAAAGAACAGAATTTCTGAGAGTGAGGGAGCGTTGTGCTGTAGGGGTACAGGTATTGCTGGAGGTTTGGGTACGCTAGTGTGGGCAAGGGGTGGCAGCTGTGTTTGCTGTATTCATTTCAATTTTATATTGATGAATATGACAAATTATGTTCAAACGTGAGGCGTCGGGGGACAGCTGAAAAATGTAAGAAAGCATTTCTTGGGAAGTGTTCAGATGAGCTTATTCAAAGACAAAGTTTTGCGGGATGGTGATTGTTTTCTTTCTTTCAAGAGTACTTTTCCAAGATCCAGCACATTTCCACGGAGAACATTCTTTCCGGTGAAAGAGCACTAAAACATCTCTGCACCTGTCCTGCAGAGTTTGGCCGGACAGATCCTGGCCAGAGTGTAGACAGACTGAAAAAGAAGACGAAAACTGAGACTGGGTTACTAAGCTTCCAGATCCGATGGAAGGAGAGAGATGATTCTTTGAAAAATCACAGTTTGTATTAAACGGCCCTGTCATTTCAGCCTTGTGTGCATGATTCTAGCTGCGTGATCACGATGGGGAATGGAAATTGAAACAACCATCATTCACTCAAATCGATAATGACAAATAGTTCTGCACATTTCCGTGTGGGTTCTATTTACTGTAAAATAATAAAAATAAAATAAAGCTGTTTCCAGGTAAGAACAATTAAAAATTATGCACAGGTGTTGAGAAGGTATACTGGCAGATTAGCACCAGAACGATTTCAAATATATCCAACTTTAGGGGTCTTCAGTAAGAATATATATTTGGTTTTTGAGAGTTTTTAAATTCCTCCCCATGTCTCGGTGGAAGTAAAGATAACCATCCAGGTTTCCAAGCAGCCCGCAGGGGCAGGTGATGCCCTACTCTGAGCAGTACACCGCTTCGCCGGAGGACGGGGAGTCCAGGCGGTCCTGCCAGCTGGACGTTTTTATTCCCCCTGATGCCCGTCGATGGCACGCTCACCGGGAGCGCGCGGGCCTTCGGGCGCGCGCGCGGGGCCTGGGAGCGCGCGCGCGCAGCTCCCTCCTGACGATTAGTCAGGCAGCTTCCAGCGGTCCATTTAGTTTATTCTCTATTTAAGTTTGTACGGAGCGCCGTTTGTAGCCTGAGTGTTTCTGCTTTCGGGGAAGAGATAAAGACCTGAGACCATTCTTAAGAGGTGTCTTTTCAGTGTCGACAGGCTGATGACACGATGTCATAAGAGGCGGCGGACCGGCCGGCTGGTCATCTAGCCTGCTGGACGACCTGCCTGACTTCAGTAAGTAGCTGAGAGGCGGACGACAGCCTATAATAATAATAATAATAATAATAATAATATTAATAATAATATAAGCAGGTCTGTGTAGACTGCCAGAGGAAGATGAGGGTGTCTGCTGTACCCGGACCGAACCGGACCGAACCGGACCGGACCGGACCGGCCGTGTTCCGGACTCCCTTAATTCCCACCTGAGCCGGTTTCTGACTGTTAGCCTCTTATTAAAAACCTTTCTTATAAACGGGACAAGCTCTGAGTGCGCATCTGGCGCCTTTTCAGGAAAGGTTGGCTAATTAAGGCACCCCGGTGACTTTGTTTGTTTGTTTGTTTGTTTGTACACAGTTCTAAGTCAGCATGTAATCTTCGTGAATTTGAATCAGCAGAACAGTGCGTCCCTCTTAATGAGCGTGTGCTCGCTGGCCTCCGCATCCTTATCTCACACCCGAATATCCATCCGAGCCTTGACCGCCGACCCCCCATGATCAGCTAAAGAGCCCTTTAATCGAGACCATGGCCGCACTGCTCTCTGTTTATCGTGACGTGCCAGCATCCTGTTGTCCTCGTCCTCTTGAGGGTCCCTCGTCCAAGATAAGCTGTTGGTTTGTAGGGCCGGTTCTGGACACGTCACTGTTGTGGTTTCTGTCCTTATGAGCTTTCCTGTTTCTAATTGTAATCGTTTCCCCCCCCCCCCCAAATTGTTTGTTGGTGTAACTCTGTCTGGAAGACTCATCAGAAAGGTTTGTGCCCCTTGACAGGCACCTCGTTCCTTTTGTCACTAAAGTACTGAAGTGATGGCCAATTTGAAGCCATCCGACGGTGCTCACCCTGAGTGTGAGATGGTGAAGTCCGAGACAGCATGAGGGGGCAACTGTGGATTATGTCAAGTCTGCAGCTGGTTAATGCATAGGTGGGGGAACCCAACTACCTCTGTAGTTCTTTATTTCCTAGGAAGATATTACCATGTTGATTAAATCGATGCGCAAAAATCTCGCATAAGATGCTGGAGAATGGAAGGGAATGCTAATTTCTGCCCATTTGTGAGATTTGTGATGTATCTTTATGGAAGGATGCTTCCAAGGTCAACCCTGACTAGCGTAGGAAGCTTGACCATGCAGTGTTCAAGTCCATGCATACACGTGTGCTGTCCTTTGTCATGTTGCGTGTCGCTAAAACTGTCAGCTCAAGGCTGTATAGGATGTGGCTCATTTGTTTTTTTTTCTCCACATATTAATGTTTTTCTAGCATATGTAAGAGGTGTTAAATGCACATTGAAGCAGACACTCTGTGAGGTCTCTGACACTGGCCGTCTCGGACGGACAGCCCTGACGGTCAGCAAGACTGGAATGATTAACGTTCTGCAGCACTGTTGTGTAGTAGAACGTATAAAGGTAAACCTTAGCTAAGCTGCTCTCTCCTGTTTGATGTCTGGATAATTTTCTTGCCCTTTCTGTTTGGGTTGTCCTCGTATCGATTTAAGCAAATCTGTAACTATCAGACTGGCTCGTGGCTGCCGCAGAGAGGTCTGAGCCTGTTGGAAGACAGTTTGGCCATCAGAAATGGGTACCTCTTTCTGTGAGCCCTGCATCTTGCTGCTGGGCAGGCCAGTGACAAATTGTACAGGTGCAGCAGGACTCACTTGAGAATGATTACCCCACTGTGAACCGTTTCTGGATGAGTAACACTGGCATCTGATACGTTCTGGTCAGGTGGAAAGAGCAGGGTGGAGCCTAAGTTGCAGGAGAGGGTGTGTCCGGAGAGAACCAGTCCCTTATAATAGTGTTATTCCTGCTCCTGTCAGTATCTGCTGAATATCTACAGTCCCGCACTGGTTCCAGAGAACAAACGGTCATACACAGGGCTCCGCTTGAGCCTGTATGAGGGAGCGGTGACCCGATACACTGAGATCCGGTTGCATGGCTCAGCCAGCCGGAGACTTGTGTGTAGAGTTACTTGTTTCTCCGGGAAGAAGTGGGTGATCTGGGAATGGTAAGTATAGTGACGTGTCATTTACTCTTGGAGTCCCTTGTGGATACTGCTACGGGTTATGTCTAGATGCTGCCTGGAATGTTCTGATTACCTGTAATTCTGAGGTGCATTGCTGAAACTTTTGAATCTTATTCTAATTCTCGGTGGAAAAGAGGTTGTGTGCCGTTGACATTTCCAGTTCTGCTCTAAGTTGCTGCATGCTCAGTCTCACAGGGTGGTGTGTATCCGAGGAGGAGATGCCTGATGCTTAGTCCTTCATCTTGGACCTGTGGAGAACTTTGTGACTGAAGAAAATCCATGTTTTTAATTTGCCAAAGATGGCAGAATTCTCAGACTTTTGAGGTGTTAAGCCACAGGTCGTTCAGACTTTACTGCTTGATTAGCGTTTGTCAAATTTTCCCTAATTAGTTTGCTTTGTAATTGCTTCAGAGGCTGTTGTCTGAATGTGCCAGCTGCCCTGCCAGAGTTGGGTTTTACCAAAGCCATCAGGTGTCCTTTCTTACTCAACTGGTGCCAAAGGCTGAGTGTTTTGAGCAAACGTCTCTAGTGGGTACCGGCTGTGGAGCCTAGAAACCCGTCTGCTGGTGATGCTCCTTGTCTCTAAAGGATGCCATCAGTTGTCTAACCAGCTGTCTTGGTCTTGCAGATAAGAGCTGAGATCTCCTGGCTGATGGTGTTGATCTAACCTCCATACTGCCCTACTGTTTTGTGTTGCTACTTCTCTCTGCCAGAGTTGATCCTTTCTTTCTTAGGGCTGCTGTGCTTCCCCATGCTTTACCCTTCCAAGGCTTCCTTAACTACAGCTCAATATCATTCCCCACCGCAGATGCTTCCCTAATGAAGGTTTAAGAACCCATTTCACCACTGAAAGTCTGAAACCCTTCGTTAGTAGAGAATAGCAGTTGGTGTCACTAATCTGTTTGAAGGGGCGCTGTCTCACAGATAAGCTGACTGGATCTTTGCTTTTAAGCTGTTGTTTGAGCCAAGGTTCCCTGGTGGTTGGATTTGAGGAGACTTGTGTACTGATTAGTGTTTGTGTCACCGCTAAGAGCTTGGTGCTGATGGTAGGGTTCTCTATATACCTCCCTTGGCAGACCGATCTGGTGACCAGAGTTTGGATGAGGATTGCCAAAGGAGCACCATTTTCACCTGACTTGGGATCAGGTTAACTTCAGAATTCCTGTACTACTGCATTGATCGAACTGGTTTAGAACCAGTCACTAAGGTGGCTTGTTTGTAGTATTTCTTCTGGGTTGACACTGGAGGCTGTGAGATGAGTTTTACTAAACATGGGGAAAAACAAGCCCTCAGATGACTTCGCTCGATGGGGTGGGGAGGGGGGATCTCGCAGCTTCTGTGTAACCATGCTAAGTCTAAAGTCATCAGTAGGTGTTCAGTAGTTGCAAGACTCCCCGTTTGAAGAGGCTGACCTTGGATTTCACTCTTTAACCTGGTGTAAAGTTAAATATTACCTGTCATGGTGAAGTAGTGTTCGTGTGTAACGCTCTGGGTCTTGCTTGGTTTGGCTGAAACCAGACTGAACAGTTCAAGCTCAGAAGGTTTTAGTGGTGCCATGGTTACGAGCGTCTGGTCATGATGGCGTCTCTGTGGGCTCTGGCTGTTCTTCAGGTAGATGGCTTTGCATGAACCTAGTTCACTGAATCTTCTGGAATCTGCCAGTGGACACCCAGGTGGTGGCCCTGCTGAGGGGGCCTGTGGGTCTCTGGGTCACCCCGAGTAAAGAGGAAGATGAGGTTTCTAAATTAGCACATGAAAGGGGTGCTGTGGGTCACTAGGGGCACTGTTGACACTGTTTTATGGGGTTTACTGCTTAGGTTAGACCCACTTGGTGTGTTTTTTTTCTTTTTTTGTGTGTATACACGGGGGGGGGATTTAAGTTAATCCAACACATTTTACATGGAAAAACTAATCTGTTCTCATACTTCTCCCCTCCCCCCCCTTCCTGTCATCTTCTCTACCCCCCTTCCCCGTACCTTGGTCATTTTCCAGCCGAAACTGCACTGCTTGCTGTTCTGCTATTCCATTAAAGAAAAGGATTGAAGTGGGAAGGGGGGGGGGGGTGCATTCTCTCTGGGTGCTTAGCGACAACAAATGCTGATTTGGTGAGATGGTTCCTGGCCACTCCCACTGATCGGGTGACTCGTCAGTCCAGCCCCACACGGAGCTGAGCTCTCCTGGACCTTGATCCACCTCTGCTGTACCATTGCTTCCTGGGAGGACACACCGACGCACACACACAGTAACACGCGTGCTCTGTCTGGTGCACACACACAGACATCCCCAGGCCTCTGTCTTGTTCCTTCACCCAGCAGAACTCGATGCACATGCTGTGCATCACAGTGCAGCCTGCCTTCCGAGCGAGCCCCCTTCAGCCCGGTAAGTGTGCAGTTGTGCGAATGTGGAATTCAGGGGGTCGAATGCACCATGAGTTTGCAGGTACCTCCCCTAGGAATGCTGTGGTTGTGCCTGTTTACTGTCAGCTTGATCCTGTCATGATATTCACCATCCATGAATGCCTTACTGCTGCCTGGACTTCACTATGGTCCCAGACTGCAGTGCCGTTTAGTTCTTACCACGCTTTGTGGTTCGCTTGGTGAGCCTGACCGGGCTGGTTATGCCCCCAACCGCCGATGGAGGCAGTTTTATTAGCCCCTGGTGGGGTCGCCATCCTAGCAGGTACCCACCTGACGCCTGCATTCCGTTGGGGTCTCGTAACACCCCAAGCTTGAAAGCTGGGCTCCTGGAGCTGCGACTAGAGTTTAGTTTTCACTGTCCATGTAACCTGATGAGCCTTTATTGAAGAGCTGATGGCTAATGGGTTTGCAATGGAGACGCCCGGCTGGCCCTTTTTCCCTGGCTCTCTCTAGGAGTGACCCCGTCAGTGTTTGGCTGCTTAACGGCGCTCAGCCTGGCCTGATCACACTGTTTTGTACATGTCAACATCTGTCTGTCTGTCTGTCTGTCTGTCTGTCTGTCTGTCTGTCTGTCTGTCTGTCTGTCTGTCTGTCTGTCTGTCTGTGTGGGGGGAGGGAAAGGTCCAAAGGTCACAGAACACAACTGTATTTCTCAGGCAGCACCATTCCCCTCACGGTAAGTGTGGTCATCTGTGATTCCACGCAGGGGGCAGCAGCGAGGTCTGGTGTTAACCGTCACCACTGATAACGTGGGCTGTCAAGCTGTGTGTATTTGACTAATTGAATAACAGGCAGTAAATTCACACCGATTAGGTCACCCCAGTGCACAGATGGGCGTCCGTCATTCATTAAACTGTCTGGAAGCGTAACTCAGTTCGGGTCCTCCCCAAGTCTGAATTTATTTTAGCACGGTGTCACCAATTCCCTTTTCTGTAGACCTGTACATTTTGTGGTGGATTATAAATAGGTTGCTCTTTCTGGATAGTCTAGTGTTTATTTACATACTTCTGCAAATATGAGCAGAGTGAAAATGTGTTTCAGCTTAGCCTGTATGTGGTGTGTTTAGTGATTCAGCTGCACGTCTGCCACTTCCAAATGTGGGTGGACAGTTTGCCAGCTGGTTGGATATTCCGCAAAATGCCATAGGTGCCTAATGTGAGTTCTTAGTGGTGGGTGGACCCCAGTAGAAGACAACGCGTTTGAATATGATTCAGTATCAGAGTCAATGAATCCTTGTCTTTTGCTGAAAGACTGGATCTTCTGTTGATGTGTATTTTGTGGACAAGCCTGGCATTTTTGTCAGGCTAGTAGCTTTTTTTTTATGATCCAGCCTAATGTGGGTGAGGGATCCTATGTGGATCCTTCAGGTCTATGGAATTCTGTGATCACAGAAGTGTGTGCGTGCGCGTGTGCGTGCATGAGATGCTCTGCTCTTACCACCAGAACCCTCAGTCTGAGTTCTTGTGACAGGCATTGAGCGAACGGTGGAAAGCGGAGGCAGACCTTAACTCCACAGCACCTTCAGGGGTGTTTGGGAAATGAGCGGTTGTGTTTTGCAGATCTTCTGGTTGTGCTTTAGATGGCGATAGATGCTGCTGTATAAGGGGATGTGGCGTGGCTTGGCTTGGCTTGGCTCTGCTGGATGCTTGTGTGTTCCCTCATTGCACCATGCGATGTTGGTCCCTCTGGTGTACCTGAGGGACCAACATCTACTCAAAGCTTCCCTGCCCTGCTAGAACCCATGCTGCTTGTGGTCGTCACCTGAGCTTGGAAACATTATCAAATGTGAGCATGTAGGCTCTCGATTCCACACTGTAAGGGTGACTGTCATGTTAAGCTTGTCAAAAGGCGGGAGCTGAAGTCATAGCCACTCCTCCGGTCTTATGACCTTAGCTCCTGCATCTTTGATGAAGTGGCATTACAAATTCATCAGGCTATCGTAGCTCCGCACAGCCAGCGGATGCCTCTGTGTATCCAGCCAACAGTAACTTGACAAGATAGTGCTTCCTTTCTGAGCCTCCGAGTGCTGAATCATCCCTGTCCTGCTGCAGCCTAGGAAGGCCGCTTTGCTTGGTTTATCTGACATGACCATGTCTTTCTCAATATTGACCATGTTAGATTCTCTTCCATACCACGAGTAGCATGAAAAGCCACTGAGAGCCATCCTGTCGTGAACACTGTTTACAACCATCGCTTGTTTAAAGGGTGGATCTATCTTGCTTAACCGCATGAGTTTTCCCAGCTTTGTGTGTGTTTATGAATCAAAGTTCAGTTTGCTTAAGGCAAGAACTTCCTTGGACAACACTATGGCCTTTATTGATGCAAGACATTCCCCAGGTTTAATTACAGCCCCGGGTTACATGCTTCAGAGAGCAGTTTGAGATGCAGTTGGGTTTCCTGCCTCAGTTTCAGTGACTCTGTGGAGCTTGCAGGAGAATCTGAAAGTGGGGTGTGGGTGACCTGCCTCAATCTCTGTGGGGCTCCTCTAGTTTACAAGTGGTCAAACAGAAGCCATCTGAATGTTCCACTGACGTTTATGTGCAATTTCTCTCACCTGCTGGTGAATGACAGGTGTGCGTATCGGGCTGTCTGGTGCAGAGTGGGGGTAATTGGTCCAAATGTGACTTGTTAAGCAAACTGAAGAGCCCTGGTGCATTAGTTTATCAAGGGGAAGCTGAGGCCTGACCCCATGGGTATCAGATACACCCCAATAGTAGCCATTTTCTACTCAAAGCTGAAAATTTCACTGTACTTATGCTTTTTATTATAATTTTCATTTTAGCATTTGGAATGACCTTTGTGTTGAAATTGTGCTGTATAAACTTGCCTATTGTGACCCAGCTCTACTGCAGCCTTCTGCGCGATGGTCTGTGCCCCCCGTGACTGTGCCCAGTATTAGTCTTTGATGGAATTCCATCCTCTTACCACTAGAGGGTGGTGGTGGTCCTTGACTGTTTTGGGTTGATCTGCACACACCCATACACTGTGCTGTCTCGACTTGCTCCTGTACGTTGGCCTGCCATTGCACTGTCATTGATTTGCTGTCTTTCTCGGTTTTGTCTGAGCAGGTTTGAGTGTCTGAACATGTGCACCAACCTGAGCATTCCTGAGGAATGTCATTCAACTGTACTGACAGCTTCACAGTCGCGTGTTTGCGAGAGACGGAGATCTGTGTTGATGGCTTCCTCCATCTCTTCCACTCAGATTGCCAAGTTTATCTCCAGCACTCTGGATAACTGAATGGATCCATAAGCAGGCTTTCGAATCAACGTCAAACTGATCTGGATTGTGGGTAGATAACCTGAGAGGTTTGCCCTTTGGCAGCTCTCAGTAAAAATGTGTGAGCGAAACCACGATGAAGGCATGAGTAGCAGGGTGCCGTGCTACAGAACGCACCTGCCGCTACGCCCTGGATACCAGAATAGCGACACGATGTCATGCGAGTCGTCAGACTCCTTGAGGAGTATCTGCAGCTTGACAAGCCCGCTGGATGTGGAAATGGTGGAATGTGGAGAGGCAGCAGAGCTGGAATCCCCCATCCTTTCTGGGCTGCACGGTGGCGGGGCACCGAAATCATCAGCGGTGTGCCATGAAAAACCTGCCGCGCTGTCTTCGGACCCTCAGATAGCCTGGAACAGTAATGTCACATTCCTGAATGCCAACCTTGCTAACCAGAACCGCTTCCTTGAGTTTGATGATGCTGGCTGCACCGAAATGAGCCCGCACCACTCACCGCACTGTTCCCTGAACGAGGCAGAGGAACGACAGGCAGACGCACGTGACCAGGGCCCATCTGAGGCCCCACGGGATTCTGTCATGTCTGTGAGCTCCGGAGATATGGTGATGAGGAGGAGCAGTCTTAGCCTCGACGAGTCTGACAAGCAGCTCAGTGTTTCCCTGCTGGCCCAGTCAATCAGCTCATCTACCAGCGCCCTCGAGCTGGGGCTATCCTCTATGACACCACCCCATGTCTGTGAGGGCCTTCTGGACAAGACGCATGTCCACAACGATGTGGAGACTTGGACACAACAGGAAAACCAAGATGGGAGACTCCTGGGCAGAGGTATTAAGCCTTCTGTGGAGAAATGTCCCATTGAGATGCCCCACGAGAATGGAGACTGCTCTGAGGGTAGGCTCCGGGTCTTTGATGCAGGAGAAGGTACCTCACTAGCTGTTGCAGGTATAACCTTCTCCAACCTGTCCGAAGTCACACCCAGCGAGACCTTCATAGTTTCTGAATCTGAAATCTCAGACTCCAGCTGCAATGCTCAGACCTCCACCCCCGTGCAAGGGTCCTGCAACAAGGTCTTCTGCATCCCGTCCTCCGAGTCGCTGTCCCAGATCACCCACACTGGACCTGGGAGCCCAGCCTTGGGGGCAAAGGGATTGCAGCGTGGGATGCCTTTTAAACCTCATGGAAGTTCCAGGACTGTGGGGCTGGCAGAAAGCAAGATGGCCGCACCAGACTCTCGAAGGCTCCCCAAACTGCCGGAAGTTAAGAGTGTGAAGGCCAAAATGCCACTGAGGCCCTCTGGCTGCAACCCAGTCAAACCTGCTTCTGTGGGGTCTGGTCCAAGCCTTAAGAAGCAGCCTCCCATTTCACAGGCCCCAGCCAATCAGAATAGAGCAGGGGGGCCGGACCGGGCCAAACGACGCCGGTCCTCCAGTCTCAGCAAAGCGCTCCCCGCAAAGTCAGATGAGGCTCCTGCCACGAAGACCAAGAGGGAGGCGTGTTCCAGCCCACTTCACGCCACTAAACCACTGATCCCGAGCCGCAGCCTGAGGAAGGAGAGCGAGCGAGCTGACGTGGAGCAGGAGGGGGCACCGATTGCGAAGAACCAGGAGCACGGAGCTTCAGTGAGTGAGGGTCTTCCTTTGGTGGCACGTCAGCTGGATTTTACATGGTTCAGCTTCTGAGTCCTACTGGGCGAACCATGCTAGCGAGAGTCCATAAAGGAGGATGTGTTTAGGGTTACAACTGAGGGGTTCAGAGTGGAAATTCCTGCCCTGTGAATCAAATGGTGGTGGGGGGGGGGGGGTTTCCCCATATGTATTTCGAGGTCTGGTAGCTTAGGCTTCTGTGTGTGCAGAGTGTGTTTACAGAAGAGGGGAAAATTGGGCTATAGTCTGAGTGGGAGGGGTGGGTGTGGTAACCACATGGTGTAGCTGTGCCTCTGTTTCCTCGCCCCGCAGGCAGCCTCTGGCGACGGTGCCAGCAGTGGTCGGAGGTGGTCACCCTGCAGGCTGAAGGCTGCGCCGGCCCGGAGCCTTAGGCTGCCGCACCCTTCTCCCCCCAGGGTCAGGCCACAGCCGGGCGGAGCCTCGGTCAGAGACAGAAAAGGTGCAACGGCAGGGCCACACCTCTCAGTGGGCGGGGCAGTGCCCCCTGCAGGTGACACTTTGCTGCTTGTTCCATACACAGCACATTTTGGTCCTGCCTGATCAACACACGCCCACATGATGCAGCCCAGGGCCCCACAGGAGTCGACCCGTGTGTGTGTGTGTGTGTGTGTGTGTGTGTGTGTGTGTGTGTGCGCGCGTGTGCGTGTGCGTGCTTGCACGAGCACACTGACGCGCCAAAAGGCCAGAAAAACAGCCCTCGCTGTGTCGTGTCTAAGGGGAAAGAGGAGGGGGTGGGAGGGAATGTCTTCAGCATTCCACACCCCCATCGCTGAGTGTGTGCCCAGATCTGCTGCCCAGCAGTCCCCTCTGCGTGACGGCAGTGTGCTCAACACACAGGCTGAGGTAGCATTGAAAACTCAGTCACACACGCGTGTCCATACGCGATCTGGGAGTGCCGCCCGCTCCGAGGCTCATTCAAGAGCCCAGTTATGTAAGGTCTCCCCTGAGCGCCATGGTGGAAACGGCATGTGCTCTACTCCCATGCTCCACACTGGCGGTACGGCTACAGGACGGTAAGGAGCCGCTCGTCTTGCTGCATTTTACCTACCGCGTCTGAGGCTCTCTCTAAGACGTCTGTTTCAAGTGGCCCCCGTTTCCACGTCTCTGCTGCTTCTGTTCCCGTGCAAACCTCTGTGCCCAGGCTCCACTTTGTGGGAACAGAGCTGCGCACACTGCCAGCGCCTTGGCATCGGACGGGTTAAAGCTGAGCCTTGTGGCCTGTAACGCTAACCACTCCTCCTTCCTAATTGTCGTCCCTGCTTTTCCATCGTGGTCAACGGGGCGGCTATCATGTTCCACAGTGCAAGTCTTCCTCATACAATCGCCTGCTTGTTTCCTTCCTCTTTCACAGAAAGGGCTGGAAAACTGACCCTGAGCCAGCCACTCTTCTTTGTAATGCATGTAAGAGTTCATAATTAAAAGGTTATGTTCGCTTTTTGTGATGCAAATTCTAGCCCAGCAAGCAGCAGGGTTGTTGAACATTAAGGGTTGTTAGTGTGTATGAAACGATGTTGATTCCCACACAGTGACTCATGTTGTCAGATTCTCTAATGTAGTACTCCAGCTGGCCACTGAGGGGCAGCAGCTTGAAGAGTGCTGATCTACACAGCAGCTTTCCTGTGGCTGATGAGCCATGCTGGCGTCAGACTCTGGAGTCTGAGGGGGTTGCTGTGGCTACTTGTTTGTTGTAGAACTCCCAAAGCCTTGTAGCATGCCCTCGCCCCCCCCACCCCCCCACCACACACATAGACACACACCCCCTTTGTGTGAGGTGAGGGAGTGGTTCCTCTGGTAGGATTCCAGTTGTGGCAGTGTGTAGAGCACAGATGTTTTAAACACTTGGCTGTGTGTTGCTAAGGCACCTCTGGCTGGACCTCACACACATGCCTGCCTACCTTAGTTACATGTTTCAGGAGTTGCATGCGTGAGTACGTCCTAAGCCCATTGTGTATCATTGGGGGGCAGTCCAGTGAAGAAGCTCTAAGGATTTAACCGCACTTCACAGGCGTGCCAAAGATGCGTCTGACGGAGCGGCCCTGCGTTCCACTGGGGACCCCGGGTGCTGGCCCGGCCCGGCCCGTATCCTCCTCCAGGCTGCCTGTGAAGGGGCCCCTTAAGAGTCCCAGCTCTTCATCCCTCACCAGTAATCACAGTACCTCTGGGGAGCCGAGCCAGCCTGCCAGGGCCTCGTCCCCTCTCTCAGGTGAGTGGAGATTGCTTCAGGGCAATGGGTGGGAAATGCAGCCAGTAGCCAGTGGGGTGAGGAGGTCGAAAGATCCCTCCCGGTACGACCTCAAAGCCTTTCCTCCCGTCATCTGCACTGCTGAACTCGCGATTCGGCCTGTGACTGGGGGTGGGTGGGTGTGGTCCTGTGCTGGTTCTCCTAGTCCTGTGTGGCTCACACAGGCTGTCCTACCTGAGTGATCCTGTATCATTGGCAGTCTGCTCCTACTGGCCAAATGTGGCTGTCTCCTATTATCCATATGCTCCTGTTTGCTGTTTTTCTGTTCACCTCAGGTTTGAAAAGCTTGATTTGGGTCTCATCTGAGCTCCAAGCAGATGCCGAGAGGTCTTCACTGGGTCATCATTGATGTAGTTCATGGCTAGCGCTGAATGGGCCTCCTTGTGCTTTGACTTCCTGCGTGGTCGACAGCCATGCATTCCTCTTCTGCCTGGGATGAGAGTCGCTCTCCTTTGGCTTTCAGCAGCTTTTGTTAGAGCTTAGGCATGTGCCTCATAATCTTCTAGGACTTTCCCCAGTGCAAAAATGCTCATGACATGCGGCGAGCTTACGAAGGCGGCCTGAACATTTCGGGGTGTTTGTGACATGCCCTCATACCCATTTTGAATCACTTTTCCTGCAGAGTTTACTACTCTTTTGTACCCCTGTCCTCTATTTGTGTCTCCAGGAAATTCTCTCGTGTGAAACATTAAGTCTGGGAGTGATGACATGTATGAGTGTATGCATTTGAGTTGATCAGTTCCTTCTCAGCAGACAGATGTTGGAATTTTCTTATTATCTTGGTCAATGTTGATGAACCGCATTTTACACCCCGAATGTTTCTGAGTTTGTTAGTGTGCTGTGCTCGTTATGGGGGCAGCTGGAGGATACCAAATCTGTAAAAGTCCTCACTGAGGCTCCTTTCAAACTCAGACCTCTAGATGAGTTGGCCTTGGAACAATTTATTCTGTTGTTGCTATGGCTACGGGCCAGAAATCCTGAGTCAGATGCCCAAAGCAGTCACACAATGTATGGCTGTTCCTCGAGTTCTCGGCGTGTGCAACGCTCTGATTGGATCGCCAGCTTAGACTTTGGGGGAGGTGGGACTGATTTCAGTACATTGGCCGGGTTGGTTGGCATGACTGATTTCAGTGAGGTCATGTACGCCCTCTGCTTAGCCGATGTGCCGTTTATAACTCCATCCTAGCCCACGTGGTCTTTGCAGTCGGCCTGTCCCGGTGCCCACCTGCCCGCTGGCCTTGCTTACTTGGGTATGGAGGATCCAGATCTGGTGAAGTTTGTTTCCGAAATAAGCCACGTGTGACCATGCTCCCCATGTGCTCGTGGGATGCAGCAGGACGTTATGGAGCTCGTTTCCATGGAGACGAGCTCCTCGCTACCTGGAGGCCTTTTGGGGTGTCCCCCCAGCTGGTCAGCGCTGTTGCTGGGGTCCCAGGCAGGCATGAACGATAGAGGGGCCCCATTCTGTGAGTGTTTTATTTCCCTTTTCAGCTAAGGGCCTGCCTGATGAGCGCCCCTGTCGTCCCAAACCTGGAGCGAAGTCCCAGCTCGGCAGAGCTCTGCCGGGGAGGAGCGTGGCCACAGGTGTGTGCGTGATCCTCTGTGGTAACACGTAATCGGTCCTCGCTGTGACGTCACTGACGCACGTCTCCTTCCACAGCTCCGGCATGCAGGGTGGCCTCCGGTCCCAGTGCCCTGCCCCCAAGGGTGCCTAGCAGCCCCGTGCCGAGGAACACCTCGGCCCGGCCCCAGCGCTCCCCGCTCACCGTGCCAGGTAAAAATCACGGAGGCTGTCGTAAGCCAGTCACCGTTGGAGGTTTGCACCTTCGGGGTTGTTCCCCACAGAAAGCCATGCCCTTGTTGATAGTGAAAACAGGGGGCGGGGTTTGTCTACCCCCGTGATACCCTGATGACCAGCCTCCGTTCATTCTGTTCTACTCCTCCTCCTGCCAAGGCTGGGCTGACTCTTTCTCACTGACAGGCTGTGCCATGTGCTCTCCCAGCTCTGGCTCTTGTCTGTCTGTGGGTGTCGGCCGGGTGGCGTCACTTCACAGGCCTGTGCCGAGGCTGCCCTTCACGCAGGATGTCCAGGGAGGGGAAAGAGGAAAGCCATGTGACCCCCCCCCACCCGCCTGATTATTTTCAGCCTGCGGATGTGACTGTGTGCTGACTCCTCGCCCTCTTCCACATACCCACACACTGGTGGGGTGTGAGTGTATGTGTGTGTTTACGCGTGAGAGAGAAGAGAGAGCTTTCTTTGTGGAAGCCAGGGAGGCCCCCAGGCTGTTTGCCCGTGTCGTCAGCGTGGGTGGAGCCTGACTGTGGTCCTGCCTTTGCTCATTCTCCCCCTCTTCACTGATGATGCAGTGGCAGAAGCAACAGCCTCGTCTCCCTGGACACGTCCAGTAGAGGGCAACGTTGCCATGCAGTAACTCCACAGCCTTGGGTTTTTTTTTCTTTGGTTATTTTTGGGGTGATTTATCCCCCACGCTTTAAGAGGCGTTGGAGTCACGTTCTGCCATGCAGTGGACCCCGAAACAGTCGCTATCGGACATCCGAGTCAAGCTGACCGCTCAGGGTCTGATGCGCAGGTTGCAGCTGCTGTCAGGCTGCAGGAAGAGCACGGTGGTGTTCCATGCAGGTCTGTGACTTTACCCCGTCTGTCCACCATTCTCCCACTGGTTTCTCCATCTGTGTGTGCGTGTGCTGCAGATTTTGTGATCTTGGTGTGACAGATGCTCTGTGTGACGTGCTGCCACGGCGCCTGCCGGACGCGTTTACCTGAGGACCAGCCAGGTGTCAAAGTGGTCCTCAGTCTGTCAGTAATGGAGACCCAGGGCTGAGGTAGCGCTGCGGTTTTTAATGTGGGGTAGTGCGAGCGCTGCAGTTCGTCGTTGTGTACTGCTGACGGGATTATTTTCAGACTGCTGCTCTTAGGGCGGCTTTACAGCTTCAGCGGTGCGGTGGGGATGTGATGCTGGTGTCCCCTCCTGTGCCCTGCCTCTCCGTCACGCTTCGTGTGACAGGCCTGGACCAGACTGGCTTGACACGGATTTCTTCGTCTGTCTCGCTTCACAGCATCCTGCCCATTGTGTGGTCTGTTCTGGGATGTGTGCCGCTGCTGCTTATTGATACCTTTTTTGATCCTTTTATTAATGCATCCCGTCTGTACTGCAGGATCTGCTACTTCCTGACCCAGAATGCATCTGGGGCTCAATCGCACAGCTGTGGCGATCTCCCCTTTCAACCCCCTGTGACCTCTGTGCAGGCTCCAAAATTAAACCGGTGTCCCCATTATGGTGCCGTGTTTCTTTGTGCACGTTCCTGGACCGGTCACGTTAAACGAGTATGACACTGTGAACGAACCTGACAGCCCATGTGCCACTAAATGATCACGATGCGTGGAGAGCGAGGCTGATCTTCCAGGCATGTTCATCATGTGTCAGATTTCCCGTCTTCCCGTGGGTCATGTGCTTGGCCAGATTCTCTGTCCGGCTTGGTAAGCTGGGATCTGCCTTCACCTTTTAACAATGTGGTTAGAAGGTGACTCGGCATCGCAGGGTAAAGATGGCCCATTTTACTCTGTGCCCTTTGTATCTGTGAGTTATACTGCGGGGAAATAACTCGTTTTGGCATCTCTTGGCAGATTCATGCACTAAACTGCTGGTGTGGAGAATCTGTGAATAATGCCTGCTCATTTCTATACGTCTGTGTGTTTCAGCACATCATAAAGCTTTCATCTAGTGACCTCTGGGTGAACAACATTTTCCTGCAAACTGTAATGCTCCTTATGTTAAATGTAAGACAGCCTAGGGCAGATAAGTGACACATTCTTGTGTCTTGTGGGTGGTGGCTGCTGGGATATGGTCAGGTTTTTCTGCAGGCTCCATTCTACTAATGCGGTACCTCCAATCTTTGCTTGGTGTGCCTCCCGTAAGCCAATCACTGAGGGACTAACATCCATTCCGTCCTCAGATTGTGTATAACCACAGCCAGACTGAGGTCAGAGGTCACACGTGTAGAGTTAAGATTTCCCGGGAGTCTGATTAGTTTGGTCCTTGTCCACATCCGGTCTCGTGTGTGTCAATGTTGACCAGACCGTCTCTTCCACAGTGGACAGGAACAGGTCAAGGCCTGTCCCACGCAGTCCCAGAGCTCGCAGTCAGCCGGACCCCCTGTCGACACAGCGGAAGGTCCCCGGACCCTCCCGCACCCAGCAGCTGCACCAGCGCCTGGGCTCTCTTCACCGGGTCCTGGATGCCCTGGCAGTGGTGGTGCAGCACGTCTCTGCTCAGGTAGGACCCCTGCCAAACAACTGCACCACAGATTTCTCCCCCCAGTCAGCCTGCAGTTAATGTCACTGATGGACAAAAGGCTGATTCAGATGGATGGTGGGGAGGCCCTGGGTCGCCCTGGATGTGTGCCTTTTGAGCCTACGGGGCCAGATGAAGCCGAATGTGGCTGATCTCCTGCCAAGCCCTGGAAATGAAGCTGTACCGGTTCAGCAGCTCTGTTTTGTTGTGTTGCTACAACAAATTAGGGGAGGCAGGAAGGCCTGCCGGTGACAGAAAATGAGGTCACATTTGGCTCCCGTGTGCTGCGTTCTCCACATGCCCCTCTGGTCTAGTAAAATGCTGAGCCTGAAGCTGTCTGTGTTGCCTTCAGGTAATTTGGCTTGTTACCCACGCTGGCTGCTGGGCGTCGGTGTTTTCTGAATGCGGAGACGAGGTGATAAAGCGTGTGTCTGCTTGAGGGTGCCAGATGTGACAAGGGATCAGGGGGAGGCAGTGACCCTCATTCCCACACGTCTCCAGCTGCATTTGGCCTGCCGTTTGGGGGTTGTTGCTCCAGCCCATAGGCGTCCCCTGTGCCCTGGCAGTGTGCATTTGGCAGTATCTGTACAGAAATTGCACCTCTGTTCCTACTAGTGGAGCAGTAAGTTTTCCATTCAGATCACATCTGGAATAACAGCTGGAGCAACAAGGGCAGTAGATGATGTGTTGGGTTATCTTCAGTCAGCACAGCTTGTGCCTTTAAAACCTTCCTTCTGAATACCTTTTAGATATATTAGTACTTGGTCGGCACATCTGGCAGGTCCAAGAAGGAGGCTGCAAGCAGGCACAGCTCTTGGGTGGATTACGGTAGGTGGGCGGTGCCGGGGGCAGTCAGGGAGGCCGGCCCTCGTGCAGGCGGCTTTATGGAGCAGGCCTATTGCTCACATGCTGACAGACAGGTTGTAAGAGACGTAGCTGTAAGATCTGCCGGTGGCCTCTCTTCGCTCTCCAGGACGATGGGGGTGTCGGGCAGCAAGGCGTGCCTGAGGAAGCCCCCCAGCGCTGGCAGACAGGTGACTGACGTTCCTTTCCCCACGGCTCTGGGGGTCGCATTGATCGTGATCTCAGGACCTTTCTCCATCTTTCTGCTCTACTTTCTTGTGAAGGCTTGGGACGTTCTGTTGCCGTCTGCGGGTACTTCTGTGTTGTTCAGCAGAGTTGACGTGCTCAGGCTGTAGGACACCAATCTGGTGGTTCTGTTCTCCTTATCTGATCAGGTTGGGAAAGCAGTTCATTATCACATAGTAAGGCTGGTCACACGTCCCTCTGTCTATCAGTGGAGGGAGTCTAACCTGGTGGGTTCCGCTGGCTCGGGTCTCTGTTCCCTGATCTGTCTGTCTCCACCGTTGGTGGGCTGGTCAGTGGCAGACTGGTCCAGGAGAGGCAGGTTTGTGTCCATTTCACCGCAAACCAGATGTCCAGAGTTCATACAGGGTGACTGGAGTCTATTGTCACCTACGCCCACAACTTATGTCCTTCACAAATTGGAATTCCTACAGTCTACAGAAAGTTACAGCTCGCATGCAGGCAGTGGAATTTGACTGGTCTCCTGGAATACGTCTGTTTGGCCGTTCTTGGGTTTATACAAGACGGGTGTGTTAACGCGTCTAATCTCAGTGCAAATGTTTGTGCTGATGCAGGAAAGTCATTTCACTTTGTGCGGTTCCTGACCGTGAAGCCACCATGATTTGACTGTGCCTTTGGGAGCCCGTCGTCCTCCCACTCTGAACGCCAGCCCTGTCCTTCTCTTGCAGCGTGAGGAGGCCCTGAAGCAAAGGGAGGAGCTTTCTGTGGAGCTGCTGAATTTGCGGCAGAAGTTGGGTGAGCTGGCCTTGTCAGGCGAGACCCTCAAGAGTCGGAGGCCCCTCCTGCACGTGCTGATTGCCACCAGCTAGCTCATGCCTCCGTTGTTTAACAGATTAAATCGGTGTTGGGGTAGGAGTGACTATCACTGATAAGATGATTGATTAGCTATGTTTGGGGTGGGGGAGGCTGCTGAGTAACCTCTGAGGACATATTGTCTATTGGAAAATGGCTCGCTGTGCTGTTTAATCCCATCATTGATTCTGTGACACACTCTCTAATCAGCCCCGTTACTGCCCCTACTACCCCCACACGCTCTGGGCTGAGAGCACATTCCCTCAGGAACATCCTGACCCCTGGCACTGCTGTTACAGTGCCCCCATGTGGTGGGCAGAGTATGGATCCTTAGCATTGCCTGCTGGCTCTGTAATGAGGGCCCTGAATATGGCTGACGTCTGTCGGTTTCAACTGGCAGAAATGTTCCTATTCTCTCTCTGCTCCATCAGTTTTTCTTGTGTTGCCTCAGCGTCTCTCCATGGGGCCATCTGCCCCACCTATGAGTTTTGTACTTAACCATCTCCTCCAGAGTGTGATAAGCAGGGGTGAAACAGCTCTGGGTAGGCTGTTTAGGAGACTGGGAGGCTGACTGGCTGACTCCTCTGTGGTTGTGGTCCCTCCCGTCCAGGGATTAGCGCCTCCCTGTGTGAACGTCTACAGCAGGAGAAGGAGGACGTACGAGTGGCCCTGGAGGGTGTCCTCCAGAAGGTTCGTGAGCAGCATGAGCGTGAGTTGGCTGAGCAGAAACGGCAGCTCCAGGAATTCTTCTCCGCACAGTGCGAGGAACAGAACAAAACTCATCAGGAGGCTTTGGACTGCTACAAGACCCTGATAAAGGAACAGGTACTCCAATACATCAGCGGGCCCCCGTGTCATGACCAGCCCAGTTTTTAGCTATGTGGACGACTTCAGATTGTCTTTAGCTAACTGATGAAAAGAGAGGAACTATCATGTGACTGAGATCTGTGATATTAAGTTGTGTTAACCACTATGCCCCCTACTGGCCCTTCAGCATCAGTGGATTGGAAATGTCTTGTGTTGCTCTGACTCCCATACTTTGTTTACAGATAGAGACTATGAGCTCCAAGCACGAGGCCCAGAGGAGTGAGATGGCTGCCAAATATGCTGAGCTTCTGGAGAAGCAGAGCCAGGAGTACCAGGCCTTACTGGATGGTCAGTGTTCTATCTGGGGGGCCTGGGATTGCGTGTTTGTGCTCCACTGACTGTCTGTACGTCCTCTGCACTTCAGAGCACAGGAGAACACACAAGCAGGACGTGGAGACGCTTGGTGTAAGCTGCCACCACTGGATGTGATGTTTCCCGTGGCAAGGTCGGTGTGGGTCAGGGGGTGCTGTAAATACATCCGACTCTACTTACAGGAGCAGGTACAATGTCTCAGCCTGGAGAACGAGGCCCTCAATGAGAAGCTCAAGGCTGAGGAGGACAGGAGTAGGATACTGGCTGAGAAGAACCAGGTGAGACCTCAAGCTCTGGTGAGATGAGCTGAAGGGGAAGAGGGTCTGACTGGGGACCACCAACCACCCTGTGAGCCATGCCTGTCTTCAGGAGGAGTTTTTCAGGGTCTGCTTGGGTAACATGGCCTTTTTCAGAGACCTTCCTTTCCACTGGGATGATGATGATTAAATCCAATTGGATCCCCCCCATGACAGAGTTGAGTCAAGCTTGTTTGCATGTAAGTGAAGATCCTGCTTTGCAGAAGGACTCCCACACATCATACCTGGAGCAGGAGCTGCAGAGCCTCAAGGTGGTCCTGGACATGAAGAACCAACAACTCCACCAACAGGAGAAGAAGCTGCTGCAGATGGACAAGCTGGTGAGGCAGGGTACCTCTACACACGCGAGCCTTGCTACAGTGCTAGCTGGAACACGAGTGTAGAAAGCTCACCTGAGCTGTGTCACGCTGGCTCAGGATCTAGTCAGCTGTGAAAGTGCATAAATCTTTCTATTTACCTCAGCCCATGGAGCTGTGTTCAGATCCACTAGAACAGGTTATGAGAAACCTGGCATTTTTATTCTTGGTAGAAGCAAAGTGGATTGAAAGCCTGGATTGTGTGTGTGTGTGTGTGTGTGTGTGTGTGTGTGTGTGTGTGTGTGTGGCAGGTTGAGGACAATGTGAAGCTGGAAGAATCCCTGAAGAAGGTTCAGCATGAAAATGAGGAATTCCAGTTTCGGATGGACAAGCATGCAGCATTGTCAAGGTAACGTGGCACGCCCCTTGGCTCACGCATGTGTCCGGAATCACTGACAGCCTGCAGTGTTTGGTCCGTGTATTCCATGCTTGGGCTTGAATGGCTTGCGGCTATTAAGAGGGTGGAGTGAATTCCTCCTTTGGAACTTCTTTTTGACTTAAGACCTGCTCTTTCCCTGGAATCTGTCAGACTCCAGGCTGAAATGTCATTTAGCTTGTAGTTCACGCCCACCTGCCCAGCCCAGGGTTTGTGTTACGCATGGGCTGAGCGTTCCACCTGTGTGCAGCAGGACACTGCCTTGGGCTGAACCAGGCTAGGTTTGGATTTAACTAGACACACCGCCTGTGTCCCTGTGAAAGTCCAAATGGCCACCAGAGCTGCCGTCTCTGTCAACCATAGATGCCTGATCGGAGTTGTACTGGGTCACCTTGATTCTTTCCATTGACAAACGGCACCTTGGGAGACAACTCTGTATCTATCCCAGAAATGCGACCTCCAACCCTGAATCAGTTTGTCTCTGGTCCTGATCCTAGTGTGGATCAGGCTCATAACCTTAATTTTGTAAAAAGCTACGAAACTCACCCTGGTTTTCTGAAGTACAGCTTGGCAGGGGGTAACTCCCCCAAGTGTTCAGGCAGCTCTTTATGAATGAATGCCACTAAATTGTACAGTAACCAGACAGCACTGACCAAGCAATCTGCACCCAGTTTGGTTTTCATGGATTAGAAAGCAGCCTTGGGTTGGTCTTTGTAACAGAGGTGCAGCGTAAATTAACACACTGCCAATATTAGCAATCAGTGCCCACCCCATGCAGAGTGACAAATATTCCAGAGGAGAGAAACTTTAGACCCCCCCCGGTCCTTACCGCTTAGTTACTTGGTGGTGGGGGGGTCTCCCAATTCAGCGGACCCTCGTTCAAGGCGGTGGAAAACCCATGCCTCGTAGCTGGCAGGCGCTGACTCTCTGCCTTCCGGCCCACAGGCAGCTCTCCACAGAGCAGGCAGCTCTGCAGCAGATCCTCCAGAAGGAGTCCAACATGAACAAGCGGCTCTCCATGGAGAATGAGGAGCTGCTGTGGAAGCTGCAGAACGGGGACCTCAGCAGCCCCCGCAGGCTGTCCCCCTCCTCCCCCCTGCAGTCGCCCAGCAGCTCCATGTTTACGCCCAGATAGCGCCCCCATGTGGCGCTTCCGTGAACACTGGATGGTCGCAGCGCAGTTTTGTGCCCCTGCAGGCTCATCCAGCTGGAATTTTTTTCAGAATGACTTTAATACGAGATGTTGCACTGGAGCACTTAGGCAAGAGGGACCTTGCTCAGTTTTGCCTTTCTGTGGAAGCAAGCTTGTTCCACAAATCTCAGGGCCTTATGTAGCTTCCCACTGTTTGACTCTTGTTCTCTCCCAACCCTAGAGATTAAAAACAAGTGAGTATAAAGGTGTATTTTTTTTTCTCTTCATTTTTGTAATTTGTGATGGTGGTATGGGGGCCTTGTGAGTTTCTGAGGACTGAAGTACCCCCCAGTGGTCAGATGGCAGGACTGCAGTGGTAGCATTCTGCTATCTCTCTGCACAGGCTGATGGGACTTCTGCTGAGTGCTGTGTAACCTGTAAAATGTCTGCTCCCTGACCTACAGTTCTATTTTTCTACATATTGAAGATCTCAGTATTGCTCCCTGAGTATGTAACCTGACACTGAATGTAATGTCACTCGCACCTATGGCTCGGCTTGCTTCCTTTTATTTTGAAATAAATAAAGGTGAAATCACTTTGGTTTTTATTAATCACATCAAACTGGAAGTGCTTGATTCTATGACCAGCTCAGTTAATCAGATGACGCAGTTTGAAGTCAGGCCCCCTTGCTGTGGAGTTGCTGAGCCATCATACACACAGGAAGACAGAGGAATCGATACATTGGCCTGTGTCGCATCAGCTCAAGTTAGTCATAAGGCTTGGGGACGTGATGCACCAATACTTGATCGCCTGTCTCCTGTCACAATAACAGCGATGATTCTACTGTATCCTTCCTGTACATAGTTTGTGCTGCCCTTACTGAGAACACATCTCAGAAGTTCATCTCAGCCCACTACCCCACCTGTATCCTCGATTTCACAAAAGACTCACCGATTCCCGATTCACTGTGGTAGCTCCCATAACTGTCTTGAGTAGTGGACCCAACACAACTGGGGAACCTTTGGGAGAATGTTCACAGACTCCTCCATGAAGGAAGGAGAAAGTGGTCTTTGGAGGACAGTGTTCTGAAATTAAATACGTGAATTGCTTTAAGGTGTACTACTTGTGAACAGTGACAGTTGAGTTAATTCTCACCATATTCCTAAAATGACAATTATCATTCTTCAAGTTACATGTGCTTCTAGGAATTAGCGCTTGATCATTTGGCATAAAATATGGGAATATTTCCCTAATATTTGGGGCTACAGCATTATGAAGTAAAGTTTCCAATTGGAAACCACTGTTCCCAGCTGGGAATCTGAGTCCGAGACTCTCGGCGAGCTTTGGAGAAGCCGGTAGACCTCAGAATGGTAACCTAAGAAAAGCTGAGGTGTTTTATCTTCAGCTCCAAGGACCTGCCCACTGTCTCATGATACCTGTATTCAGCGGCTGTATTAGAATGCTCTTTTGGTGTGAATAGTGCCTTGGGGACACTGGTGCCACTTGTGTCATTGTCACTGCCGCTCTTGTCACGCTCTTACTGTGAAGTGAAGATACGTAAGAAGAGCAGCTTATTCCATAACATAAAACGATTTAAGTCCTCAATGTGGGTGCCAGCATTACCTTTGGAAACCTATATAACCTTAAAAACAGTAGGAGTCTGCTTGTTATTTTAAAATATGAGACCTTGGGGTAAAAGCTCCAGTATTCCAGAATAGTCCTGTCTCCCTGCCATTTAACGGGAAGATGGAGAGGGTTAGGCCGCAAGCCTTAAGAGTAACCATGGAGATCTCATTTCCAGTGTAGCAAATCAACGACGGGCTCCAGAACGACACAAAGGAGAACCGTCAAAACACAGTATCCGTTCCCTAGTGTCAGCCATAAATCCGTTTAAATTTTCGAAACGACAACCGAGGGACAACAAAAAAAATGACCGAATTTCGGTGGAGGTCTCCTTTAAATGTACTTCATAAATAGACCCATTTCGTCGCGTCCTCTCTACTCATTCGCTTCTGATTGGAGCAGTCGATACACGTGACCAATCCGGATCACTGCGATGCGTGTCCGCGGAGACAGCGAAGAGAAAAACAACGCGTCGATGCGGCGCGAGCCAGTGGGAGGTGTTCGGAAGCACGGGGGGGGGCGACAGTGGTCATTATGGGCTATTTTCATCTATTCTGTCCTGTTCATTTTGAAAATCTTGCTTTCTGAGTCAACCACGTTGCAGCAGCCACCCCATCCGTTTAGATATAAAACGCAATCAGGTGACAGTAGTTTTTACCTGTTGAAGCCCCAAGTATAAATAAACTGAACATGAATATAAAAACCTTTTGTGTTGGTGTCTGCTGTGGCATATTCGGACGGATACATCTCCGAAATACACAAACGAAACTGTAATTGACGAATCCAGATATTAAAGGTGAGACGATCGCAATAATTATATATTTATGGGCGAGCCACACGTCACGCCAAGACGTAGGCGACCAAGATGCCGCTGACGCAAAGGCGACACCGGCAGAACCCATGAAGCACATGAAATAAAACACAATCACACAGAAAATGAAGAGGGAGCGTTAATTGTTGAGAGAGCAGCCCTTGGAGCGCCTCCACCCGAGTCCCCGAGCGGTCCTCAGCATCCATGTCTCCTCCATCCACCGTGTAGTGTCCATGTAGCCATCCCCAGGTCGACGTCGTTTATCGCCGCCTTATTCCGATGGAGCATATCAGGACACCGAAGGTAAGCGGACGGTATGGCTGTGGAGACTCCGTCATGGCTGTAAAGATGACATTAAACATATTAAACATGCTGTAGGACTCCGTCATGGCTGTAAAGATGACATTAAAGATATTAAACATGCTGTAGGACTCCGTCATGGCTGTAAAGATGACATTAAACATATTAAACATGCTGTAGGACTCCGTCATGGCTGTAAAGATGAC
>JAACJT020000042.1:9045586-9057925 GCA_009936485.2 Gymnarchus niloticus
TGATGATCTCCATCATTCTTGTAACCCGAAAAATGGTATTTCTCATTCCCACACCCTGAGTGATGATCTCCATCATTTCTGTCACCCAAAAAACGGTTTTTGTCATTCCCACACCCTGAGTGATGATCTCAATCATTCCTGCAGCCTGAAAAACGGTATTTCTCATTCCCACTCGCTGAGCGATGATCGCTATCATTCCTGTAATCTGAAATATGGTTTTTGTCATTTCCACACCCTGAGTGATCGCCATCATTCCTGTAGCCTGAAAAACGGTCTTTGTCATTCCCACACCCTGAGTGATCTTCATCATTCGTGTAACCCGAAAAATGGTATTTCTCATTCCCACACTCCGAGTGATGATCTCCATCATTCCTGTAACCTGAAAAATGGTATTTCTCATTCCCACTCGCTGAGCGATGATCGCTATCATTTCTGTAACCTGAAATACGGTATTTGTCAATCCCACACCCTGAGTGATCTCCATCATTCCTGTAACCTGAAAAACAGTCCTTGTAATTCTCACACTCTGAGTGATGATCTTCATCATTCCTGTAACCCGAAAAACGGTCTTTGTCATTCCCACACCCTGAGTGATCTCCATCATTCCTGTAACCTGAAAAACGGTTTTTGTCATTTCCACACCCTGAGTGATCTCCATCATTCCTGTAACCTGAAAAACGGTATTTCTCATTCCCACACCCTGAGTGATGATCTCCATCATTCCACTAACCCAAAAAACGTTTTTTGTCATTCCCACACCCCGAGTGATGATCTCCATCATTCCTGCAGCCTGAAAAATGGTATTTCTCATTCCCACTTGCTGAGCGATGATCGCTATCATTCCTGTAACCTGAAATACGGTCTTTGTCATTCCCACACCCTGAGTGATGATCGCCATCATTCCTATAACCTGAAAAACAGTCTTTGTCATTCCCACACCCTGAGTGATGATCTCCATCATTGTTGTAACCTGAAAAATGGTATTTGTAATTCCCACACCCTGAGTGATGATCTCCATCATTCTTGTAACCTGAAAAACGGTATTTGTCATTCATTAAATGAGGTCTGGTCTTTATCATTCCCATAATCCAAGAGCTGGTGAATCCCATATGTTAAGATCCGGTCTTTCAGTTTGGCTCACCAATGGAGACCTCTGCTCTGGGTCTCTGGGCCTGCAGGTGCTGCACAGCTTGGTGTGTACTGTTGAGAAGCAGCCTGCAACACCAACAGGATGCCCACTTCTCCTCCGCTGCAAGAACTTCCAAGTCATCCAGTTTGTCATCCCCCAAGAGCGGGACTGCCAGGATGTCCATGCTTTGCTTACACGCCTCTCCCGACCAGGTACAGCCTGGTACATGAATGATTTAGGTGTTGTATTTTTTACCTGTGTAGTGAACTCTTCCAGTCAAGCATCTGTTTCAAATGACTTACAATTATTTATTTAGCAGATACTTTTGACCAAAACTACATACACTTGAACGCCTGGGACTTGAACCTACAACCTTTGCATCACATGTAGAGTTCTTGTAACCTGCAGCCAAGAGCTCTGGATCTGTGTCTTTCCTGTACAGAGAGGTACACGGAGCTCTACTGCTTCTCCTTCAACCCCAACCTGGACGCAGAGGCTAGAGAAGAATCCTGGAATTTCATCGACCTCAAAGCTGAATTCCGGCGTATGGGGCTTCCCAATCACCTCTGGCAGATCACCACGGCCAACTGGGAATACAGAGTAAGTGCAGGCATTTAGTCGACAAAGTGGCTTAATGATATAGGGCAGGACAGTGCATGCTCATCACCAGGTCCTGAAGTTTACAGCCTTCTCTGTAGTCTTACTGTTGTGGTTGTGTGTTTATTTCATCCATGCTTACACTTTTGAATTTCATTTTTATACAGCTCCCTTTCCAACAAAGTTGGATTCTGATGCGCTTTAACTGTGATGTCCTGCACCAGCTTTATGTGCTAACAACGATTGAACCTGTTTGAGCCGGTCCACGTCACTCACGGACCCCGACTTTGCCTTTAGGTTACAGTTCCTTTTCAGGCTTTCCCTGTGCCCAGGTATGCGACACCTATCCCAGTGAGCTGTACGTCCCAAAGTCGGTCACTCTGCCTGTGGTACTTGGCAGTGCCAGGTTTCGCAGCAGAGGACGCTTTCCTGTTCTGACATACTTCCACCGAGACAACCAGGTGAGCTCGGCTGAGATGACACGTGCAGCCGGACCATTAACCTGCTGGCCTTGATTTCAGGAGCCGGATCATATGAGCTAGACCTGCTGTCAGTATGTGGGGCTAGCCTTTAAGCCATGTAGCAGCACCCATGCTAGTTACTGTTCCTAATGTAAGCAGTTGAGCCAGCTAGCTGTCCAGCCTGTAAGACTTTGTGCACCATTTTAGCAAAGTTAAGCTGTTTGGCAGCTGCCGCGACTGCTAGCTGGCTAGCCTGTAAACCACGTGGGAGCACCTGGGGGGTAACGTCGTGCTAATGTGCAGTGATGCTAGCATCAGCTTCCCTCTCCACAGGCTGCCATCTGCCGCAGCAGCCAGCCCCTGTCGGGCTTCAGCGCACGCTGTCTGGAGGATGAGCAGATGCTGCAGGCTATCTGCAGTTCCAACCCAGACAGCCCCTTCATGTACGTGGTGGATACCCGGCCTAAGGTGAGCCACCACTGTGCTGGCTTGCTGGCTGCACGTGTGAGCGCTGACTGCGCATCTTTGCTTCATTAAGAGTGTCCGCATGTTTACTTGCAGCTGAATGCTATGGCTAATCGGGCTGCAGGAAAGGGATACGAGAATGAGGATAATTACTCCAGCATCAAATTTCAGTTCCTCAACATCGAGAACATCCATGTTATGAGGAGCAGCCAGCAGAAAATGCTTGAAGGTACTGTTTGCTAAGCTTGGCATTTCCTGCTAACGCAACTTCATACCTGAGAAATCCATCAACGGACCTCAGTGGGACAATGGGAGATTTTGGGCCTGAAGTACTTTTCACAACCCGATCACCTGCAGCTCCTTGAGGTCCAGCAGCTGGTTCTTGTTTGATAGACTCAGATTTCTCCTAATAAGGATCATCATAGCTGAGAGAGTTGAGGACTAGAGTGTGTTTCTGTGTTTTTCTCCATCTCTGTCCACTTTGGAAAGGTCTCATCAAACTTGGCTTGTTCTTTATTATTCTCTAACGGTGCTCAAGCTGAAATTAAGCTTCATATAGTTGATCCTGTTAACATGACATCAGAGCAATAGAATTTTTACTTTCCGGAACACTCCTTATCAGGTGATCCGTCCTGTGTCAGAGTGGTGGCGGCAAAATAGAATTTGGAATCGTCCTCCACCTGCGGGGTGGTCTGTCTTCTGTTGAAGCACTGTTATCAGAGCAGAGAACCGTTTGAATGGGTATGAAAGATTGGTGCGGAGACGAGGACTCTGTCTGTCTACAGTGTGTGAGCTGAAGTCCCCCTCCATGGGGGAGTTTCTCTGGGGGCTGGAGAACTCGGGCTGGCTGAAACACATCAAAGGCATCCTGGATGCAGGCGTCTTCATTGCCAGGGTAAGCTGGGGAGTGTGTGTCAGTACTACTAGCTTGAGTGGAAGATGAAGGTTTAGTATAGATGTTACCCATCTGGACATGTGTGTGTAGGTCTCTATGTCTTTCCATGTTTCTGTAGGCAATAGCAGAGGAGGGCGTCAGTGTACTGGTACACTGCTCCGACGGCTGGGATCGAACAGCCCAGGCCTGCTCGGTGGCCAGCATGCTCCTGGACCCCTACTACCGGACTCTGAAAGGCCTCATGGTACCAGGCTGGAACGTCTCCTCAGCATGAATGGCGCAGTGGCCTATTGGGCCTGTTGACCGTGTTTTACACAGCCAGCCATGCTACTCAGTGTGGTTATGATTTAGATGTAAACACACATCCATCACAGAGGTGGTTACGGGGTTTCCTGTGCATACAGACACAGGGAGGACAAAACAGCACCTTTCGTGGTTGACAGGAGCATTCACTCACTCTGTTTGAGTTTCAATCCGAGTTTGAGTCTCAATCCTCAGCATGCAATGCCCTAAGAGGGAGGTCCTTTATATGCTGTTGGGGCTAGCCTGGTCTTTCTGAACATGAGATTGGTGCACATGCTTCATAAGACACACTCATGTAGCCTCTGTGTCTTCCAACCCTGGAAACGTCCCTGAAACGATGCATGAAGACTTGAAATAGCCGCTGTAGTTGATTAGAACTTTACTCTTAAGTCACCGGCCCTGTAAGTGACCGACGGTATGTAGTGTTTAACTCCACATAGCTGACACTGCAATGTGTGTGTAAGACTCATCTTCACGGCTGTGAAAGGCAGACTCTTCTGAGCAGAAGCCAATAAAAACATTTCTGCTCTGTGTTCAGGTTCTTATTGAGCGGGACTGGGTCTCATTCGGACACAAGTTTTCACACAGGTGAGTACGTAACCCAGGGCTTCTCCACTTCATTGTGCTTTTGGATCATCTGTCATGGATGGAGCGAGGCAGTTGGGGTTGTTCTGAGCCACATCATGTGACCCCACCTGTTCCGGCCGTCACCAAGGAGTCTTGTTAAAATTCACACAGCAGATGAATGTTTCTCACTAAATTGCAGATGCAAAATTACAGTCCGTTCAGTTCTTTACTTGAAGAAAGCAGTTTAAGACAGTATGCAGTTTAGTGTCTGTGTTTGAGCATAACATGAATGGTCTGGACACCAGAGGAAAGGTGGATATTTATCTGAAAGTCAAGGCTGTTATTTGCAAAAATGCCATTCTTTCCTATACCTTCATTCCAAAGGTAAACCTCAAATACAGAAAGATGGCTGTGCTTGCGGAATATTTTGATCATAATCTGCCCAAGTGAGACAGCCAATAAACCAAAGCTGTGAGGAGATGGACCTCCTGGCCCATCAAATATCCCCTCATGGAGGAGGTTAAGAAGCCATTCAGCTGTGCAAAGCTGACATAGCGTCTCCCCAACACCAGATATAGCCATCTGGACGGTGACCCCCGGGAGGTATCCCCGGTGCTGGACCAGTTCTTGGAGTGTGTCTGGCAGCTGTCACTGCAGTTCCCCTGTGCCTTCGAGTACAATGAGCGTTTCCTCCTAACCCTCCACGACCATGTCTACTCCTGCCAGTATGGCAACTTTCTGGGCAACAGCCAGAAGGAGCGCGTAGACCTCAGGTAGGACCAGCTCATACCATACTGTTCCTGCGACTGAAAGGTTCCAGGTTCACATGCTAGGGTCTGATCTTGAGATAGAGCTAAGGGAGATTTTCCTTGCCACTGTTGCCTTTGGCTTACTCTGGGGACCCTGGGCCTGGGACTATGTAAAGCGCTTTGTGACAGTGCTCCTTGTTAAAGGTGCTATATAAATAAAATTGAATACATCTGGAATTTTGACAGACTCAGGGAAAAGACACACTCTGTTTGGTCTCACCTCTGGAAGAACAGGGCGGACTACACCAACCCTCTGTACAGGCCGGACCACAGCCAGACACAGGGCGTGCTGTGGCCCACCACCGCCCCCTACTGCTTCAAGTAGGAGTGACAACTATTTCCAAAATATTTTGGTGTCTTCAGTCAGTGTAGTTTGAAAACCGCAGCAATTGGATAGTCAGCAGGTACAAATACTCTATAAAAAATGCGTTTCTCATTGTTGATTAAACAAACTATTTAATGGTGGGATGTTGGGGTCTTCTCCTAAGTGGTGCATCAGGCTGTAATTTTAGAGAGCGGTGAAGGAACATTGTCATTAACCCATTATGTCCTGCGTGCTCCATGGCCCCAGGTTTTGGAGGGCTATGTACTGCCGCTCGGATCCCGGGAGGCAGCGGCCTCCCTCAGTGACCGACATCCTCACCGCCGTCAGGGAGGAGTCCCAGCAGCTGGAGGCGGAGCTGAGCACCCAGCAGGAGGTACCCCAGGGGATGGCCCGGCCCAGCAGCGAACAAGGCACAAGCAGACACGGCCCATGGCAGTGACACGCCCCTTTCTAGACAGGACCACCTGGCCAACATCCAGTTCAACAGAAGGGCTCCCCAGTGCACATATCCCAGAATTCCAGTGCATCTTCTTTGTACAGCTGAACTGGTCCATCGTACTGAGCTGCTCTACCCTGGTAGATCTGCTGGGGAGAGATGCGGACCAGTTCACTTGTCCAGACAGCCACTGGGAGACAGTAGCTACCATTTTCTGGCATGAGCGATGCTTTCAGAAACTTGCCTAAAGATTTCAGAAATGTGTCTATAAAGGGGCCCATTCAGAAAGCGTTTGCTAATCCATGCTTGTGCACATAGCTGTCCTGCCTAACCAGATTCCCTCTGCTCTTGAACCCTAGAAAATAGCGAATTTGGGCAAAAGGAAGGCGGGGCCCAAAACGAAGACAGCAAATGAGAGCACCGCAGCATCCGGCTCCCACCCCAGCCGACGGACTCGCCCGTGGGGGGAGTCAGAGAGTGGGCTCAAGTGCTCCGACCCTGACCTGTCCACCAACAGCGACCAGGAGTCGGGCGTGACTGACCTGAGCTGCTTGTCACCCAGCAGCGGGGAGGAGAGCACCAAGGACCCCGACTCGGATGAGGCCGCCTACTCCACTGCCTGAGTTACAGGCATCGAGTTCATTGGTCATGAAAGTCTATTGTGTGCACTCTGGGTAAGCCATCATGACGAGGTGCCCAAGCACACAGTGACGGAATTTAAAACGTTATCATTTTGTACGTACTCCTTTTCCTAAGGCATCTAGTTTGAGCAGTCAGTGTAAATAGTAACCATGTGTACGTTGTGTTTATCACCTGCTTGGAAAACGTGGAGCTGACTGAAACCCCGCCTAGAAAGGGAGGGGCATGTGGCACAGGGCCTCCTATAGAAATACAGTATGTAAAGGCCACCCGTGGCTGGTCCGTCTCCTGCAGGTTTCAGCTATAGTTAGCATCTTAACGCTATTTAAATAGTGGGTGAGGTGACGACATTCAGCTTATTAGGATCAGAGAGCAGAGGGTGTGGGCCTCCAAGGTGGACACACTGCAGACAAGGCCTGGGGGAGGACAGCGCGTTTTATCGCATTGCTGCAGAGACAGAATTGATGTTTCTCAAATCAGTCCAATTACTGTCGCATTTGTAACTTCACTCCACTATTCATTATAAGGTTTTACAGAGGCTTGTTTTTGAAGGAAGAACAAATTTTGAAATGCCAAACTCATTGTAAACAGTGACTTTGCCCTGGGAGAAGCACCTCACTGTGTGCTAAATGGTTAGGATGAACCATCTTCGCAGTACTTCACTTCCTCGCCTCTTTTAAATTTTGGGCACACGCTGTGACATGTTTCGGCATTTTAGGAGTGTTTAATGTTCGTACCGCTGTCTTGTAAGTAGGAATTTCAGTTGGTCGGCATGTTTTTTGACTCTAGCTCTACAGCGACTGTATTTATCTGCTTCAGGGGCGAGCGGCCAATCTAGGAAAGCTTTCGTGTATTTAAAAATATATATACAAACACTCTAATGGACCAGTAAACAACATTTCCTCAATGAGCGTGTCTGAAGTTTTTGATTCATAGAATTGATGGCTAGAAAAAGTATGGCTTTGCAACCAGCTCAGATTCTTTCACCCATCCATCCATCCATCCATCCATCCATCCTCTAAGCACTAATCCAGGTCATGGGGGCCTGAAGCTTATCCCAGGCAGCACAGGGTACATCCTGGATGGAATGCCAGTCCAATGCTGGACACATGCATGGTCATATACTCTGGGACACATAGAGATGCCAGAGTACAAGGAGGAGAACATGCACCCCCGGGAGGTTGTGCGATTCAAACCCCCTGAGCCAACTTCCCCCAGTTAATTTAATTCAATTCAAATTTAATTCAATTTTAAAGATCATCACAGAGGCACTGTGTTTTCACTGTTTATTACCTAACAAATTAAATAACGTATAATACAATGTTTGATTATAATAAAGCCTATTATTAACATTACTTATACAGTATGTCTCACGGGCAGGGGAGCATAGACAGTCAGAAGTGGAATTCAAGTAGGTGTGAGGTCTTTCTCCCTCAAAGTCATCATCAGGGGCTTTACGCTGAAATTAACTGAATTATGTCTACGTTCCACAATGCGTAAACGGCCAAAACACAGTTCCTGTGCACCTTAGCTGGTCACCGTGGTCTCTGTTGTGCCGGCACGCTTGAATCCACACCTGGTGGAGAAGGTTAGGTGGTAAGGGTAGAAGGCCCAGGGGTACACTGTGGGCATAAGGGGGGGCTCTGAGACAGTGTGGTAGGACCGAGGTGTTTGGGGGTATATCAGGACCTACCTTTATGAAAGAGAAACAGGGTGGGGGGAGCGGGGGTGTTAATGTGCCGTGTGGAAGGAGCCGGGGGAGCCAATGGACTGTTGTAGCTTCTCCTCCTTGGCTCGTCGGCAGTGGCAGAGCTACAGGGCAAACACACGCGTTACACACTCGCACATGCACACACACAGGTCCTCCCCACCATCCTGAGCACAGACTCAGCATACCGTCCTCTTCTCCATGAAGCCCGTCAGGAAGTCGTCGATCTCTGTCTTGCCCTCCAGGAAGTGCTCGGCAGTCTCCTCAGACTCTTCCTCTGCCTGATGGGCTGCCACCTTCAGCCGGGCCTGCAGGGCGCTCAGGCTGCAGCTCTGTGGGGTGACCAGAGCCCAGACAGAGAGCCGTTCACACACCCGTTGCCATTCATGTGCTTGTGGTGCCTCAATCATGGGTTGGCCCTCACCTCACTGAGCTCATGTTGCCTCTGCATCTTGACCTCGAAGATGGACTTCATCTGGGCGAGTTGCTTGTACTACAGACAGCCAGGGACACAGACCGCTCAGTGGTACAGACGGAGCAGTGGGCCTGCAGCTTATTTCCAGCGGGGTGGCTTACCTTGAACAGCATCTCCTGCCGCTTCCCGTCTAGCTGCGGCTCCAGAAGCAGGTTCTTCTCTGTGTGAGGAGACAGGTTAGCTCTTGGGGAGCTATGACTGAATATTTCACGGAATATTCCTCACCAACTTCACCACCACACTAACCAAATAAGCAGCTACTGAACGCGAACACACTAACAGTGACGAGGTCACGGTATCCATGGAAACCATGCCCCCCCCACTCACTGGCCATGTCCACGATGCTGTTCACCAGCTCCTCCTTGTCCGAGGTCACCTGCTTGAGCTGGGGCAGACACACGAAGTACTCCAGCAGGGCATCCTCCTGCTCGCTCATCTCCTTCAGCCGGGATATGCTGAGGGGCATGGCAGATGCTCAGTGATGGCTGGCACTAACCGACGAGGTCACATGACCGCGCAAGCTTTTACTGCTTTATGCTGCTATAATTTCCCACACAGACTGACCCAGTCTGTCTGGTATCAGCATCTACCAAAGACAGGTGGTCTGTCACAGAGAAAATTCAGCATAACACAAGCCACAGCTTTACCTCATTTCTGACAATTCCGGGAACATGTCAGGAATTTCAGGCATCCTGTACAGGTGACCGTTTAAGCCTGCCTAAAAGACAGCAAAGACACATGTGTAAAGATGAGGTACAAAGTGAAAAAAAGGTAGAGATTCATTTATATACATTTAATAGTCATTTTAGCACAAAAAAAAAAAAAAGGGCTAATCATGGCAGAAACCAAAAGCTGGGACAGCTAACCTAGCATTGCATGCTCAGCATAAGAAGGATCCTCAGCAATCCTGGAGGACCAGGTACCTGTGTGTCTGCTGTGGGTACCGGTAGAGGCAGCTCCGTGATGAGGCCGTAAGCAGGCGCGACAGCCCGGGGGGTGGCGTGGGGCTCTGGGCCTGAGTGGGGGACCGGTGTGGGGGCTGGGGATACGGGCCGCGCTGGGCTGTCCTGGAGCGGGAACGTGGGGATGAAATGGAAGCCTTGGGGGGCAGGGTACGGCATCCCTGGAGGCTTGTACATGCTACTGAGATGCAGGATCAGCGAGAGCAGGAAGTGGGAGAAACGAGGGGTGGGTTACTGCATCTCAGCGACAGAAAAAATGCACGCTAAAACGACAACAAACTCAGGCTCCAACTTCCTACTTTTGCCACATACTGCTGACATCCTGTTATTCTTTACATTATTTTACATAAAACACCACAGCAGCCACCTTACTGCTTATTCATAATCCAGGATTTCATTCAGAAGGAAACATGCCAAGTACCAATGACACTGATGTTAGCTTTAGCTTAAGAAAACGAACCCTGGGCTCTGTGTTGAGATAGAAAGACAGACTGCCAGGGGGTGACAGACAGTCCTGCTCTGGATGTAAGAAAGGGAAAAAAAAAAAAGAAAAAAAGAGGGTGATTAATCTCCCTCACACTCACAAGGGAAAGCTGGTGGGACCTGCAGTCACAACAGGCGGATTCTTCCAGAACTCATCCAGAAGGCCCTGTATGTTTTTGCCCAAATCTGAGTGCATTCCAAACTGAAAAGGGGGAAAAAAACAGCATTATACCTTAAAAAGAATCACACCATCATCCTACAACATCCCATGCTCAATATGGTATCCCCAGTGCAAATCCAGAGGCACTTACATTAGTTATGAGAGGACTGGTAACTATGGTACCGCTGCTGTCCACTAGGTGATGACACACGGGTGGGAACACACTAACGACCGGCTTCTCCTGAGGAAACTGGGGTGGGAGCAAACTAAAAGTGGGACAGATCAAGTCATGGTCTTATTGAAGACACGCACAGAGCCGCATCACGTGATTCCCCTACACACTGCCTGGTACCCACATGTTAACGTTGATGGTCGTGTTGTTGACTGTGAAGGGTATCCTGTACTCCACATCCTTCTGGATCTCGGCAATGCTGAGGACGACACACAGTCACGGGTCACACACGCTGTAGGGACAGCACCATGTCACGCCAGGCTCCTGGGGGTTTCCCACAGCAGCGGTCCGAGTGGCATGCGTATTAAGGAGAGTGACGGGTAATGTGCTCGCGCACACGTACGAGGCCACGGGTAATGTGCTCGCGCACACGTACGAGGCCACGGGTAATGTGCTCGCGCACACGTACGAGGCCACGGGTAATGTGCTCGCGCACACGTACGAGGCCACAGGTAAAACCGGAGTAATGCTTTAATCCGGCTCACCTGCTGTGGGCAGCCTTCAGGGACTCGATCTGCCGCTGCCGCTGCTGCTGCAGGCTGGTGATGGGAGGCAGCGGCCCGGAGCCCTTGGAAAACGGGAAGATCCAGTTCATCGTCTTCAGGCTGAAGATCTAGCGGGGAGCATGGAGCGGGAAGCACGGCGACGGGATTAGCCAGCTAGCCGACGTTAGCTCGCGGGGTAGCTACGGCCAGCTCGATGACAGGCCCATGTCGCTGCCGAGAACGTCGTCTCAATACTTCCTGTCACCGAGACGCTCGTCTGGGAGCCGCACGGTCATTTGTGGGCTGCCTAACCAGCCAGAGATACGCAGACAGGCACCTGGAAACAATGCGAGGCGACGACAAACCAGCAGGTACGTCACTGGGCGCGGGCGCGAGCTCGTCGGTCGTACGTCGGCGGTGGCGTGCGCGAGCACGTAAAAGCGCGCTCGTTAGCCGTCGCGAGCCGGCCCCCACGCGTACGTGTAGGTCGTCACGTGGCTTTGCACCAGCTCTTACGCTGGGTACGAAACACCGCTTTAAATCTTTGTGTCATTTCAAATAGAGCGAAGCCTCGGTTCTCGGACTTAATTCATTCCGGAAGGCTGTTCGAGAACAGATTTGTTCGAAAACCGAGTCGTTTTTCCCCATAAGAAATAATGTAACGAATGAATCTGTTCCAGACCCTCAAATGATTGCTTTTTAAATTTCTTATATACAGTATATGTCTAATGTGCTGTTTAATCAATAAATAAATGCCACTTCTTACGTTTCTCAAACCACCCCCTCCCTAGTAGCCTTACACGACTCACTTTCAGCACTCATTCCGGGTGTCTTTTAGGAGATCAGCATGCAGCATCTTCACTTTCTCACAAATCGTTGCCTCCGAAACGCTGTCACCGGCTGACTGCTTTCCTTAATCCAAATCAACAATTTCTCTACCTCTTAAATTGCTTGTGATCGTTGTTTCGGGAGCACTTTAACACCCTTAGCAACATCAGCACTCTTGATGGCATCTTTATGTTTTAAAATTGTGCTAATGGTGGATTTCGCCATGCTGTACTCGGTAGCTAGATCAGACGCGAACACCTCTCTCATACTTTGCAATGATTTCTTGTTAACCTCTATCGTGGTTCTCACAACTTGCCTTTTCACTTTGCTGCTATCACTAACCTTTTTAGGACCCATGATAACTTACTGTATTTAATAAT
>JAACJT020000042.1:9061518-9075351 GCA_009936485.2 Gymnarchus niloticus
AAGTGTTTTTGCTAGACCTCACAAGCCCCCCCCCCCCCCCCCTTCAATTTTGTAATATTGCTGTAAAATAGGCAATACAGCTCATTCCTCTGTATTGGAATGTGTGAAGCTTGGGAGGCTGGGAGGACACCCACCCAGGGTGGAGCAGTTCCTGCACACCAGCCAGCAGTGGTAGGTGAGCAGGGAGAACAGGCTGATGGAGAACATGGCGGCCGTGAAGAAGAGGAAGATGATGTGCAGCTTAGCCTGGGTCTCCGGCGGGCTGTTCTGAGGAAACAAATGTGGGTCTCCGGGGGGCCGAGAGGGACGGTGGTACGAACCACATGAAACAGAGTTGGGTTAACTTCTCAACAGCCAAGATGTGAGGCTGCTTAGGGCGGAGCCTACAGCTTCTCGCTGCAAGGAGAGGAACTCACAGTCCAGAATTGTATGAAATACTGCATGTCTGTGGCAACGATGAAGATGCAGTACAGCAGTGAGTAGGCCAGGAAGAGTAGAAAGAACTTGTAGTTGGAGAAACCCACACAGTTGTTCACCCTGAGGAGCGCAGGGAGAGCATAAGACGCTGGCAGGGCTGTGGGAGTGTAGACACGCAGGTCCGTGTGTGTGCGTGCGCAGATCATGTGTCCTCACTAAAGATGTGTAATTAGGCTAATGGGCAGCTTTGAATATACAGATGTAAGGTGGATGGATATGTACTGCTTCATGGTATGACATGATTTTATGCTCCTAAGCATAATGTACACATTTCATTCTTCTGAATTAAATTATCCATAATGATCACATCACGTGCGTGTAAACAGGAGCATCATGCTTACCATGGACAGTGGTGATCCATCTTTAAGACACATCTGCAGAAGAGAAGCAGCACAGGGTGCTGTTGAGTAGTCAATGTGCATGTCTAGCCATCTTTAAACCATCGAACGCCACCCCCTCCCAACCAGGAATGTGCTCCACGCCCAAGTCTCCATTAGTCTGTCACATTTCATCAGGTTGTTTTAGGGCCACAAACACCATAAATCTGGCAGAAGCTGAGAGTGACAGCACTAACGGGGGCGGGGTTAAAGCCATATTTGTCTAATCGCCATGTGTGTTAATGACATGCTTTGACGGAGGGGAGGTCCTACTTGTCACAGACGGAGCAGTGATGGCATCGGTCTGGCTTCACCAGCTCACAGCGATCACAGTAACGAATGGCTGTTGGTGAAATGCATCATGGGAAGTCAGGAGAAGCATGCGCTATAACGCATGTAGCACCTAAGCTACACGAAATCCATTACATACCGATGTTAGCTTTTCACAGTGAGGTGCTGAGTCGCTGGTGAGTCTTTTGGTGTGCTTCTCTGTTTTAATTCATGCTAATGTTCTGTCACTTTACCCAACTGATCTACGAAGCCATCAAGCAGCCATACTAAAGAGAGGCTCTAACCTGTAACTTTGGATATGGAGGTTACACTCAGCTCCTTGACGTTATTAAAAGACCCATCGTTAGATGACATGGGCATCAGCATGGGACTGGGAGCACACAAACCTCCAGACGGTGTCCTGGTGGAGATGGGCAGGTCCTTGGCCATCCTCCGGAGGATCTCCTGGACGGACAAGCCCCGGTCATCTCGCTCCAGAAGCTCCTTGTCCGTGTGGGACAGGTGAAACTACAGGGGAGGGAGACACGGGAGGCTAAGTCAGCTGGGATTCTGTTCCTCCTCCTCCCATTGGTCGGGGGGCGGGGCTTGGGCACAGCTCTCAGGGGCCGACTGAGGAAGCCGTATCTTTTTCTAGCTGTGCTCACATGCCAAGTCTGGGAAGCCAAACTCATCACTACTGGGGTGGAAGAGTTAACAAACCTGTGTGAGTAGCACACCTTTTAGTGTTGGTAGAATATTGTAATATAATTATATATTATAATTAAGATTATAAGGGAAATGACAAGACTATTATTTTGGATCACAACATTTCAGCATAAACACTGCGGTCCGTCACCTCCTTCAGTGGCGTCATGGGACAGGTGAAGATGGTCTTCCAGTAAGCCCAGGCGAGCATGACCAGAACCACGTGATACGCCAACAGGCAGCCGACTGTGGGACACACAGGACTAAACCGGTCATCACGGCAGACCGCGTCCCAAGATGCCCCTCTGTGCGTAACATTCTGTCACACTTGGAAAAGTGAACAAATGTTTATAGAAATCGGTCCCTTCAATTTAATGGGCTTCAACCACATGTCCATAAGGAACCACGTAAGTCAGGTGTCGGTACAGAAATGTGTGATTTTAATGTAGGATTTGAACTTACTTTATCCTAATAAAACCTTTTCAATAAAGACCAGTTGGGCCAAGCATACTGTATTTGTCCCGATGTTGTCCCATATTCCCGGCTAAACGTCTAAAACAGTCCAACTGAATGTTACGTGGAGTCCTGAGAGGCAGCAGGAATGTTTACGATGCTCAGGGTCAGTCTGAGATGAACTTACCTTTTTCCCCAAGATTTTCAATTGACCCTGAAAAACAGAAGAGACAAGCAGCGTTCAGAAGCAGGAAACACTTCTGTTGTATTCTGGTGGTTCCAAGCGGTCCGGTGGCCCTCGCCTCGAACCCGGGGCCCTGCTGCAGAGCTTCCATTTCACCCCGTTTCATTCACAGACCCATGTACACACCTCTAAGTGTTAACCGTGTCCCTCTGCACAGCTCGGCTGCACAATTTACTGATGGTAAGGTGATGACAGCACGGTGGTGAACTGCGGGGAAGGATTGTGCTGTAGTAGCAGGGACTCCCAAAAAATCACTGACAAACTGTCACACGGTCACTGTACGGCACACTCCCCCGTAAAGCACAAGCCTGAGTCCGGCTCTGATAACACGCTGTTTCCTCGCGTTCTTGTCATGAAACGCAGTCAAAGCTGTGAAGGCTGCTTTGCAACGCTAATCTCCCTAAGCCCAACACAAAGAAACAATTCACCATTTTCATTTTCTGAGAAGAACTGATTGCAGGCTTACAGTAAGCTGCAGCATCACTACGTCTTTCTGTAAAGACATCGGTAACAAAAACACAGCGAGATGAAAGACATGGCCATCCTTCGTTTAGTGAAGCAGTCAGGGACTTAATCTATTTTTATCCTGTTATTTATTCATGGAATCTCTGGGTATAAAGGCAAAAACACCCAGAAATCACATGCACACATGCAGGTCCTGGGTGGAGTCGGGTCAAGGGCCACTCATTCTGACTTGGGGTGAGGAAGCAGTGGAGATTGTCACAGCACCAAGGACAGTCACTCTGCTGCTAGGCACCCATGAAAAAATAAAGCCCGGACTGGGATAAGCTGTTGAACCCTTTCTCCTCAGTTTGAAGTAGACGCCTAGCTGTTTGTTGGGAGTTGGGGGTGGGGTTTAGGGCTCTGCTCTAACAGCCAGTTGTATCACTTCCCCAAAGCAAAAGTCACGGTATTTCACCTAGAGGAAACTAAATGTCATCACACATGTGACAGACAAGAGGCGCATGCATACATCTCTCTGCACGATTCTCTTGAAGAAGGTTGTCAGATCGAGGGGCATGTGCAAATAAGAGGAAATCCGCGCATGAGCACTAACGGGGCAGAAGTACCGCTAGACTAGTAATCTGACTTCCATGTTAGCTGCAAGTTTGTCAGTTTATAAAAATGTATGCGGCTATACCTTCAAATCCAAGGTACTCGGGGTACAAAAAATAGATTATATAATATTTACAACTAACGGAGTACCAAAGTTAACTTGCGTAGCAGACATATTAGGCGTGAGAAAGATCATGTTTTGCAGAATAAGCGTGTGTATGACAAACGCATTATTCTTTCGTTTAAGTTTGAAGAAGTTTTACATTCTCACTCCAGTCACAGCCAGCACCGCATGTACACGAGGGGTCTTATCATGCAATTAAAGTGTTGATGTTCCTGAAATGAATCTTCATGACCGCCGCTCCTCTTGACGGATGCCCCTTTATACAGATGTGACTCCAGCTGTGACTCCAGCTGCGCCCCGCCTTGACGTAAAGTTCCGCGACCATCAGAAGAATCTTTATTATAGACTATGATCTTCATTCATCTTCAGATGACTCTTCATTATAGCGTTTTATAACAGGCTGCCCAGACACCGCGGGTGAGCCGATCTCAGTCCAGATCCTTACCTATGCAGAGCTGAATGACGTAAGCGTAGTAGGACCAAGCAGCCAGCAGGGTGATGAAAATCACGGGTACCCAGCACAAAGCCCTCCGGCAGCCCTTCCGAACTCCGCTCGGGCTCCACGGCTCCATGCCCACCCAGGCGCACCCAGATCGCTCTGCGCCCCGCCGGTTCCGGAGCTTCTGAAGCCGCGTCGGCAGCGGGGAGTCCCGGCGCCGCCCCTTTCTCACCCGCACCGTGACGTCCGATGGATGCGGGCCCTGTGGTGGAGCTCATCTCTCATTAGTCGAGAAGGTTATACAAGATAGTGATACTACTCAGAATGATATGCAAGGATAATATGCACAAAATGGGTTGTTTTTTTTTTTTTTGATAAATATAAATGTGAATTAGGATAAATTCATGGAAAAAAGCATCATGAGCTGTATAGATTTGCTTATAAAAAAAACAGACATCATACACACTTTAATATCTAGCTTAAGTGCCGCTCTGCTGTTTTAGCTATGGAAACCTGTGTTCTGAACGCGTGTGGCACTCGCATTTTTTATTCTCAGCCAGCCATATGTATATCGACCACAAAACACGGCCTTAAAAGAACAGCTGCAAGGCCAGGCCGCCACAAGGTAAGAGTTTGGAGATTCCAGCCAATGTCAGTGTTAATCTGACACTGCGTACAGTATAAGGAGGAGGTTTCAGAGCTCAGAATTATGGCAGCGTCAAGCAGAGGTGCTGCACGTACTGTAGATCTTCCTACACCAACAGACGAGACACCAAGATTGCTGTTTGTTTCTGGATTCATTTATTCATGCACTCATACAGATCTGGGGAGGAGCTGCTCAGCTGTCATTCTGCGGGCCCAGATGGTTCCAGGAGACCACACAGAATGTGCTCAGCACCCAGAGGAACCTAAAAATCATGCAAAGACTGGGCTGGAAGCCAACTCTGTGGCCATGCAAGTATACAGACAGGTGTGAATACAGGTTATGTGTGTGTGTTGGCCCCCAGGTTGTTTACCCCAGTGGGTAAACTTAAGAAGCCCACACCAAAACTGCAAGACTCCCCACTGCCCCTTCTCCTTATCGGCCAGACCTGCTTTGCAGAACATTCTAGGCCCACAGAGCTTCGAATGAGAAGCTGCACAATAAACAGGATTTAAAGTTTAAAGACACCAAAATCTATTGAGAAATGAGAATAAAAGCTATCTTGTATCTGTGCTGTCTGAAAAGATTATAATATTATATTTTTCCCATTTTAAACGTGTTACTTTTGCAATTGTTCATGGAGACAATATAATTTAAAAGCAATGGCAAAACAGAAGGTACAGCACTTTGGATGGTGGGTGTGACAGAGCGGGATGCGGAGGACTGGAGGAGATGGAGGAGATTGATCCGCTGTGGCGACCCCTGGCGGGAGCAGCCGGAAGTGAATAATGATGACGACTTTGATAACGATGGATCATGCGTTTTGGACGAATATATTGTATTGGTTATGAGTGCACAGTACGGGACACTGTAACATGCAGGACACAAATATACAGAAGAGAGTAACATAATCATGATTTAAATTACCTAATTATCATAAATTATTATAATGGTAAAACGTGATTGAGGTGACCTGGTGTTAATGAAAAACATTAATATTGTGATGAGAATTCGTAATGTTATAAAGTGTAGCATTAAACCCAAGGTAAATGATTGACTGGCCAGACAGTTTGAACGTGGAACTGTGTTCCACAGCAATCCCCAGGCCCCTGATAGTGTGTGTTGTCACGTTTGGCCAGGCCATCAGCTACACCTGTCCCTGGGCTGCACGATGTTATACCTCCTCAACCTGTTCTTAAATTCAACTTATTACTTCGTTAAAAGTTTACATGCAACATTTCCAGACACTCCACACCTCAGAAAGGCCATTTATGGAAGAACTAAAGCAGAAATAAATATTGGCTAAAAATATCCTGTTAGCGGACACCCATTATCATAAAAAGGCATGTAGCCAGTGGTGTTGGTTAATTTAAGGCAAATGTTCAGTGATGTTACATTATTTAAATAAAAGGTACAAAGGGTTCTGCACAAATTTCAATTTCAGACACTCATCCCTGTAATTGTAAGAAGAAAGCTAACAATATACTTATGTTATTTCAAGAAATTTCATATCTGAAAAAATGACTCCCGTAATTATCACACTGACAAATAGCTCTTCCATATTTCTCCAGTAGAGGTGCTAAAGAGACCACATAATAGTTTTAAACCCTTTGACTTTACAAGAGAAAAGAATTAAACCAAATTCCAAGAAGTTTCACTCATGGTGTTGAGAATTCTGTTACGTTACTCCGTTATTGTGTGTATCATTTTGTTCTTCACTGTTAACATTTCATCTTTTATACACAAAGTTTACGGTAAAATTTCCGTATTTATCAGTTATGCGAAATTGTTCGTGAAGGGGAGACCCAAAGCCCTGACTAGGCAAATAAAATGACCAGGATACAGCTTGGATCACAGGGTACTCTGTGAGTTCAGTGGGTGGATCACAGGGTACTCTGTGAGTTCAGTGGGTGGATCACAGGGTACACTGTGAGTTCAGTGGGTGGATCACAGGGTACTCTGTGAGTTCAGTGGGTGGATCACAGGGTACTCTGTGAGTTCAGTGGGTGTGTAGTTGAGCTGGAAGATTTTCTACACGTGATGATGCTTATGAATATTCAAACGAGACAGAATCTTTGGGTTGCATCTAATCACAATCAGTGAAGTCTACGGAGTCTTAGAAACTGCAAGGCATTAAAAAAGCCTTCATTCACAGCTCATCCCAGGCTTTGATGCTGTTGAATTATGTTGAGCTGTGCAGGACAGGCAGAGAAACAGGAAGTCGAAGGCAGACAGATATTATGCAGTGAATGCTCCTCTGGTCCGCCTCACACCTTCTCCTCGAACCTTCTCCACAGCTGTCTGAGATGTTTTCCAGCCTGGGCGTGGACGCAGGTAAAGAAGGTCATGCCATGTAGGCCACCCACCTGCCGGAGGTCAGGGAATCAGAGTCAGGGGCACCAGTGATGGTTTGATCTGTCCTTCCTGTGTCTGATATCTGCACACAGCAGTGTTTAGCCTCTCTCGACCTTTGACCTGCTCTAATATCCTAGCACAGCAACTAAAGTCAGACCCAGATGTCTGCTGCTTGGTAGTCAGAGCACCTATCAGCGAGCACTGCTGGGCTGGAGATAAGCCAGGTACAGCATCATAATACCCAGCTGCAAAACAGCTTGGGCCAAAAATGAATTTTATAGCTGATTTGTTTTTGTATACATATGTATGAAGACAGCTGAGTTTTACTCCTTAAGCATCCAGGCAGGAACCATGTGACACATCCCTTTTAACTGACCATCAGGTTAACAAGGTTAGAAACATGTCAGATGGTGTGAAACAGCCAATCGGGGGGGGGATAGGTGGGAGCAGCAGCAGCCAGGTGGAGGACTCGGCAGGTTGACAACATACTTATCTGCTTGACAGCTCCTTCTTCAAACAGGATCGGAAGGAAGTGAACTTCTCGACAGTTTTGTACTCCTGGTGTTAAAGAGTGGAATTGGAGTGGGCGTGGGGGTGGGGGGTGGGGTGTGAAGCCGAGAACAGGAAGCGGGGTGTCCGAGCACGGTGTCAGATTACACAGAGAAAAGACAACAAGGTGTGAGGTTAATCAAGTGTTAGCATCTGAACGATATCCAAAAACACCGTTACTCATGTTACGGCTCAGATCCAGGAGAATATAAAACGGACAAATGGTGGACTAGCGGTTTTCAACAGTCACCTCTCCAAAGTACAACATGATATCACGAAATATGCCAATGTGAATTTGAAATTTGAGTTCGAACCTGGTACTCATCACTGACATCTACCACTAGATGGCGATAGCTCCTTTTGTATTGTGGTCCCCAAGCGGCATTAACCTCTTAATTCTAACCGGTGTAGTATCATCTAAAAAGCTCGAAACAGATTGATTTCGTGTATCTCACCCGAGCTCCTCGGTGGAGCCGATCTTTCATGATGCCAATGAACTCCTTGTAGCTAAGCTGGTCATCATGATCCACATCAAAGATCTTGAAGACGGTGTTTACCAGGTGGCGTGAAAGCTTCAAGCCTGTGGCCACGTAGACTGCACGGGCAAACTCATCTGCAGGGGGAAACAGATGTTGTTGTTGTACTATGACTGTTTCCTACAGATGTTCAGTAAAATGGCCATTGACCTGAGCTCCATTACAGATGTTTTGCTCACTCGAAATCCAAGCGAGGAAAACAAACCTTGGCCGATGGAACGACTCGCAAAGTTGTACATTTGCATAGCGATGGCGAAATCCTCCAGGTTGTTGAGGAACTGGAAGAAGGACCTGAACTCTTCAAAAGTTATTCCCTAAATGGCAAAAGGTAAACGGCAAGTCAAACACATACTGAAAGTCAAATGAGTCAGTGTGATTTCTGTGATTCTACATGCTTAACATGCCTGAAGAAGGCTCACAAGCCATATATGTGGAAATGAAACATCACATCAGATTCATGCACAATCGCTTGATGTTTGAACACTCATGAAGTTGTCCCCTAAGACCCAGGACTGCCCACCGGCTGCTAGCCTCTCCAGCAGCAAGCCCTATCTCAAAAAAAGTTTTGTTTTTAAGAGTAAAAAGTATATCATCTTTAAGTCAAATCAAGCCGGCGAGAGCAGGACCACAGGACTGAGTAGATCTGAGTACGTCTTTCACAAACACAGCTCTTCTGACCGCATCCCCCCAAAGAAATGGAAGCTTGAGCACTGTCAGTTACAGAAGTGTCCAAAGCGACCGGGACCCGGGTCCGAAACAGAGGGATCCCTTTTCACCAGAATCCAAACAGGCAACGCAACAGTGACTGGCGCAAGAGCGACGGTGGCACAGACGGCCATCAGAGGGGATTGCATGCCCTCGAATCCACAGGCAGGGCCGCGGACTTGGCAGGCTTAGCCTAACATTTGGACAAACGCAAATGACTGGAGTGGACTGATCCCACAGGAGACACCAGCCTGGAGCCTGCTGCCAGGCACGAGCTCCATTATTCCCCCCTTTAGCAGGGGCCACAGTGCTGGCGCTACATAAGTGGGTCATCAACAGCTGGCAAGGCCCCCCCACTAACTCGTGGTGACGAATGACTCCCCAGTAGACGGAGCGGTGATGCAAGGGGTGGGACAAGGGGTGGGCGGTCTGAGCCAGGTGCAGATTTCAATCACGACAAACCTGCCATCTCTTCCGCAGCATGGAAAAAAACAACAGCAAGGTGAGGGGGCTTGAAGATGGCCACCCCCTGAAGATTGAAGGCATGAAGATGGCCACCCCCTGAAGACTGAAGGCAGGAAGATGGCCACCCCCGGAAGACTAAAGGCAGGAAGATGGCCACTCCCTGAAGATATCCTGTTTTACGCTTGAAGGCAGCATGGCACAGTGAGAACTAGCCAGCTGATGGTCATCTTTAGTGCTTCTTAAAGGGAACTCAATGTAATTAAGATGACACATTTGTATAGGAGCGTATTTGAATGCATGACCTGCTGGATCCTTAAGCCTGAACAGAAACACAACCAAGAAGATTACAGATTGATAATAAATACCAAAGCCACACATTCATCATGTAAGTAGATCATCTAGGAATGAAGCTGTGAGTGTGTCACAATGACCACAGGAGCCCTGAGAAACAGACTATGGAAAGGAGGATTCCCCGGGATAGTCACATGGGCACGAGGCAGCACCCTAAGAGCGGGGGGTGGAGTACGTACCTTCTCGTCAGGGATGCTCTGCCGAACGTTCTCCAGGTAACTGCTGATGTTCTCCACGTTGGTGTAGCGCAGCAAAATGCGAGCAAAGTCCTCCTCGCTGATGGTGGTCAGTCCTTTGGAGTAGGTGAGGAACTCGATCTCCAGCACCTCAGTCTGTAGGTTGTCCATAAATCTACAGCACGGTGCAGTATGGGGATAGTGGGGTGCGGACTGGGGTTAGGTGATGAGTAACTGCTGACAGAAATGATCACTGGCTCTGTGGCCGAAGATTTCACAGACGTGGAATCCATCTTAACGTGGCCAACCAGTTCCCCCAAGAACCTCTCTGAGCAACTCTTTTGGATGTGAAGTACATCTGGGCTGCTGGGCCCTGCAGAAGAGCAGCTGTGGGTTTCTCATTAAGCTGGTAAGTCAGAGCCTCGATCGGATTCTTATATGGATAACAGGCTTTGGATCCACAGCAGCACTTAAGAGGACGCCGGGGACCGGCGGCCAGCTCGAAGCTATTCTGAACACTCACTAAATCCCAAGGAGGCATCCGTGGACCCCACAGACGTAGGGGGATTCCAACAGCTCACCTGTAGAAGTCGTCAAAGGTTAACTCCGCTTTCCCCTTCTTGCCAAAGAAATGCACCAGCAGAGTGGTGTCGATCGTCATGTTGTCATCGGCACGCTGCAGGGGACGAGACAGGAGACGCTAAGGCTTCTGGGAGGAAGCACACGCCGTCCCTCCCGCATGACACAGGCCAGGCTGCTGGCCTCCAAGCTGTCAGGTCGATCAACGGGCCACACGCAACGTGCTGCAGCAACACACACGGGTACATGCACACGCGCACAAAGACAGAAACGGACAGACAGCAGGGGGCGCCACAGAGAGACAACCACAAGCACAGGTATGAGGACCTCTCATGTACATCCTCGGAAGTGGTGCATGAGAGCAGATTCCAGACTCCGGAATCTCAACGACGCTCCTGGAGCATATGCTAACATTACACAGGAAGTGTAGCGCTGGACCAAGCCTGAACATTAACCCACACACCAATCGCAAACCCCTGCCGTTACAGACATGCCGTTTTTGTAAGCCGTAATTCATTCATGATAGTTTAGCGTTTGGGCTCCAGCACTGACGTAATCAAAGTCACATGATCGGCGGTGCCCTAGGCGTCTGGTCTGATTTGAAAACGACAGGCAGGCTTGCAGTCTGGCGATAGGCATAGCCCCCAGCCCTCAGGGAGCTCTGCAGAAGGGCAGGTTGGAGATACACTCTGACCGTTTGGGTTCCATGCCCCTGGCTGCAGAATGAAGCCCCCCCCCATGCTGAAACACATCAGCCAATCACAGTCCTTTCTCACGGGCTGGGTGCAAACAAGCTTCCTGAGACCATGCTCCCTCTATACCTCCAGTCTAAAATCCTACCGGTGCAGGAGGGGTTAAAATAAAGAAGAGAGAGAAGCCATTGTTCTGGTAGGCTGTAGAAATCAACATGGACTCCATGACGGGGGATGGCAGACATTAGGAAGAACACTCACTGCGAATCCGCACGTGTCAGGTACGGCCTTCGCTACTCTCACACAGAAAACTGGCCTTCGGTGGATCTTTACCATATTTTCTGCTGGGACTTTTCACTAGATCACATGTAGAAGGTTCCAGGCAGTGAAAACATGTACCTATGTAACATCATTTTCCTCCGACTGGATCGGTGAAATCACAGCGTATTTTCAGGGTTCCTGGAAGCCCCGTTAGCTCATGCAGTGACGTTGGTTACGCTCACACTATTCAAGCCAAGCCTTGAGACAAAACCTTTGATCTCCGAGCTAGCCAAGATGACACAGGTAATTACTGATGTCAGTTGAGCCTTTTCTGAGGTGAGTAAGACTTAGTTTAGTCCCCATTAGACACAGAAAAGCGCCAAGGTGCGAATTAAAACCTGTTAACCGTGAGTAATCTCACCTCCGTCACGCTGCCCCACTGGTTACTTAACGGTGGAGACGTTCACGTGAGCCCAGAGTCTGGCCTGGACTTATTCAGCTGTTATTCAGCTGTGTGTCTGAGCTGAGGCTCTACAGTGACAGTCGCTGACATCAAGATATTTGGCTCACATGGGTAGACAAAAAGAATGTCACCGGTGGAGAGGAACAGAACATGATGATGACCATTAAATCCCTGAGAAAAGGGGATTAAAAAAAAAACAGACAACTGAAAAGATTCTGGCCAGGTGACACAGGATTGGATGAATGAAATGGAGGTAAAAATGGTGGGATGAGGTACCCTTACGAAAGAGTAACACCAAAATAGCTTCAAAGAAGCCGTGAGGCGTACTGAAGAGTGTGGTGTGTTCAGCCTGAAGTATGACACCGTTTAGTATAAGGGAAAGAGCTGACAAGGATGCTCTGTGGAAACACGTTACTGTCACGTACGGGTGGCGGGGGGTGGGGCCAGGCAAGGAACGGGGTACCTCCGCGAGGTCTGAAAACAAGGCCTGACTGGTGCAGTGCCTCAGGACATCCCAGTAGCTCCGGGGGGCAAACTCTCGAGGGTCTCTCTTAAGAACCTGCGTGGGGTTCGAAGCACACCAGTTAGATAACATTTACAGTGGCATCACCAGCCTAGGTACCCTGGTCCCTAACAAGCCTTATAAAGACCAGCTTAAAACAGGTGAATGGACCCTTCCAAGAGGAACACCTGATAGTGGTCCTGTGGTCCATCATCATGAAATGGGACTGATTTGTTATGCAAAGGACTGAAAGATGCTGACCTCCTGCCCTCTAGGAGACACCTGGAGTTGAGGGAGGTCCCTGACACTACAGGTCCTGAAGGAAGCATGGAGCTGAAGGCCACAGCATGTGAAAGCTTCAGGAAAACAGGAGTTCCAACCAGGTGGTACAAATAAAATGCTGTGAGTATGACTCCGGTCTGGTTACCACCAGAGACGGACCCAGGCTCCCTCATCTTCAGCACTGGGGGGGAGTGTGTGCCCACTTGACCTCCCCACTACAGATGCACTGAGCACAGGTAACACCCACCAGGACCCTTGGTGTCTCGCTGTTAGTTTTGTAACACATGCTCAGTTCTCAAGAGCCTCTTAAGTCCCACAGGGGAAAGATTTCTGGGGCGATGCCATGGCTAATAGGGACAGCATCCTTTAATGAGAATCAATGCTCTGGGGCCACCTCACAAACAGTGTTGCCATGGTAATTACAGCATGCCAGGGGAATGCTGGTTATTCGAGCCCAAAAAGATCCTGGAGATCCACCAGGCTGGAGATCCACCAGGCTGGGGCCCTGACAGAATGCAAGGGAAGGAAGCTGATGGGCTTTAAATCCTCAGTATGAATTAGTAACCGAAATGAAGCAGGTTCAGAACTAAGAGATCAAAAAAATTGTTTACTTCAACAGACAAAGCTAACTACCACTTAAAAAGCTCACCCCCTCCCTCTTTCTCTCTCTCTCGCTCTCTCCCTCTCCCTCCCTCACTCGCTCTCTCCCCCTCTCTCACTCTCTCCCTTTCCCTCTCCCTCTCTCACTCGCTCTCTCTCCCTCTCTCTCTCCCTCTCCCCCTCTATCTCGGCCTCTCTTGCTCTCTCTCCCTCTCCCTCTCTCTTTCTCTCTCTCTCCCTCTCTCTCCCCCTCCTCCTCTGTCGTTCTCTCCCTCTTTCTCCCTCTGCTCCTCTCTCACTCTCTCCCTCTCCCTCCCTCTTTCTCTCTCCCCCTCTCACTCCCTCTCCCCCTCTCTTGCTCTCTCTCCCTCTCCCCCTCTCTTGCTCTCTCTCCCCCTCTCTCACTCTCCCTCTCCTCCTCTCTCACTCTCTCCCTCGCCCTCACTCTCTCTCTCCCTCTTTTTCGCTCTCTCCCTCTCCCTCTCTCACTCTCCCCCTCCTCCTCTCTCATTCTCTCCCTCTTTCTCCC
>JAACJT020000042.1:9081751-9111898 GCA_009936485.2 Gymnarchus niloticus
AGATAGCTTAACGAAGGGTGCCGCACGCTCGAGTATCTCAGATAGCTTAACGAAGGGTGCCGCACGCTCGAGTATCTGTGAGGTAGACTACCAAGCAATTTTACTGACTTGGTAGTATATCCAGATTTCTCGGGGCTTACTTCAGAGTTTTGGGTACTGCAAATCACAGCTCACTTTAAAATAGGATATATTGCTATGGAAATTCATGCTGTACACTGACAGGTTACCAGATTAGAACAGGTGTGTGTCCTGCCCCTTTCACCATTAAGAGCAGCTGTCAGTATGCAGCTCCAAGGTTCTAGCAGGGAGGCTGAAGACGAGGATGCTCTGCAGGTCCAGGGTAGATATGGGTGAGAAGTGGACAGGAACAGCTGAAAGGAGCAGTGATGAGCAGGAACCTGGAGAAGCTGAACACCGGTGGAATGCGGGGCCCAGCGGGGAACAATGCTCTCCTTCACTGGACACCCACTGGGGGACGTGATAGCTGCCCCCTCCCTTTTATTGAGAGGTTCTCTAGGTGGGGGAAGCAGCCCTTTCCGGCTCACGCTAATGTCTCATGAGTTTTGGCCCGATAAGCCGGTTTCAGACAAGCTGGTGTTGGAAACCTTAGATGCCATCATGGCTGATCTGTCCTGTTTGGCTTTTTCTCATGGTCAGACTCCTTCCTGGCTGGATTCTGGCCCAGTATGCCTCTATGTTCAACTGTGAAAATTTGCCCATAGAAAAAAACTCATAAATAAACCAAATAAATAAGCATGCATGTGGTGACATCACATGTGTCTTACTTTGGTACGCTTTGTACCATTAGGACTGGCTTCAACTTTAACATATGCTGGACATCTATGCCTCAAAGGGACAGCAGGATGCTGAGGAGATCCTCAAACTGCCATTTTCCACAAACCACATCGTGAGGCTTGGGGGGATGAACTTCAGGGCGCCCCCATCAGGCTCGTTCCTGCCATCACTGTGGTCACCTGCTAGCCTGGCACGGCCCAGTGTCCCTCTGGAGACAGGTTGGTGGTCTCCCAAGCAGCATCTACACACGGTGCGAGTACTCAGAGTACATTGTCATGACATCATTTCTGTTTTTCCTGAGATCCTGGAGAGCTTTCACCCAGAATCTCTTTCATCAGCTTTCATCGGGGGGAGAGAACGGGTGCTGAATGCAGCAGAGTAACACAGGCCTGTCTGGCACTATGGTGCGAAGCAGTGTACATCTGCGAATGATGCTGTGTTTGAAGATATGGTCTGGACCTACAGGGAAGGAAGCTGAGAAAATCAGATGCTACTGTAGCTTCAGCCTGGAGCCCATGTCGACTCGCTTTCAACGGGGGTGCCATTTTCACCACGCCACCACGGACCCTGTACACTCAGAAGGGTGTGGCCTTCTCAAACTGCTGACATCTCAGACCAGTGTGGAAGGACCACTCACAACATCAATGTTAGGGATGGACAAATCGCAGGCAGAGTCAGGCTTACCGTTTTCAATGGGCTGACCCTTAGATTTGCCCCATACTGTTTTTACCAAAGCTGATTTTAAATGTTCCATAGCAGTTTTTGGAAAAGGCAGAAGAGGGACAGACACACATAATCCTAGAGAGCTGATTGATGCTGTTCTCTGACACCACGCTGTGTACATAAGCACAACATCCCTGCTGACGGCCTTGAGTTAGTCACCGGCCTGTAACTTCCGATAAGCTTGAATAAGTGTTAATGACGAGACGCTAACCAGGCCAACCTGCCTGCAGGCTGTAATGTCCTCTTTGGGAGTAGCTCAGGTGTGATACCCATCCCTGAACGACAACCACCAGGTTACATTACATCACACCATTACGCTGATCTGTATTTTTGGCATCTTGATCCAGAATAAGGTCATAGCTTACAGCTCTGCACGCTTTACTTTTTTCTATTACATAATTCCTTCCTCGAGTATCACTGTTAAAGCTGGCTTGACATTCCCTGTGGCTCACTGCTGCCACCCTGTTGGGGAAGACTGGCTGTCACCAACGACCCCCTGGAGATTTGGGGTTTTCTGACCATGCCTGCAGTGCCTCATATTTAGACAGACAAAAGTATGTTTATTTGTAAAAAGCACAGAGCTCTGATTCTGGAAATCAGAAACCATAAAGTGTTCAGTGTCTGTGGAGCATTTTGCTCAGGAACTAACCATATTACAGTATTAGTGACGACACTGAACTGTTCATAAAGATAATTGCTGTTATGGAGACTTCCTGTTTTTCTGAATACGCAGACATCCCAGGTCTTGTTGAGTAACCACAGATTAGGGGGCATTTACGAGCTGACATTGGAGGTGGTCGTGTTTTTCGATGATTAGGCATAGGCATTCTCTCCTCCCCTGTCCTCCCTGCCCTTCACTCATGGGGATAATTAAAGGAGAGCACAGGTGAATAGATGCTTTGGGATGTCTCAGCCCTGACTCATTGTCTTCCTGATGTCTGAGGAAGAGTTTGTACTGACCCCTGAGCCCATTTCTCTGCCTCTTCTGAGGCTGTCTCAGGTGCATCCAGGTATGGCCCTTGGAGTTGTCAGGATACTGGGCAGATGCCCACCCATTAATGTGGCAGATGGAAGAAACACAGAAATGACTAAAAACTGCTACGCTCATCATGACTACAAAACAAGTCAAATTTGGTTAACAAAACTACGGAACTGGTAGATCAAAGGCACAGAAGACAAATTGACATTAAATCCAAAAGCAAAGACAACAAAGCTGTCGTTCTGAATCCACAGAACATCTCTATCCCTTGAAGGGGTGGGTCTCCTTTAGAGAACCTCCTTAGATGGTCTGCGTCAACGAGCAGGTCAAGCACTTCCTGCAGGCGGATTGGTTCGTGGGCGAGTCCCGCTTTACTTGGCAAGTGCGCAAACACTACAGTGGGAGTAGCTCTGCAATGGTGTTTCCACCAATTATCGCTGGGCATTTTTGCGTGACACAAACAGTCACATTTACAGGGCAGGGGGCCACCCTCGAGAGTTCTCAGGCTAGACGAACGACGAGGAGGTCAGGTCCCTGACAGGCCGTCTCCTCACTGATATTTCTCAGGTTGGAGTGTTTCTGAGAAACCACACTTTCAGTTTCAGGTCACAGACAGGTTATCTTGTTTGCAGTGAATGTGTTTATTCTGGTTCTTATAGAATTTGCCCTCCTCTGGCTTAGAAGTGCCACATTATGCTGTCTCAAATCGAATCGTTATTGGTGATGCAGAAACAGCCCTACTGCAGTCAGGATTTATCGTTCTGACTCCTGTTCAGGAAGTACCTACAAACACGACATGGTCATCTCCGCAAAGACGCCCATTGTTCGCCATTTCCTGCCAATTACTGAGTCATAGAAAAAGGAAGAGAGGTTAAACACTGATATTGGGCCTGAATGAGGTGACCGGTGCTCCCTGTCAGAAAAGCCCCCTTTGTCAGCTTAGAATTGTCCCTCCCTAGAAAATTATGCTTGACTCGACCTGAAGGTGGTTCCTGTTGGCTGAAAGAAACGTTTCCATGGCTGCAGTCTGAGACCTCTGACCCCCAGAGAGGCCTACTCCTCAGTTTGCTAAATCGCTCACCGAAAGAGTCTTTTGTGGTCTTTCTCAGTAAGGCAAGGCCATACCCACCACAGCCCTCCTGCTGTACTCCGCAGCCTCACAGGACAGGTGAATCCGGACGTGTGTGGCTGAGCAGGACAGGGTGTTGCCTGCATGTCCCAAACACGGAGTAGCTTGCTGTTACAGGGAGACTCCCCACCTAAAACCCATTCGAAGGCTGGCCCGTCACTGTATTGTCCTGGCTCTTTGTTTGTGAAATTACCGTGGCCCCACAAATGGGACAAATGCATGATCATGTATTCAGTGTGCTCGAACCCGTGACATTGCTGCTGAGACATCTGCAGCAGGGGGGGTACGGGGGTGGGTGAAAGGTGAGACCGGTAGCGGGCTGGTAAGGTCTACGCTGCCATTTTTCGAATAATGCATGGCTTTGTGTCTGAGCGCAGGCGGATGAACTCGATACGGAGCAGAGCTTAGCGTTGGGAAACGAAGAGGAGGAGAAGTGCTCGTTAAGGCGGCATTTTGGAGGGGGTGGGGGGGGATACTGTTACAGGCGTTCAGCTGCGGGGAAAGTGATACACTACCCTTTGGGGGAACAGTTTCTGTGAATCGGTAGTGCTGGATAGGTCAAGGACGCCCGGTGTCAGGCTAGGACGCAGGCCTGCTCTATCCCTGCCCTCACCATGAATCTGGCCATTTCCACTGTGTTTGCTGTGCACTTTTATTGAAATCCTTCCCATGTTTAATTTAATTTGCTCCTATGCAAATGGATCAGGCTGAGGCAGTCACATTAGCTGGCTTTGTGAGTAGCAGACTAGAGCAGACAGACAGACTAGACCCATGATTTGCAAAAACGACCCACAGCATGCAAAAGGCGTCCTCTTCAATGACAGCCACGAAACGTGCACATGCTGGCAGACGTCTGGAACTGACACGAGATGTTTGGATCTGAGCTGGTCCTGCTCTGTGGAATCGGGCTAAATGCCATTATGCTCCTCCAGCCTCTGGATACCTCCGGACAGTGCATGGAATAACGGATCATATCCTGGTCCGTGAATCCGTGGTTCTTGGGTTGATGCCATATGTAAGTTTGTGCACGCAGGACGTCTCAGCAGAAGACGGCTTATGAATAAGCGACCAGGGCATGACATGTGTGTGTGTGTGTATGTTTCCTGCCTGCCTACGTGTCTTCGTCTAGCCGTCTGCATGCCTGTGGGTCCAAGTCCCACCCATCCTCAGTGGCGTGTACTTTTTAGCAGCCATAATGCACACACAGCACGTATCTTCCTTGGCACTAAGTAAATAACAGGAGACTTTGCTGGAGTATCTTAGACGAGCTCCAGAAGCAGGAACATTACCCGGTGGAGACAGTGTAGGTAGGCTGGGAAGGCCCAAAGCCAAATACTCACTTGCCCATTTCTAACTTCCCCTTTTCTCTGTTTATGAGAGCCCTCTGCAAATATCACCTTTAATAATATGCTGTCTTCACTCGCTAGGTGACATTTAGCCATGAGGTCCATTGTGTAAGAAAACCCAATTTCTCCAGCCAAAGTTCTTATGCACTGTGAAGGTCCCAGCCGGGTTGTGGAGGCTGATTAAACTCTACCTCCAGTCTTGGGTAGTGATGAGACCCTGGATGACAGTAAAAGAACGTCAGGGTTATATCGCCCTCTGCTGACAGCAACAGAAAATCGCAGCATTTTCCCCAGAATGAGGCGGATTTAAGCAAAGCTGTCGACGCTTATCAAGAGCTAAGCTCGAAGTTCACTTCACACAGATTCACACGAACTGCTTCACGTTCATGACGTTTTCGTCGTCTCGATTAAACATGATTCCCTAAGAAACCTCGGAATTAAAAGTGATGAGTTTGATCAGCACTTAAAATGTCTAATTTCAGTAGGCAGCATGTTAGGAAGCTCTTGGAGTCCACCTTATCGATATGAACAGGTCAGCAGAGTCACACCAGGCGGTCGAAAATCGACATGGACTCATAATGACGTCCAAGCCGAGACACCGAATTCGGCAGCTCGGCATTACGAACGGAACCTGAAACCTGCTTTAATGTATAATTCCGTCGCTGTTCTTTCAAACATACAGCCGTGTTTGAAGTGCCTGGCCATATGTACCATGGAGGGTGGTGTATCTTGGTCGGGTAAAATTAAAAACGAGGGAAGTGTGCTAAGGGAATGTAAGGGATGGCCCGGTGGGGGTGAAGTAATTGGATTTTCAAGTAGTTTGGAATGGTGGAAGAGGAATGTGAAATTTCGTCCATTTTAAATGCTTGTGGTGCGTCAGCGATGTTGACACGCGCCAGAGTGAACGACGCTCACCTTCACGTTCGGTTCATCCCGCCAACATTCTGCTGACTCGACGGTTACCTTCGTTCATGAAATATACATTTAATAATGGGAGTAATCCAACAAACTGTAATGTATTATATGTAAAGAAAGACACAAAATCATTACATTTAATATTCATGTCCTGTAGAGGGCAGTAACCATAGTGAGGATTAAAGGAAACCCCCTGAAAAGAGACAACGACGGCTGTAACGTCGTCCATTTTCCGGAGGTGCTCCTTATGTCCCAGTCTGAAGAGCTAAAGATATGCATATCCATTTTTCATGTATTGTGTGATTTCATGAAAAGAGACGCCAAAGCCTCTAAACATCAATCAGTCAAATTTTAGCAAAATGCATGTTTATGAGTGAGCTGTCCCAAAACTCGTTACAAAAATATAAAATCCACTTTTTTCTGGAAATGACTCCCAGTAGGCAAATGGAGCACTAAGTAAGAGCCACTGATGGGAAAACTCTCTGTCTTGGTCACCGCTGAGGGGACTGGGAGGCTTGTCGTTATGACCAGATGATTTGAGAGAGTTTGTCGAATTCCTGTGGACACATTACACTGAGATGATACCTTCCTGTGGGATTCACATCCAGCATGCTGAGGACTCATGCCCTATCATAAGTATTAATGGTCCTTTAGCCATTCATGACGGCTGTAGCCTTCCCCTGGAGCTCACCCTCTTTTCCAGCAGGACTGCGGTGGGGTGTGATGATTGGAAAGTCAGCCTGTGGCATGTTGGCTTCTGTGGAATTCAGCAGAAGCTGTCTCCAATCAGGCAGTCCAAATGCAAAGCAGAGCCAAGCGGTGGGCTTACAGACAGGTGAGGAGGGGGGTGCTACACGGCAAGATGGAAAGACGACGGAGCAGAAGAACAGAACGTGCCACAGATGCAGAAGCTCTCCTTATTTAAACTTCCAGTTCATGTCACAGATGGCACAGTGCCTCAGTGGGTGGTACTGTTACCCCCAACCTCTTCCATGTGTGTGGAGTTCACATGTTCTCCCCATGTTACACAGTCTTCCATCTGCTGTCCAACAACATGCTGCCAGGCTAATTGCTGTCTCTAAATAGCATGTTGTGTGTGTGTGACCTCATGCAATTACTAGTTTTCATTTCGTGTCATTTTTCTGTATTTGAAAGCCATCTCATCCATCCATCTTCTTTAGCCACTTATCCGTAAGGGTCACGGGGAAGCTGGAGCCAATCCCAGCCGACTTCGGGCGAAAGGTGGGGTACACCCTGGGCAGGTCGCCAATCCACCGCAGGGCCAACACAAAGACGAACACCCACACACACTCACAGTCACACTTATGGGCAATTTAGAGTAGCCAATTAGCCTATCCTGCATGTCTTTGGAATGTGGGAGGAAACTGGAGTAAGCCATATCATCATATATGGTAATCCACCTTACTAGGCAACCACCTTACCTGTTGTACCATGGCATTTCATTTGTACCATCGATCTGTCTTTTATACATAAGCAAAGCCACCCTACAGTTGACTTGCCAGTTTCTAGAAATAATAATTTCTAGAACGTGGCGATCAGTAAATATGGATACAGACACTAAATATGGACGTATCCCACAAGCCAACTGGGCATCGAGAAGCTCAATCAAAGTCAAAGAACTACAAACATTTTTTACACTAGTCTGGGTCCGGAAAATGGATTGGATCCAAGCAGGAACTGGCTTTCGTCTGTCTCCTCACCATGGAAACGATGGGCAGGAACGTGATGAATTTGAGTCCCGGTGTTCCAAACCAATCTACATTTGTTTTCTCAGGGGGAGTAAGGTGTTCCCCCAGGGGCCCTTCACACAGCATTCATCACGGAACCAGACATGACGCGAATGCCAAGCCTGGCAGGTGCCATCAGCAAGGTGCAGCTCATATTTCATCATCGCTCAGGGAGGTCCGCTGTGGAAAGGTCAGCCATGCCTCATAGCGTTTCTTCGTTTATGAGCTAACCGGTGTTTTAGTGCAGCCTGATTGGCCCTGATGGCAATTAAAGGTCATTATCCCTTGAGTGATCCTAATGGATCCGGGCTGCGATCTGACCACCCTGTCGGTTTTCACCCACCTCCACTCCTTGCTTCAGCTGCATCCCAAATGTCATTCAAAACCTAGGAAATCTCACTACAGTAAAATGCAGTGAGGCTTCTGCACACAGGCTTCACACTGACCGCGAGTGCCGACCGGGGGAAGACTGATCCGTCATACTAAGGTCCTCTCAGTCTCTGAAGCGAAGGAAGAGAAGCTGAGCAACTTCATTTTCTCTGTGTTCTTAAAGTCACGCTGAACACATTTCATTAAGGTGTATTTCAGATTTCATTTTCCAGGTCCTGCAGTGTGAAGAGGGAGGCAGAACCCATCAAATCCTGGGCTCCTAGATGCTGGCTGACATACTCAGAAGGCCCCCTAAGTTCAGGCAGAGACCTCCAGCAGTAAGGGGGCAGAGAAGCCCAGACTGGATTACGAAGGCATGAGGGAGACACCGAGACAAGATGCTTTATAAACAACAGCATGTTTGGATTTATTACTGAGCCCATCCCAATTATACCTCTTCTCTCCGTCACCCTAATTATCTCATCAGGCAGTGTCGGAATCCTGTCTGCCTCATGGTTCTCCACTATATTTTAAGATGCTAATTTAAATTGCTTTAGTTACTGGTTTAACTAATGGATTCATCCGGAATTTGTGCACCTGGATATTTAATGATGCAAATTCAGGCTTTGCTAAAATGGACAACCCCCCCCCTCACCCCAGGGATGGGAACCAGCTATGTGAAGAGTCAGCTCCATAATGACTAAACTATCTAGCGTGTACAAGCACAGGGCATTCTCAGGCTGAAGTTTGACTGTGAGGGATTCATTAGGAGACGTTGGTGACAGAATCAACAATATAAATAAATCCGGAAATGTGGCATGTTCGATTTAATCAGATTCATGTGCGGAGCCTCTGGCACGGAAGTGAAGCCCTTGAGGAAGCCGGGAAAAATGAGCTCTTTTGCGACACGAAAACTCAAAGTGCCTGTAATTGAAATTCACCCGTCTGGGGCAGCCTTGCCAGACAGGAAGATGAAGAAAGTGTAATAAATAGGTTGAGGCCGATCTAACTGTCTCTGCAATTAGAAATGCTCCTCATTCTTCTGCCTTGGGTCATGGTTGTGTGTATTACTATTGTTTTTATCCATGTGTCTGCAATGCATCATTTACAAATGCTCTTTAAAGGTGGAAATGTAAAGATGCTCGAGCTGTGAGAAATGACACGTTTCCACATGGCATCTCTCGCATCTCTGCTACTAGAGGACATTTCCTGTGCCAGAGGCATCACAAAACTTGAAATGAACGATTACGTACTTATACAGCCCTGGGAAAAATAGGACTGCAAATCAGCGGAGAGTGTTCATGAGAACAACGTTGTGAAAAAGGAACACCGCAAATGAATACCCCCAGTTAGGTGCCAGTGTCAGGCTGCTTTGTGCAAGATATCCAGAGAGGAATGGGTTTGTTATAAGCAGAGGACCGAGTCCGAGGACTCTGTGCATCCTATGTTTAATGAAGGTTACTCGAGTGATCAGGACAGACTAAGAGATTGAGTTATGAATAACAGCAGAATGTAGAGTGTGACTATGAATTTTCATAATGGGGTCAGGGCTACACTCAAAGTTTCAAAAATGTACATCTTAAAGGCAGAAGAAGCTGTGGTGCTTTTGCCGAGAGGAAATGATCTCCCTGGACCTCCTTCCCCAGTGTGCTGCACCTGAGCCCGAACAGTAATCTCTCCGTGTTTCCCCCAGCAGCAGCGCTTATTAGAGCAGCTGATCCTCTGCTCCCCGGCACTGAATGTCAGCCTGCGGAGGCCTCGTTACCGCACCCATCAGACGAGCTGTGTCCTCCTCACCGTCAGAGTCTGCGGAAAAGTCTTTCTCGTCTCTCTGCCCTGGGTTGCTTTGAAGACCACCCCCACTAGAGATGGCAAATGAGTAGGGAAACATTTGCCGGGGTAAAAAGGCAGAGTGATGGAGCTCGAAGAGTGGCTGTGGGGGTACAGAGAAACAGAATGCAGAAAAACTGCAAGAAATGGTGGAAGATGGAGAGACTGAGCACCGGGAGCAAACAGACAATCGCAGAGGTTCCTGAGTTTAATTTTATTTGTTATCAGGATGTGATCCTCATTCCTTCGAATCTCCCTTGACTAACTGCATTACATTAAAATCATGTTCCTTTTCTTGTTTTGCCTCTCCCATGATGCATTTCGAGACAATTGCTACAGTAGCGTTCTATTAAACATCTATTCAAATGGCTGATGCGCCAATCTACTTTCCCAGAAAGGGCTCTAGGATTCTGGGTGATTTAAGCTCACCAAAAGATCATTGTCATCAATTGTTAGGCTAAATGGCTACAGGGGAAAACTTATGGATGAAGTCCTGTTTTCTCCTAAAGAATACAACAACAGACATCCCAATTAATCCAAAGCTGACTGGTAGTCACAGACAACACGGTAGAATAATGTGGTTAACACTGAAACCACATTTCAAACCTTTAGGCAAAAGAATGAACTAAATTGAAGAGACAAAGCCTGAAGTCACGTTTAGGGCTTTAAAGAGGCCTGTCATATACGCTGTTCAGGTTTTTAATTTTCCGTCCTTTCCATTTGGGAATTAGCCTTCAAAAAGAGGAAAAGGTTGAACAATATCAAGGTGATATTGTACTGTCGTCTGAGGGCTAAGGTCTAGCCCCAGGCTGATGCCCACGTCAGCTCATTGCCAAATGACACTGAAGTCCGAGTCCCTCAGCCAGTAGTCTTCACCAGTGTGGTACAGCTCAGGTACCCTCCTCAAGACTTTAAGGTCACACAGGAATTGAACCTCAGGGACTGCACTCCAGGCATCATTCTGACCTGGGAAGGCTTCTCCATGTCAAAGTGTGTTTCCATGAGTTTGGAGGTTCACTTCATTTTCAGTCTGTCTCCACAGCTGGATCCACTTTAAGACCCCGCCCCAACACTGGGGGCCTGGAACTACATTGAGACAGCCACACCAGCCAGGTGAAGTTCCCCTTCAGTCTCCAGTTACCGTTTGGTGTTAGAATCCAGATCATATTCACCCAAACGACATCAAATTAGACTAACCTGTGTAATTTAAAAATTTTTGCTGACTTTCATATCAGCAGAAGCTGGCAATAGCAAACTTCAGGTCAGTTTCACTTTATTCTTCCCCAGCGGCTTCAAAATGCTTAAGAAAAGAAGAACATTTTAATTACAGGTATATTAATGGAAATAAAGAAAGCAGCCTGCATTCTCTGTAACAAAAATGAGTGTTACTTAAGTCAAAACTACAGCAGAGTATATCTGGTATGGAAATAGTCAGAGATTGGCTGTGGAAAGAAGAACCATCTAATGGTCCCCTCAACCTTCACAGACATACCAACCTTTCAACACTCCTCAACCTTGACAGACATACAAACCTTACAGATCTCTTCAACCTTCACAGACATACCAACCTTTCAGATCTGACCAGTGGAACATCACTTACTGGCCACCTTCTAATGTTACTGTCTATGCATAGGTTAAGGCTGCTCCCAAAGGCCTTATATATTCAGGAGCTAAAAGACAAACTGTGAGGTGGTTGTAATATTGGAATATCACAGATATACATAGGCATGTATAGGCCATGAGCTGGAGTTGCCCAGTCAGTAGATCCTGCAACTTTACCCAGGGTAACCTGGACTAAATGTTGGTATTCTGGGTATAGTTAACTATTCAGGAGGCTTCAATTACATTCGCTTCCACAACATTCCATATGGTTGAAGTCTTATCGATCCGGGCTTAACTACCAGCAGTTGTTTTAATCATATTCTATAAATGACAAGAAATCCTGTTTTTTTAGAGTGCATTCCAGACCACGCTCAGTAAGTCCAGTTTAACCTTCGGTATCATACTCGCCTCTGCATCACTGTCACTAGATGGCAGCAAAGAGCAGGAGATCATGTACAACTTGAAGCTGTTGACTGGCATTCTGTTTAGCTTTTCGTGTCGCTGGGTGTTGTCAGACTTCTCTGAAGCTGGTGTCAGGTTCCAAGATGAGGGTCTGTTTGGCACAAAGGGACTGGTTCCTGCACACACAGGAAGTCAGAGGCTACAGGTGACCCCGTTTTTCCTAAAGCAGCAGTACAGCAAACCCCCCAGTCACCGGTATGTATCAAAGGAGGCTGATTTGCCTCAAGCTTCATGCTGACACTACTCTGCAGAAGCCAGCTTCAACCAAACCCTCCCCAGACAGGAACAACCAAACAGCTCACTCGTCTATATTCTCACAGCCCAGCCTCATTAAACAGGGAATCAAAGCTATATTCTCCAGCATAGGATTAATGTCAAATTTGCAAAAGGGCAAAAATTGAGAAACCCAGCAGAGAGACCAAGGCTTGGTTAGTGGGTTCTGTTTCTCCAGCGTTCACAGGAGCACCTGCCGCTCACCGATTCTTGTCCACCCAAGGCTTTCTTTCTCCTGAATGTCAGATATTCCCAATTCTCCTGGACCTGTGGCTCAGCAGTGGCATCTCTGCTGCCACTTTGTACCACCGTAAGCAAGCTGTCCACACCTCCATTCCGGGTTCTAAACACCATCTCTAGGAGTCTATAGGCTGAGTTCAGAGGGGCCGCCCATCCACGGAAGGAAACCTGAATGTCTGGGATATGAGTGAGATTTTGGTCTAGACAGGTGTGAGGAGTTACTCAGCCGGAGGCTGGTGCAGCAAACACACAAACTGGCTCATCACACAAGATGTCAGCCGGTGGCACGCTGCTCAGCAAGTTTTCATTAAATTGGGCTTCTCCAGTAAAATAACGTGAAGACGCGGGCCATCTGCAGAGGTAGTGAGTGACTGGGTCCCTCTTGCCAAGGGCACTATCCAGCTAGTCTGTCTCGATCTTGTGACATTTGTCCGCTATCCTGTCACGGCACGATGAGGCCAGCGGCAGAAAAACCAGGATGGATTCAGGTGTTTTTCTGTGTAACCAAATCAGATAGATCTGCTTATGCAGGTTATTCTGAGCCCCCTTAGTGCTTCGGGGTAGGGGGTCTCGGGTCCCGGAAGGGGCCAGATATCATCTCTAAAGGGCCAATGAAGGATCATCTTTGACCACAGTGTCCATCACAAGTCCAAAGTCTGCTGGGTTGCCTATGGTCCCAAGTGGAAGGAGACATTTTTACCCTGTATGCAGATAGGTGAAGAGTCACACACAATTGTGTGTGTGTGTGTGTGTGTGTGTGTGTGTGCTTCTTCTGTGTTCATTGCGTGTGTGCATATGTGGCCAAGCTAAGAACAATGACTACAATTTTAAATTTAAAAAGTTAACAAATGTGTTTATTTACCAAATATGTTAATAATAAGGGGAAACTGAGATCTACAATACTGTGAGGTTCAATTTGACTTAGGATTCATTTTAATTAAAGGAGAGCTGGAGGTCTGGCTGGACAGTGATTCGCATTTTCGCCTGCTCTCTTCCAATTAACACATACGCCTCACAAAACACACGGCCACTCGCCATATTACCCACAGACAAAAGGCATCTCGTTCACATCGCAGCCTGTGGGACCGATGTCCAATTTTAGCATGTCAATAGCGCTTCTAATGCCAAAGAGGAGGTGGGATTTCACAGGAAAGATGCCGGGGCCACGGGCGATCTCATCCACGGCGGTGCCTTCCAGAGCAATTTTCGACACGGCCGACCACAAAATAATTTGATACACGGAGTGGCGGGCTGCTGAAAAATGAGGCTTCCGATGGCGTGGGCCGTGGCCGCGTGGGCTACGGGGGGCAGCCAATCGGCAGGTCCGCTCGACACGTCTCTGTGACCCGTTCCTGCAGACAGTAATTGCATTTACTGCAAGTTATTTTGTTTTTCTTTCTGCCCTGCAGCCCGGAGTGGCTGGATCAATTTGAATACAAGGCGCTTGCGAGGCTGGGGCATATTTCAGTCTCCAGTGGTGTGTTCACTCATAATGCACACTGTCATTACACTGGAAATCAAAAAAATGTATAATCTGATTCTGAAGCCTGGCAATTGATTGGATTACACGTCTGACGTTTTCCTCGGGGTCTCGTATGCAAATGGCACATGAACTTGAATGACACACGAAAGATAAAGGATAATAAAATGAAATTTAGAAATAATAAAAATGAACAAACATATTGCATTGCCCATCCTGTGGCTTTGGGCCACCACGGGAAATACGCGTATCACGGATGTGCTCGAGCGTTAATGCTTAAGACACGTTAAGTTTGTTGCTGTGCTCCGTATTCGAGTGACTGATTAAATCTAGGGATTGTTTCCTGAATGCTTTAAGGCAGTGGTTTCCAGCTCGATTCCTACAGGAGTTGTGTTTGCTGGTTTCATTTGATAATTGTGCAATTAGCAGACCTGTCTTTGTTTTGGCTTAAAAAGACATGAATCACATCTGAATAGTAAAGCTGTATTTACACGAAATAAATGAAAAATAAACATTTTATTGGGAAAAGAGCTGGGATATTACATGGTTTGTATTGCACAGAAAAAGAGCATCTATTTGAAGATGTAGGAGTGAAGGTCAGTCTGACGACAGTCCCCAAGGAGTCAGGGACACCGGCCCTACACCCTGTTAGGCGAGGTTTCTCAATCTCTCAGGGGTCAGGAGATGACATCCCTACCTGAGCCTCAGACCACATGGTTGGTTCTGCTGCTGAACCTTGGAGGGTTAACCCTAACCTCACTGGGTAGTTATGTGAACTATTTTACTCTGAATGCACTGACGCCCAGCAGATGATCTTTAGTACCAAATTGCTGGATGACTATCGTACTCTCGCCAAGGAATTGACCGGAACTGACAACCCAGGAGGACAACTGCTCCGGGGAACCACAACCTCATGATAATTTGAACAGTGACCCAGGAGTTTCGCTCGGCCACTCGGGGAGCAAATCACCCCCTCGAACTCGGCTAACCACCACTCCCCCATGTGGGCTGCACCCTACACCCTTTCTTCCACTTTTTTTGAAACGAAGGCCAACCTTCTGAGGTTTTCCCTGCACCTCACCCACCACAGCTATTTCATAACAATCAGGCAGTAATGACAGAAACTAGTCATCAAAGCCCACAGTGGGAGGGATTACCTCAAGCTGTCAATCACTGCCTCAGGAAATCATTTCCTGTTGGTTACTCTGCTCGTTCTTGGCCATCCCACCTCCTGTGGGTTTGACACTGTATTCTCCCTTTACTACATTCAAGTGACTGGCATCATTGCATTTTTTTGTTGAATCAAGTTGTTTTTAAATTGAAGATATAGGAAGTCAAGCCACAAACTGCTGATGGTGACGTATTTGCAAAAGCTTGTTAATGACGATAAACACCATTAGAACAGCTGGGAGGCATTTAAAGACTCGTTTACGTGCCTCTTGGTGCTGTGCACATGCCCAAATGAAGTGGCTCGCTATGAAAGGGAAAGAGCTGATTAGTCCAGGTGTCTGTGGGGATGTCGGGCCACTCCGGGTGGAGGGGAAGCTGATTAGTCCAGGTGTCTGTGGGGATGTCGGGCCACTCCGGGTGGAGGGGAAGCTGATTAGCCCAGGTGTCTGTGGGGATGTCGGGCCACTCCGGGTGGAGGGGAGGCAGCCAAACAAGCTGACACCACCCTGGGTCCTTTTTTATGTCCAGTTTCTACTACATTAACATTAACAAGGTGATTTGTGAGACTTTCTGCTCACCAAAATGAAGGGAGGATCCCAGCTGCTGTGTGGAGGCTCAGACTGGTCGAGGGTCCACCTTGCCTCCTGCTGAGCGTCCAGCAGACTTGCCGGTGCTGGAGATGGGCAGGCTCCAAAACACATGAGCCCACCTCTCCAAGACCAGTAAACATCTAGGAGACAATTCATGTTCTTTTCATATTCTCTCCTCTCCCTGAAGAAGGTAGAGCTGCTTTTCTCAGAGTTGCACACATTTGGTGTAGTCAAACGACGTTCCACCTTAATGTTTACTTCCATGGAGATAAGTGTGTGCTGCTTAGGCACGAATACCAGTGGTGTTATGAAAATGAATATCGGTTACCACTCTGCAGTGTTTTCCTGAAAATATTGCTAAACATCTAAAAAATTGTTTCACTCCTACACCAGCCATGTTAGTAAACTGGAATGTTGTGGACACAGTCAGGTTTATAGCACAAAATACTCTACAAGGAACTGATTCATAGTATTGATTCAAAAAATCCAAGTTTAATGCAATGTTCTTTTTAGCTCATGAGAAGAAGTCTCGCCATTGAAAACAATTAAGTTGATTTGTGGCCATTAAAATTGCCGGAAACATCTCATTGTTGAGCTTCACAGTTTGGTTTTCCTGGTGCGAGTTGCGGCGTTGCTCGATGTGAGTCGTCTGGCTTCCCTCACTTGCCGTCAGTCCTCTTATTTCTTTACTGCCCAGAAAACAACCAGAACTCCATCTTGGGATACATAGTTCTTCATTCTCTCTGTCTTTTTTCTTCCAGTCTGTGCCTTGATTCAAGCAATTAATTATTTAAAATGGTTCTGGTAAATTAATTATGTTTGACTTCATATTTCGGTTAATCCCCTGATAAATCAACCATGTTAGTCTCTAGGGAAAGTTAGATCCTTCATTTCTAGCACAATACATCAATGGTCTTATTACATATTTATTTATTGCCATACTTTTCTCAGATCTACTTGTCTGATAGCAGATTTACACCTATAAACTCCAAAAGGAAGCCATCATTGCAGTAATGTAGTCGTGTGGCATTTAGCTTCATGTACAGTAATGAACACAATATCTGTAATATTCCACGCTTCTCATCCTGGATTCAAGCCAGACTATGTTATGGAATTCACTAAGTGCTGATTCACAGCGTTTGCCAATCAAGTGTTTAAAGGCTTTGAGATTTTGTGCCCAGTTGTGAGTCCTAAGTGGGAACTGCTGTTGTACCGTTAATGACTTCTTCAGAAAGCTGTGAAAAGATTTTAAAAAGACCACATTGTGGAATATCATCCTTTCAAAAACATTTGCGTAGTAAATGAATGATGTAGAGAAAAGCAAAACAATATAACCTATGTGAGTTTGTGCTGAGTGGCAGAAACACAGGTCATCACCCAGTGTGGATGAAGGCTGCATCTGTCACCATGTGACAGATCAAACCATTTTCAATGTGGCAAACTCAGTAGTGTGTTTGAGTATGGATGCTGCCTCTAATCTGGAGTGCTTTGCTGTGTACAGGCAAGGATTCTGCCTCTTGAAGAAATTCTCAAATCTGTCTTCTCCTGCCTAAAGTACCAGAGTCCTCTGACTTTTTCATCCTGGCAGCTTCTGTGCACCAGCTGTGCTGTGGATTCATGTACAACCTCGTGCAATCCTCCCGGCCTGGGAATTCCCAGCATGCCTTGCACGTGCCACGCTAAGCCAATTGGGCGACTCACCTTACGGTCATTGTCAGATGGTGCTCCATGGTGAAGGTGCCTTCTGGGTGGGTCTGTCGGGAAGCCGGAGTGTCCGACAGCCCCATACACTGGTTACCAGTGATGGATATCATGCCGGCAGCTCTACAGTTACTACAGGTGGGCCTCGTTATTTTGTTTTACTTTGCTTCATGTCCAGTTGCCACCAGAGTGCTGTGGGCTAATTTATTAAATATTAACTGCTGTGGAACAATTTTATCCACAGTTTAATCTGGAATATTGTCCACAAGGGAACCATGTCTCCAGCAGTGGCATCCAAGCTACTTGCATTGCTTTGGCGTGTCCTTCAGCACCGAGACCAGGGAGACCGATAGGTCTGGAGGGTGAGCAGAGAGCCGTTCCCTCTGATCTCCTCGTTGCATTCCAGCATCACATTTAGCTATTTCAGAGCAGACTGTTTGAGTTTTAAACACCATGGGGTCTCACCACAGATTTGTCGCTAACCACATGGGTCCATTGTGATGGTGCATTCTGAAAAGGTAAAGGTAATCACAGCTGGACTGTCGCCGTGGTAACCCAGCTAAAAACACACCGGTATGATGTTTTGCTGCCTTAACGAGCAGCCGTGCCATCAGCACAAGTGTCCGTGTCATCGCTGCGATAGCCGTCCACGTTTCAGCAGAGTGACATCCACGTGGACGCACGTTCTTTCCTGACTGGTGTTCCAACATGGCTGGAGGCTCATAAAAAGGAAGAGATCAGTGGGGCTCTTGCACTGCGTGAGATATCTGCAGAGTCACCGGTTCCTGCTGACACGGCAGCCCAGTGCATTTCTTCAGGTGGAAGCTTAAGGGGAGCTCAGGATTTGTGTTCTCTTTTCATTGGATCATTATATCAATTTCAACTGCCATGCTCAAAAAAGCCCTTTCATGGCTCCAGAGCACGTGGCGGTTAAACTCAATTAACAAAATAAATCATAGCTCAGAAGCTGAAGAATGGAGGAGCTTTGCATTCAGGTGGATCATTTCTGACATCTCGTTCTGGCGTACGAGCATTAATATGTGATGAGGGGAGTGAAGACAGTTATGAACGACTGGCTCGCGGTCACGTTAGGCTCTTTTTTTAGATGCCTGTCTGTTTGGAAGTGAGTCGGTCTGTAGGCGTAGATTTAGGTGGGGATGGTAGGTGAGGCCCACGGCTGAAAATATCCCTACCAGCCTTAGGCGGGTCATCACAGGGTCCACGTGAACACACACACTATTGGAGACTGCTTAGTCTGAACAGGAGGACAGCCATGCAATGCATGGCGAACATCCAAACTCCAGACATGCAGAGGCTTGGCTGAAAGCCACGGCTGTGGAGATGTGAAGCAGCAGCGTTCCTCAGTAAGCCCCTGTAGTGCTCTGCAGCCCTCCTGCTGAGGAGATTGGACCCCCCCTTGTGTCAATCTTTATAAAGGCTGATACACACACACAAAGCTTGTTCTTATCATCGGAGTACTTCATTCATTTTATTCCCTTCTGGATGGCTGCTGGGACTTGTGTGAGCCATGTTAAAGGTTAGAGTGTCACCACGAGGTCACTGTACCCTGGGGTCCTGTCTCCTCCTCTTCGTCACACAGGTCTGACGAAGTGACAAGCCCAAACGAGAGGCCTTCACCCCTCCTCACCTCTAGCAACCACGGGCACCGTGGTGTCACAGCAGCCCTCCAAGGGGTGACCATCTGATGTGATTGGTTTTCTCCGGATGATTGATGCCTGCTTCTTCAGAAGGGAATTAGACATTCCTAATGGAAGAAATATGTCACCTACTCTGGGGCTGAGTGGGGTCTCCATTGTCCAGAGCACCGGGTTTTAACTTCAGATCTCAATATCAGTCTGAGCAGGGCAGCAACTGATAAATGAAAAGGGTGACAAGCTTGTCATCTCCTCAGCAACTGTCTGAAAAGGGAGTATTTACAGAGGGTTTGGGGGAGTTTGTTGGCCCAGAAATCTTTTCACACGTAGCATATCAGGGCAAGTTTGCTCTGGAATCATTCAACGTAGACTATGAAGCTGATCGGGGGCTCCTGAAATAGTGACAGACAGACCCGTAATGCATGCTGAAATCGGAAAACTCCAGTTCATCTTCAGCGTGACTTGCGGCTAAGCCAAGTGACTCATCTTGGCACATGGACAGCATCAGTCATCTGACTACGGGACGAAACGTTTAGGGGAATCTACTCATTCATCACGTGTCCCATTATGGGGAGTCCATTGGGAGAGAATCATCTCCTGCCCTAAGTCCTGCCTAACACTGGACTCAACATTGTCAAAGATCCATCCTTCTCACCATAAAGTCGCCATAGACTGACTGGTGTAGCCATGGTGATCAAGCAGAGATGATCCAAAGCAATGTGGATAAAATGCAATTTTTTCGTAAATAAATGGAACGTAGCCCAGAGAAGCAGAACAAAGACTACGAAGGCTCTGTATTGGCTGGGTGAGAAGGGTCACCACAGCAAGGTCACCACGTCGCTCACAGAGGTGTGACTCCATGCTGTCTAACAGCATGGCCTGTGTTTCAGTCCTGATTAGCCGCTCTCTGTATAATGTGTGTGCCACACACAGGCTCTGCTCTAGTCAAGCTCAGGTAGCAGCTAATTATCAATTTACAATGAAACGTCTGTCCTGAGTCCTGAGTATGTCGTTAAGCTTTTCTCCTGTTAATGATGCCAGGTGAGGCTTCGACTTTTGCCCGAGTGGACCTCGAGGTGCCCGGTCATGCTGTTAGTTAGTAAGAAAAAATAACGTTTATAGCACAGAATTACGCTGAAGTCAAATTGACCTGATTCTATTCAATATTAGTGTCTTGGATAGACGTCAACGTTAAGTAGAGTCATCAAAATGTAAAGGTTTAATAGCAAGAGGGAGATGAAGTTTGTGAGGACTACGGCTATGAGTGGCATGGCACAGACGGAACAGGACGCCACGTTCGCGGGTTTCAGCCAGCCTAGAAGGGAAGCTCGGTGGTTTTATTCCGATTGTAAAGGGAGCTTGGATGTTGATTTGATGAATATTCACTCCGTTCATTCATATATACGCAGCCATTTGTCAAAACTTTTAATTAGGCAGACTTTTAAAGTGTATTCTGTCTCATCGAGGACTGACATCAAAGTGAAGAGATGCGTTCTGTTTGGGAGAGGATAACAGCTCGCCGGGGAGGGAAGGCACATTAACGAGTCACGCACTCGCATTAATGACTGTGCTGCGAGTTAATCTGAAGCAAGGTGCAAACGGTCATCAGCTGGTTTTCATCACGGCAGTGAACAGGTGGGGACACATGAACATGCTAAGGTGCAGATGTCTGGCACGACTGTGATCAGGTAGCCCTGCAAAATCACGCATCATATAGTTCTGTGCGTTACATAAGAGACGAGGTTTACCTTTAATTGTCCGAAAATGGCACAATGTAAACAGTCAAAGATCAAAGGTCAAATGTGGAGACTTACTGGAAAATATGATGAGCGAATGCAGAGGACGTACGTATGTCCACATATCGGACTAGCGAGTCGGCCGATTTTCAGGGGTCCTTGTGAGTGCAACCCCCTCGCGAAAGAAAGGAGCCCAAATTAATGCACAATTTGGCATCGTATTAAAGGCACGGACTACAGATAAGCAAACCATGCAGACACCATGTGGATTCTTTTCTGCTGACTTTGAGTAAAGCGTAGAAATGGATGAGACAGCAGCCGTCGGCTGCCTCGCACGGGTACGTGGAAATGAGTCATAGGACTTTAACTGAATAGGAATCAGGGAGTCGACATGACTGCCGTCCGTACAACGGGCTTCGTAATGACCAGGCGAGCATGGCATCACCTTGGTGGCAAGCAAGGCTACGACCTTGAAGACAGACTTCTGCATCTGGAGAAAAGAAACTTTTACAGAGAAGATGGGAAAACAAATGACTGAGACCCGGGAAAAGTTGATGCCGGAAGTGTTAATCCTAACATTGCACTTGATGAGGGCATTAAGGGTGAATTAGCTGCTCGTAAAAAGCTCAGTCTCAATGTAAGTCTTTAAGAACGCCCCTGGGGTCAGATGTGATGAGCTCCACAGAACACAAACATCGTTGCTCATCCTGAAAAATGGTCCCACCTCCAGCCATCGGGCTGGTCCATCAGTCCAGCACCCTCATCTAGTTTCAGATTTGCTACATGACTCTTTTCTATAATGACGACGGCTTGGTATCTTTAATACAGGCTTGGTGGGGAAGACCAGTAAATCCATGCAGTCCGTACAAAAAAAAGATAAAAATTAAGATATTATTGGCATTTTAGGAGAAGAAGACGTGTACCTTTTCCCTTAAGCTGAAGGAACAAAACCAAAAGCTAAATTTAGGTCAATAACAATTTGTCATACTTTGCTAAAACTGGCTGAATCAGCATTTGGAACACCAATGAGGCTTTAGGCTGCTCTGAGAGGAGCCACAGTCATCTCCGGAAAACATGCAAGTGCAGTTTTAACCGCTGTGTTTCAGAGAGCAGCCCTGAACCTGGCACTTCACAGGTCAAGTGGGATTCAGCCCTGTGTTCAGGGACATGCACCCCATCAATTGTTTAAAAGGACGTTTGCTGCTGAAAGCTTGTTTTACACTGAGAAACTATGCCTTACATAATTAACACTTACATGTTGTAAACATTTCACATTTGTTTTACTAATTTATGCTGAATATTAGGAATCTCGTGACATGTCACTGTTTTATTTTCTTATTACCACTGCAGCCCAGCAGTGTGTGCCCTGAGTCTCACCCACTTGTCAAGGTGTTTCCTAATCAGTAATGCCTTGTTTGTCACCTGGGCCCACAACTGCACTGCAGATCACCTGCTCGCTCCCTTCTTGTGATATTAATTGTCCGTGATTACCGATGGCCTAAGTGGAATCTCTACTAATGATGACGATGACTGCACACTTAGATCGGAGGTCTCAAAGAAAAATAAACAGCGTTTTAGCAGAATGGAGGCTGCACCAGACACCAGTCCAGCATGTTACTGGACGGCACTTTGACCCCTCAACCTGAGCTCATTGGCTGTGCAGGAATTACAGGGCTGTTTGAATTAAATGGCCTGAATCGTCTGCGCTCTCCACCTACTGAGCTAAACAGAGCCGTCTCCTTTTGATCTTAGGGACGGTTGAACTAATTAAAATGTGCCCTCTTCATCTGTATAAGCGAATCCACACAGGATGCCAAGCATATCGCAGACGCTGTGAGGAGTTAACATTAAACCAAAAATCCTATTAAGAAAGACAAGGCTGACTAACATGGGGTTTGCTGCAAAATCCTCTCCAGACGGGGAAGGAAAACTGCTCGGGCAGCAGAGCTCAGCGAGCTCCGAATGGGCAATTAGGCATAATTGGACAGTCAGAGAAAACGCCTTGCTGTTGGTTTCATCTGTCCGTCCCCTTTAGCGAGCTCAGGTTACATTGTGCTGTGAGGCACCTGCAGAGGTGATGTCCAATTCAAGGCGTCCTTTGTCCCCACAGGAGACCAACACTTCCCCGCACAACAGCTCATGGTTCTCTGTCTTGGGCCAGTGTTGCTCTCCTTGAGCCAGCCACGATGACATCTGCGGAATGTGTAAGCCCACATCTGTCTAACAGAAGCCAGATGCTGAGTGTACACCACGTAATTACGGACTCCCCATTGAGCTGGGGGGTCTGCCAGACGGACAGGCAGCCATAAGGTAGCATCCAGCTGCCACCTCTGTAATGTCCATTTAACAGCCATATCATCTGAATGGAAAACCGGTGGGGCGTCAGACACCTCCATCTCATACTCGGGCTCTCAGCTGCAGAATGGAAATGCCACTGGGTAAAAACGTGCTGTTATCAAGAAATACCCATAAGGCTATGCAACTCCCCCCCAAAGAAAGAAACGATACGAGTTACATTTAACAAAGTTTCATCTCTGTTTCAAAGCCCTTGCTCAGACTCTGAAAAAAGCATCGATTACATGTTTTGTCCAAAATGCCGTCCAGCAGGACCCAGGATGATCACATCTGAACCATTTTAGGGTCACATCTTAAACTATAGCCACCCATGAGGTGTCTGAACACTGGATGGCGCCGCTCGATTTCCTCCACCGATGATAGGTTGGTTTTTATACCCTCCGCAAGCAATGAACGAACAAAAGCAGCACATTGACTAGCCTGTGCTAACACAAACCGATGCTAAAGCAAGAGAGAAATTTCTGAGCGCCACAGCAAACAAGTCGTATTTCTCAGCACGCCACCAGCGAGTCTGCAGCGCATTCATGCAGAAAAGGTCTCTGGCAGCCTGAAAATGCACTGCCAAGACTCCCGTCACCAGCGATGAGTCCCAGAAAGAAACTAGCTGTGAAAACTGGACTCCCCCATCATTCGGAACAATTGACGCGACCAATTCATAATGGCTTTTGACAGAGAGAAGAATCACCAGACGGTCTGCCCCTTCGCGCTGACAAAACTCAGTGTGATGCGAGCATATTTCATTTGTGGAATCGCTAAAAGGCACGACGCTGAAAGCACCTCCTCCCGTCTGATCGTTTGGGGATGGGCTTTTGGGGCTGACCTCTGCGTCCTTCGTGGCTTAATTTTTAGGGTTCACCATCTTCGCGTTTTGACAGCTTAACTGTTAGGTATTAGTGCCTCTGGGCTCAATTAACACACTTATCGATGCAAACAGGCCAACTGGTAGACAGTCAAAAGTGGAACAGCATTCAGGAGGCGTCAGGCACGGGGAGAGGGATAGGGGCGAGTCAGGAGTCGCATCCCTATCCCAGTGGGCCGGTGTCACATGACTGCTTTGGGGAGAGGGGTGATTATGAAGACATCATGTGTCGAAATCTATCGTGGTAAAACGAGAAGAGTGTAGAGGTGAAAGGTTGTGTTTGTGTGCCTGTGTGCAGTTCGGCATGTCTGTAACCCATAGAACAAATAAATAAACAAATCAAAGCACACTGTGAAGGTGCCACGGTGGAGTCAGGGGGTCATTTATTTGTTACAGGAGAACATCACATGGATGAAGTTCACACACAGGCTGGTCTGGAAGCAGCTGCCCACTTACTTAATGAGGAAGCTGAAAAGGAGGAAACAGGCACATTTAAGCATCACCCCAAAGCACCAGAGTCGTTATGGCATCTGCCTTTAGGAAGAAACTCCTTTGTCTAGTTCATCTTCTGGAGGACAACATCATACCTTCCAACAAAATGTTTGTGCAGCATTTCATCAGACGCGGCCACCCAAAGCTCAGTCTGAGGGGGTGTCGCCATGACAACAGCTCCTCTCCTGCCCGCAGTGCCTGCTTACCTGTATGGGTACCCATGGTACTTTGACCGGAAGATGGAGAGCAGAAAACTGAAGAAGAAGACCACCAGGCCAAGGCCGACCAGGCAAATAACTGCAAGAGAAATGGCACAGGAAAATATCGATACACACAGGTGCACGTGAGACTTGCTGCCACATTCCTCCGTTCTCGGAAATGAATTTACAAGCATCCAGTTTACGTAGCGATAGACGGAATAAGGAACAAAGAATAAACAACAATCAAAGGTGGGGATAAGAGCTGGCAGCTGTGGGAAAATGAAGAGCTAATCTGGCCTCAATCAGAGTCGTTCGTCTCGCTCCCGAGAAAGGTCAAGTCCAATTACGAGATCAACTTCACTGCCTCATTTACAAATTAGTCATCCTACACCGTGCATCCCGTGACTGCAGCCATGCCTGCGACTCCGTGTTCCCAGATAGTAGCGGAGGGACAGCGAGCACCGATGCACACATGATCTGACGTCTCCATCCTAATGCGACGAACGGTAAATCTGGTAAAAATCCTCCTTATAAAACATATTCATTAAGGTTAGACCCACTTAACATTCGTGAACAACTTTATTTTTTCGCATAGCCCCCGTCTCGCTCTCCATCAGACGCACGCGTATCTTGGGGGTCAGAGCACAGGGCCACCCATCGAGCAGTTTTTGAGGGTCGAGACCTTACTAAAGGGCCCAACGGTGACGAAGGGAGCAGCGCAGGACTGGGGGACAGAAAATATTTTGCCTTGTGGTTGATCACGTGTGAAAATCCCGTCTCGTCTTCACGATGGGTTTTCGTAGAGCACGATCGTGGTATCATGTGATACTGTGATGTCTCTCCGCTGTCTGAGTTGTGATTGAGAGTAACAGCAGGTTCACAGCTGGGTCAGCCTGGCAGTTCGATGGGACCTGCGAGTGATGCTGAAAGCTGGTTGGGCGAGGTCATCTCGCACCCGGGTGATTACCCCCACCGTACGTAGCTGCATTTTCAGGTGCTAAAAACGGCAGACGACTCCCCAGTTTCTCATTGCGGTGGATTAAACAGGCAAAAATAACTAGTCATTTACATAATAAGCATAATTCCTCCAATTTGCATATTAAATAGTGGAAACGGAGAGGCAACAGCAAAAAGCCGTTAAATCAAGTGAAAACGCTCAGCCACAAGAAAAAAAAAACGCGGTGGAACACGTAAGCCTTTAGCAGGCGGCTGACATGGAAACAATACGTGTTATTTCAGGGGTGCCACGTTTGTAACGGGACGCTGCATGGCTCAGGGATTTATTGCCTATTGAGAGAAAGAGTCCCTTTCAAATCCTTAAGGTGGCGTAAGTGTGTAGTGAAGTCACACGCCCATGTTCTTCAGTGCTTCATTACTCGCTCACTGTTCAGCCCAGTGATAACGACCTGCTCTGTTCTTGCTCATAGTTTTACCATGGCCTCGTTCATCAAATACCTAATTTCATCCCAGCTGGATGCGATCTGCTATCACCAGAGATACACTCCTGCTCCTGTGCCGTGGAACAACGGAAGGATTTCGTTTTCCTCAGAACAGCTGAGTCCATGGCCAATGGGCTCTACACGTTCTGTTGGCACCGTTCCAGAGACGACCGTGGTGATCGCTAATGGCAACGGCCGAATGAGCCTGGATTCTCTAAGAACTGCTTGAAAATGAAACTCACTCCTCCTCTTTCCCACATCCCCCTTGGAGGTCGCCGCCTCGTTCAGGAGAACCATCCCCATGGTGATGGCGGCATCTGTGGTTGTCGTCAAGGAAACAGCAGCCCCGGCGCCCCCCCCAGGCATCTATGGATTTGACCTCAAAATTTCAGATTTTATATCTCATCGAAAGATCACGACTTCAGCTTGCAGTTTAAAAGCGGTAACTGTTCTACGTCTGACGTTCGACCCGTTCTCAGGAAGCCTCGCTCATCTGACAGACTTTACCACGCTTCTTGAAAGCTCGTTTGATGGCCCCTACCTCGGTTTGCAGCTGCAGTTTTTGGACATCCAAGTTTAAAAAAACAACCCCACTGCATTTTCAGTACTCAGTAATTAAAATGTCAGTCTTCTCAGTGCCATATGACAGCAATTTTTAAAACCACGGCGGTTCCTAAGGTGACAGCAAGACGGCGGTGCTGAGAACCTGCACTTAACCACGCTGAGGAGATGCACCCATAAGGCCTAACCAAACTCAGCAGCAAGAAGGATCACATGACATGAGGCCAGGTCAACAGCACACTGTAATGTCAATGGCAGAATGATGAAGGAATTACATACTCGAAGGAAGGCGGACCTGCTCCCTGGCTGTCATCAAACTGCCAAGAGCGGAAGGAGGTCATGTGACCAGCTTGTCCCATTGATATCTAAGCAGAAGATTTATACTCTAATGACCAAATGGTGCATGCCCAGTCAGCAGCGTGCCAGGAAAGCACTGTGCACAAGTTGTCAGAATCACAATTCATCCTGGCTGAAAAATCTCCGCAAAGAAACAAGTCGTCACTATTAGGGCATTACAGGAAAGAGCGTTGTGGAGACAGCTATTTAGATTTGAGGGACTATCTATCACAGTGAGAGAGATTTATAACGTGCAGTTCGTATAGCAGGTGGCTCCCGTGAGGATTCGGTATCGCTAGGTAACAGCGAGCCTCGCTCAGCTGCCGCGGCGAGGACCAGGAAGGATACTGAGCAGCAGGATGATGTGGGACTCGGCGACAAACTGGGCTTGGCTGCTCCCATGGATGTAGCTCTGCAGGAGAGAGAGGCACAGAACAGTGACATCAGCGCCATGACCAGACCACTCGGGCTACAGGGCGGCCATCGTAACCATTTGAATTAATTTTGGTTATGCAGGACAGGAGTTAGAGAAGCTTCAGTGACTGAGTCTAGGTGAATGGACAGAGCAACGGATAGAGGGAGACGATAAAGCCTGGTGAACTGTGGAGGGTGAAAGGGAGGGAAAGTGGAGAGAGAGTGGTGGAGAAAGGGAGTGGAGAGAGATACAGTATATGTATGGGGAGGAGGAGAAGCACTAAAATGAAGAGGAAGAAGGTAGGAAGGAGAAACAGGGAGATGCAGAGCCAGAAAACCTCCGTGAGGAGACTGTGGTACAGTGAACAGCTAAGAATGTCTGAGAAACTGTGAAGAAGAGGAGGAGGAAGAAGCAGGTCATCACTGCTCCCCGCCAAAGGCTGAGACTGGGCTGCACGCACAGCGTTACTCTTCTCACGTGCTTTTTACGCTGAGCTAGCAAAAAGCAGAGCTGGAGGATTCATCTGGGAAACCGGCCACTCACAGCCATGCCGAATACAGCAGGTGTCTGGGCACAGACAGCCAGCAGGCCGAGAGGTAATGATGAGAAGCACATGCTCGAGGAGAGGAAGACGGGAAGATGAGAACGGCGATCCGGGGCGGAGGAAGAGAGCGTGAGGCACGGCGCCTGGTCAGCCAGTTTTAGCACGGGTGTGGGTGCGTGCTGCCGCCTCGCTGAGGGGGCAGGCGTGTTCGTGACAGCCTGCGACATCAGGAGCCCGTGTTATTCGGTGCATCGTCTGCAGATGCCAGCGTTTCCGCTGCAGGCAAAGTGGTGATTCCTGTGGCTGTAATGAGCTGGCAAACTGAATACAGCAAGTTTCAATGAATGAATGTCTTTTTGACTGTAAACAGTATCATTTACGCGTTTAAACATGACATCTTTCCAAATGTAACTAATCGTATCCCGTGGAGACAGCACACCTGGTTTGGACTCCATAATCGGGTACAGAAGCAAGGCCGCGTCCATCCGCGCACGCTGTGCCAAAGAAACATCCGGCAATCTGAGCAAACCGAACGGGGAGGAAAAGTCACACGTTGACGGTCAAAGCCAGGTATGGTGAGCACAAATCGGCCCGTCGGAGGTTTCACCGGCGAGCACACGGCAGAAATCGGCCCGTCGGAGGTTTCTTGATGAGCACATGGCAGGTGCCAGCCCGTTGCCGGTTTTGCCGCTGCTTCTGAGCCGTCTATCCTGACCCGTGCTCCAGCCATTGTGGAGGTTTCTCTGCCATGACTCAGACAGGACGTTAACTCTTTCACGGCGTGCCACTCACCTAAGAGGATCTTGTGATCCCTGCTCTTCACAAAAAGCGGAATCAAAGACTCTCATTTCAATGCCACAAAGGTGTGACTATTAACAGAAACTGGAAACATATAATTTTCGGCTCACAAAAGTGACACAAACACACATCAGCGACAGCCACGGGGACTGTGGGAAATGAAACTGGACAGACTAAGCTGGACGCTGCAGACCGGGCGTCAGAACTGATCATAAGCTTCGGCACGCCATCAGTTACAGATGAAGCGTTGCGTTTAAGAGAAGAATAGAGAACTAAAGTGAACTTCTCAAACGTTTTGGAGTCAGCCCCTCACTGGAAGGGGGTTTTCTGGACTAATAAAGAGATGCGATTAAAAGATGTTAGAATCCCAAACACTAAATGGTCCCCCCACGCCGCAGCAAAGAATTTAACGGATTAGTTAAAAAAATCACTGGGTCCTTGGGATCGGGGAACTGAATCTCAAACAAACGGAACAGGAAGTAAAGGATTACAATCTCTTGAAGCATTTAAATTACGGCGAGCCGCAGCTTTTAACATGAATAATTAAGTTCCATTCACACTGTCCACAGGGTGCGTGTTCACCCCCCCACCCTGAGCCTTCTGGAATGTACCATTAGCCAGAGGGGCTGTGTAGGGGGTCCTGGCTCTGTGCCAACCCAGCCAAATGCAGCCAGGACCCCCTACACAGAAATGCACGTGATTACCTGCTTAAATGCCAAGGTATTCTTTTAACTGCCACACTAATGGGAAATGCATGGGGCTATTTACTTAACACTCCCTTTAAGTGCATCAAATGTCACAGCACGTGCTAAATGTCGGCTCTGCAGAGACCTGTGCCGAGGGCTATTTGCATGAGAAGAAACCTTTTTTACTTCAGTTATATGATACATTTTTAAAATTAGTTTCCACTGAACCGCTACTCCTGATGACTCCACACGCCGCCCCGTTCTCCATCCTTCAGAAGCTCCCAGGCCTTTATTTTAGCCCTTTAAACTGTCTGGCACGGCTACCTGACCATCAGGCCGTGCCAGCTTCTTCTCCCGGTGATGATGTTCCTCTCAGCTCGTGGTACCGTGTCATAAACAAAGTCACAGGCCTCTTCCTCAAGCCCGGGCTTGTAGCTATGCAGACAACCTTGAAGCATGCATTAACCGACTTACTAAAATGTGCAGAACTGTGGAAATGCGGAGATTGCGGCAAGTCTAGAAGATTCTTTTGAGAAAAGCAACAGTAGCTTGTGAAAGGCAGCCAGAAATTGAGTGACACAAGACTTGTCCTTTTATATCTATTGTTCTACTCGGACTCGTTAATTTGTCCTGCCCGGTGTCGGCCTGAGGAGGACGGGCTTCCCCTTTGAGTCTGGTTCCTCCCAAGGTTTCTTCCTCTTGAGGGAGTTTTTCCTTGC
>JAACJT020000042.1:9111998-9139815 GCA_009936485.2 Gymnarchus niloticus
TTGCCACTGTCGCCTTTGGCTTACTCTCTGGGGACTGTGGGCCCGGGACGATGTAAAGCGCTTTGTGACCGCGCTCCGTGTTAAAAGCGCTATATAAATAAAATTGAATAGTTTTCTTCTCAGTAAGCTGGAGAGCCCATAATAAACAGCGTCCGTTTTTGCCTTAGCCCCGTTAAGTCGGGGATAATGCAGTCGGCTCCACGGTGACGCTTCCGAGGAAATAAGCAGCTCTCCCACAAACTGCTGTGTTTTCTGTGACGCATAAATTGGAATTGTAAACTGGGTGATCGTTAGTGGGGATGAAAAATAACAGTACGTTTGTACCATGGATCCAATTAAACTGATAAATTGGACTTTAAGTTTCAATTTGTTATCTGTAAGAAATGTGCAGGACCTGTTCTCATCTCTGAGAAGGTTATGCCTCACTGATTCTAACTTGGATGTGTTTGGCAAGAGGAATCCTATAGAATATGCCACTCCCACAGCTGCTCAAAAAATCGACAGAGTAGACTTTGACACCGTGAGATGGGGGCAGAGTCGTTAGAGGAACCAGGTCCTCTACACACTGCACCCAACAAATGTGGGAGTCACCAAATAAATAAACAGAATGAATGAAGTCAACTCTGTGCTCCTGGGGGATCTTCGAATTTGAATAACGTGAAGAAGTCAAGACTGCTGTGACACATAGTGAGGCCGGCTGGTCGCGGTACGTCCACAGACCCTAGGCTTGCTTTCTCGCCGCCCGTCTGGACATACAGTAAGGAGAGACTCCAGGACGTGTGCATCTTAGCAGGCCCGTGGGATAACCTTTATAAATTATCCTCTTCATTGTTTTATTGGTGTTTCTGCACCCGCTCTTAAAGGTCAGAAAGCTTTCGCCAACATCCACATGAGTGAGGAGATGCCACAGTGATGGTGGTGGTGGTGGTGGTGGTGTGGGGGGGGGTCAGTAAGGGGGGAGTAAAATGAAAGGGGAGAGAAAAGTGAGCCATGGGTAAGAGTTCTGAAGAGAATCATTAATAATATGTGAAGGCTTCAGGATGGGGTCTGACTTTGACTTCCAGTCGTTTCATTACAGTCCATTAGAGCTTCTTAACAGTGATTTAACTCAACGCGAAGGACTAAACGACACAAATATCCAGGCAAGATGGAGCCAGGGCATCACCTCCAGGATGGGAAGATGCTTAATATACCAGGCAGGGATGCAGCATCCTTACGCAACCTCACGGAAAACACAGGAAATCATTTCGTACAGCCAGCTGGCTCTCTTACATACCACTCCATCATGTGATTTCCACCTTGAAGGTGGTTCCCTGTCAGCTGCTTTAAACTACACGCCCCACTCGTAACAACAATCTGGAATTCACATCATCATTATTATTGTTGTTATAATTATTAGAAAAACTCAAATCAATACTTTGCTTTGCAAAAAAGACTGTCAGTTCTTTGAGCCAAATAAAATCTGGTATATAGCTTTCTATTTAGGGTGTGCAAAGTTCAACATTAATAACATTAATACATTTCTATTCCTGGGTTTTAAAAGCAGGATTAGGAGGACAACCAGGCAAGTGGCAGCCAGTCATTTCAAATATAGTTCATTTAGTGTGGTGTGAAGACCACAATGCCTCTTTAAATATTTACCAGGTGATGGTGAAGGTGTCTAGAACATTAGTACAGAGTTACTTTCCTCTTCTCCTCAGAAGCACAGACCCAGGTTTTCTGTGAAACATCAAGCTGTAGATTTTTCTGAGCCCTGCTTGCTATTGTAGTTTTCTCTGAATCAAAATATATGTTTAATAATGTTGAATGAAGCAGGGAAATGCTCATATGTGTTGGCAGAAATGAAATAAACATCACAGCTAATATCATCTTTCACAGCTGGGAGCCCAAGGCGATGTCAAACCGGATATATTTGTCACTGGAAGTTCAATTGTTACTGACTTGGATTAGCTGGCGGGCTGGTCGGCGGCGGGATCCGGACCGAGAGCGTGGCAACGAGGTTCACAGTGAGACTCGGCCTGTGAGCTCCTACCAAAGGGCATCTGCTCAGCGATGGCGGTTTAAAACAGATGACGTGATGTTTGTTTTCTGCGTGAGTTATGCCAATGGTTAGTGTCCTCACATTACCGCTGATCACATTACTGAATGTCTGACCTGCTGATTATGACAGAGATTCACGACGGGCTGATGCTACGGGGAATTCTAAAGACACCGTTTACATCAGCCGTCGATTCGCAGCGGTTGTCACTTTAATAGGAGGGGTTTTTAAACGACGAGTTTTCAGTCTGACCGCTGATGGCCCCACGTTCTCCGTGATTTACCGATAGCGGGTAAACCGCGGCCCCACTCGGGAGTTCACCACCGACAGGCAGTCTGTCGTCTGCTGGCCGAAAGCGGGGGTGGAGGAAAAGGCCAGGCGCCGCGCCCCGTCTGCCCCGCCATGAGCTCCAGGGGCAGCCCTGGCGGCGTTATCACAAGCCGAGTGTAATTAGGCGTGTCGGGAAAAGGCCCATTTAGACGACACAGCGTGCATCTCAGAGGGCGTGAGGACTTCACGTTTTCGAGTTTTGATATGAAGGGCCAGCGAACGCCTCAGGGCTCAATGGGAAGGACCTCCTACTCAAAAAGAACCGTCGAACGCTCTAAGAAGCGTGTCTGAGGATGAACGTTTTCCATTTAATGGCTGACCGCTCTCAGTTTGGCGCAGATGACTCCGCCGGTCATGATGCTTTCATGAGGATCACGGAAGGAGCCCAAGCTGCCTGCTGTTTTCCCGCAAGGGAAACCTTGAGGGGACCTTGAAGTGTCTGTCTCAGCCCCCCTGCCCCTGTTAACGTTGTCAGTCTGACCCACAAAGGCTCGAGCATCAGAAAATGAAGACGATATAAAAACAGAGAACATAATAAAGGCTGAACGCTGGTGGTTTTACACCAGGAGCATTGTGGGAAATCAAGGTAATGCCACCATGAAAAGGACCTTCGGCTCCAGTTGAGGATGGGGAAGAGATGGTGACCGGAAAGGTCTGGTCTCCTAAATAAAGCAAGATGCCTCCAGGAACAGAAGGTCGTTCACTGGAGAGCAGTCCTGCAGCTGGGCCCCAGCACTATCTGGTGCCTGCTTACCCACTTGGGGATCCCATCACCCACAGCCGTCCATCTTTCAGTCCTGCACACTCTCTTGGCATGCAGTCCATACGAGTATCTACAGAAGCCTATAAAAATGTGCACCCGGCTGTTTCTGGCCTTCTTACCCAGGCGAATATTTACTGTAGCCTTCACCTGATTCGATAAAATCGCCCCATTTTCCTCGACACAGCAAACAATCTGCTAATCAGCATTAATTTCCCTGCTTGTTTTTCATAAACTTGCTTACAAACTCGATTTTATAAAAAAATTTGTGCCACATAGACTCAAAAAGAAGAATTGAATTTCTAACATTCCCGGAAAACAACTCTTTTTATCTGTAAACAATACCATTTCAAAGCTCACTTTCAATTATTTTGCTCTAGAAGTAAAATCTCAAAAACTTTTGTTTTGCATCACAGGAATGTGATGGCCTTAACGCCCGCCTCTCCGCATCACCTTCCGTTCTGCAGACCGTCTACTCGTTGGCTTTCTTTGATTTTAAGAAGGTGATTGTAAAAAATCACCGTGAGCAGAGCCCTCATTGGAGAGTTTGGGGCCAGAGGCAGCCCACACGTAGATGTTGATCTGTTAGTCCTGCAATGACGGCCGACGGTGTATGACATCCGAAAACCCATGGCAGTACAGGTGAGGCCTCGCCCCCAGCACACGCCCCCTTTATCCCGATTGAGGCCTCCCCCCCAGCACACGCCGCCTTTATCCCGATTGCCAGGGCGTACTGAGACACTTCACCTCCCCCTTCTGCCTCTTCCTGTTTAGCTCTGTGTTGTTTCTCACGGAAAACCTCAATGGTCAGCCCTCTAAGTCAAGCCTCATTGTCTTTGTACCGAAAGCTTTGAATGTTTACGCTGCTAATGGCAGCGGAGGTGGGGTTAGATTAAATAAATTGGACAGGCTGCTCCCAAAATGAATGCCTAATGACACAGAGCATGTACACTCCTGCTCTGTTCACCGTGTCAGATTTACTTCTCGTGTGAAGGCAACGAGGTGCCTGAACGGGGTTAGGATGGAGGCCGCACTTCAGGCAATCAGGAGCTCAGCGTTCTCATATTAAATATGATGTTTTCTAACCTGTACATCCATTTACCTTAACTGCTTATCCAGTACAGGGTCACTGTGAGCCTGGAGTCTATCAGAGGAAGTACAGGGAACTTCGCATAGGGACACCTAGGAGGGGGAGCCCGTCCATCACACACACACACACACACACACACACACACACTCACACACGCATACATATTTGTATTTCTAACCTTGTGAGGACCTTCCATTCATTTCTATTGGCCTAACCCTAATTCTAACTATGACAACCCTTACCCAGCCCTAACCTTAACCATACGTAACCCAACAAAATACAAGACTTTTGACTCTTTTGATTGGATTCACAAATTTTCATAAAATCGAGTTTTCCCTGGTGAAAACATGACAAGCTTTTTGACCAGTGTAAACATACATGGCCAATGTGACCGGCTAATGTCAGTCTGCGGTTTGGCCCACACGGTATGTATCCGTGGAAACGGGACAGAATGCCAGCTCCCTCGTGCATGAGCCATTTGTGGCGGGAGATGTTACATGGAGAACGGTACAGCCATCAGACCATATGTGAGGTATGGCTGCATTTTAACAAACAAAATTCCTTTCATATTATACATTTCAAGAACATTCTGTTTGTAAACAGGCAATCAGAATGTCTGTAAATATTCTCAAGTGTTCTACGTAGTGTATAATTTAAGAAGTATAAGGAAAGTGGTTTTTGGAGGATGGATGGACAGACGGATGGACGGACGGACGGACAGATAGACAAGATGCTGACTGTTTCCAGAAGCATCCAGAAGATCCTCCACCGGCCCCTACTGTCTCCCCCTGATTAAAATGTGCAGGGCGACATGAGGAGATTACACATCTTATCATCTGTCATTCCGTCGAATGAAAGGAGTTTATCGGAAACCCAAACGGTGACAGAGAAAAGCGCCTGAAGATCCCGGCGAACCCCTGCTGTTAATTACGAAAAACACGACAACCATGGTAACTTTAAGACGGAGGAGTGTGTGTGTGTCTGTGTGTGTGTGTGTGGAGGGGTCTTGGTTTGGCCGCAGGGAACCTTTCTTCCTGAAAATTCTGTGTTCAGTTTGTAAAGCGGACCTGTGCCTTTATTTATTTATTTATTTATTTATTCTAATTTCACACCTGGATGCGCACCCGTAGATGATCATCACGCAGCCTCCTCAGCCAAACAGTGCCCCCCGGACCACCATCTCTGCCCACGTCTGTTCTTCTCTTCCACCGGGCCCCCCCCAGTAGGAGCCGGAGAGTACTGACCCTCTTTGTCGGAGCAAGGCCCCCATTCGCTAACTGAAGCCGTGACCAAACTGGGGGTCTTAATTTGCCCTAGGATGCCCGCCTGTTCCCTGTAGGGGTATTTACTGGCGCTCTCTCAGGTTTAAACCCTTTCTGAAGGTTTCATGCCGTCAAGGTGTCATATTTCACCCTGCTCGCACATTTAATAAAGGACTCGTGGTTTGCCCATTTACTGCTCGAACCGTGGGGCTTGGTGTTAAGTCTCTATGGTCATTACTATTTTTATTACTGCTACTACTGTCAAGAGAGTTTTAAAAATTATATTAATAATAAGCTTGCTAACATGGACACTGAAGCTGTTAACTGATGTTCAGATGCTGGCTTCTGTTGTTTGTTTGGATTCTGACTGCACGCCTGAAATATTCATTTGCTCTGCCGTTGTTCATTATGCATTAGCTGGTTTGCCCGGCTCTCCCTGATGCAGGCCACACTTAACTGGCTTGCCGAGCACTTGATGCCCCACCAACCATCTGGAGCAGACGTCAAGGGCCTTCAATCTTGAATCTCAACATTGTTAGCGGTTTGTCTGCATCTCTGAGATCGATGTTCACATATGAATTATTCATGAGGCTCGCCATTCTTCCTGCGGATGTGGGCGGAGAAGACTCCGAAATAGATGGCCAGAACCGCCCCCCGGCCCCTCACTGCTGCTTCTGCCCCAGATTGTCACCACTCCATTATTAAGGAGCAAACAGGTACCAATCTGTGCCCTTTTTAAGAATGCATTATGCATTACAAAGCTTGTGTCCCTCTTAATTGTCTCCCTTTGCACCCATCTCACTTCTTTTGGTATTAGCATGTGATTTATAGCTGATTTGATGATGAAAGTGTTTCTTTTCCTGTCATCTTTTTGCATAGTTACTTACTGATCAATACTTTCAAGGACTCCTTGAACAGTTCTCTGGACAAGTTGGACAGAACTATCACTGCATTTACAGGATGAAATAAATCTGGGGAAAATTCAATTCTGGCTCCAAAATGAAAAGCCAGGTCACGGTTGACTGGAGGGGATACTGATGAATCGGTGAGGGATTAGGATGGGTGCATCCAACCAAGTCACATCCTACTTTAATACTGAACGCTGGCCTGCAGGTGGCCTGGTGATTAAAGACCTGAACTTTCAGACTGAAGAGATGCACAGAAATGCAAACTCCACGGTCATGGTGCTGGGGGTGGGATTCGAACCCTCAACCCTGGAACTGTGAGGCTACATCGTGCCCCCCTACTTCAAAACATTTCCACTAAAATACTGAAAATTAATTTGCCTAGTGCCCCATTCCATGGTGCTATGACAACCCAAACACAACAAATTGCGGATGACACCAACAGACAGCAATCTACAAGACACCACTAGCCACTCTAAATGGTGCATCTCTTGTGAAAGAGATCAGCACTCATTTGATTCAATGTTCACTACCCTTACTGACTACTGTTTTGTACGATCACAATAACGCTAGTTGTGGAATGCCAACAGGTCATGGATATAACAGCAACTATGGCGAAAAGAAAAACTTTAACAAGATGCAACGCAGGAGAACGAAGGTAAGACGTCACTCACCACTTGTCCGTTCTGAGGGTTCTTGTGGGCATACGGAGGCCCGCGGATATGATTCCACATCTGACCCGACGTCATGGCAAACACCACGCACTGGAGACAAAGGGAGGATGGTCAGCTGAGCATCCCGAGCCAACTGGAATCCTCCATGGAGCTGGCTGTCCATAATTTAACAATACAACACGTTTATTTTTCAAACCCTAAAGAGGAGTTTCAGAGTGGAATGAAGAATGTCACACTTGGGTCATTTATTATGACAAGACCAAGAACGGGCCACCACTATAATTAAAGACCATGTCTTTAGAGGACATTCTGCAGTCGGATAATGAGACTTGATGTTTCCCTCTAGCAATAAGCACGTGTGGTAGATTATCAATGTCTTTGCTTCAATCGCCCAGCGTGGCTTACATTGTAGTACTACTTTTTTATATATGCAGAAGAACGCAGGAAACCAGGCCCCATGGATGAAAAAAAGACATTCTCCGCCGTCCGTACCCATGGCCCACGCCGTCTTCTTCTAGACCAGAGAGTACAGTCACTCATGGGCACTTACCAGAGCGGCCATGGCCCATCCTGTCTTGTTGTAGATGAACTCTAAGTTGTTCCTCCTCAGGTAGAGTAGCCCCCCCACCAGGGATACCAGAAGAGCCAGGGCAATGGTGCCAGAGTAGTTAGGTGGCCTGAAGACCCGGATCTGCAACCCGAGGAAGCCATGTCAGAACTGCAGCCTCACAGAGCCCTGCTAAACCAAAGGTAACCCAGCACAACTCAACTCAACTCATCCCAACTCAACTGAACACCATGTTTTTACATGACTGCTTCCTTGAACTACATTTCATCTTTGCACTTAATTCTTCACTAATCCTACATACAGCTTTGGCCCTATTCCATGTCATTTCCTCCAACCCAACACATTCATAAAAACGCCTTCTTCTACCCAGGTAAGGTTTCATAAGGAACCTCTCTCTCCGCTGCTGTGTCGCCCGGACAGCTCGGCGTGACGTGAACGTGTGCGTTCATCCCCCTGACTGCACAGCGAGGCTGTGAGCCTTTTGAAGCTCCATGGGAGGAACATCTCTTTAGAGGCGTCAGTCTAAGTGTGGTCACCGCGGGGAACAGAATTTGGTCCTGAACGTTTCGTTGTGGTCGGATACTTCAAAGGTGAATGTAATGAAATTTCTGGAGTGTGTTTTAAGCCGTGCGATACCGACACCTTCATAGGCCCTCACTCCTGACACGGGTCGTGACTGCCAGGCTCCTTAGACTACCTTTCCAGAGGATTACGGCGATAATCTTAAACTTTAAGAAAAGGCTTGAGAACACCGAGCCGTCTCACTTTATCCAGTTTCATGGGAGATGACATCACAGGCTTTGGCACATAAAGGAGAATTGTCCTCCAGGAGGCCATCAAAATACTGCCAATGACGATTAGTCTCAAAATACTCTCAGTATTATTCTGAAATACTTCCTAAATTTGCTACGAGTACTGTCACTGGTTTTTTCCTGGGGATATTCTCGTTACCCCAGAATTGTGCACCCCACCCCCACCTGAACATCAGTCCTGTCGGCTATCCACTTGGCCAGCTGCTCAGAGGCAAATCCAATCCGCTGCAGGTCGAAGGTGTCAGCCCTCCTCGGCTTCCCCTTCGGCGGGAAATGCATGAAGGTGGGGGCGGAGTTCATGTTCAGCTGTGACCAGGAGGCGAGAAGCCGAGACAGAGACAGCTGTCAACGAGCTAAGACGTGCCTCACACATCAAACTGGCGGCTTCCCCTGCTATGAAAAACAACCAAACAAATGCGTGTCGCTGACATGATCTTGCGCTCTGACTCACTGCTGGTGCTGCGTGAATTTAATGGCTGCACTTTCCATCGCAAAAGCCGCAATAATCATCAGTTGTGATGGAAAGTGAGGAAGGCGCTGCGAACGCCGATGACACCCCATACACACGCTGGCAGTTATCGCACACAGCCGCCTCGCAATTGAAACCACGAGAAAAGGGCGGGGATCGTTACAGGGTTATTTCTTTTAATTGCATCAAAGAAGCCGACACACGTCTCTGTGCGGAAGGTGAATCATCTGCGATAATTCAAAGTGCCAGAGAAAACAGAAAGGGGCAGAACAATCTGCATTTAATTACCTGTCATTTAAAGCTGCAGTCGTAATTATACAATCGAATAGCTTCACTTTTTATTTACTTTCTCAGAAAACCCCAATAAGCAGCATTCACTCCTTCTGTGTATTTTCTGCAAATAGCCTTGGCAACAACCGCAATAAAAAGAGCTCACGTTGATTATAACGTTCCATTTTGTCTGCCAAATATTGAATGCTGTGTACAGAAAGGGAAGTGCTTTCATTCTGAGATCTCTGCTGTTGTCGAGAAACGTGTCTTCTGCAGTGATTTTGAGAAAACTAATGAAACCGTACACGGACGTGTTGTATTGTTGGCGAGCATTAAAAATCACTGTGAAATGTCTCCGTGCGACAGCTACATCGGGCTGCATGAGAAACCGCATTCCTGTGCCCTCTCGGCAGTCGTGGTCCTGCAGTAATTTTTTATTTACTTTCAGGCTATTAGTAAAGGTAACTACCGAATGGTGAGAGCGTCAGGTGTGTGTGTGTGTGTGTGATTAATCTCACGCCACACGAGGCAGTGGTTACTTATACAGCGAGTGAGGCTTATGTGGAATTTCATCATTCGTGTTTATAGTTACTGCAAAACAGTGACTTATAGATTAATAATTAATAATCATTGAGAGGAGGTCCGGGGTCACCTGCTGAAAGACATCGGCGCCCTCGTCGTAGTCCACCACGGTGAAGAAGAGCCTATTGGAGAAGGCTGTCGAGTACCTCCAGGAGTTGGCCAGCACCTGGTACTCCTCATTAGCCTGCCTGATACGAACGAACGAGCGAGCAGAGGGGACAACATCCAGGCCAAAGTGAAGGAAAGAAAGAAACCCATGAGACATGCAAACTCGAAATTCGAACCCCCGACCCAGGCGGCGAGTCCTTATCCCGTTGCATTCTGTATGAAATCCTACTACACTAGCAGGTGAGCAGGCTTGTTTAATGCAGAGCTGACACTGAGCAATGAATTTAATTATAAAAGGACCGTAATTACAGAAAAGGAGAAATTTAGCGTGCACTTGTGTCTGCTTTGTCTGCGATCTCTCTGAGCAAAGCTTTAATTAAAAGCCGGGATGCTGCCGTGACCAGCACACTGGGCCGCTGGTCCCATTCATCGTGGTATCAGTCTGTTGGACTGTAACCTCAGCCAGGTTCCAGGTCTCCACTTAGCTATCCGGCACTCGCAGAAGCCCCCTCACACTTCCTCGGCAAGCTGCGTTTGCTGGAACACCCACCCGTCATACTGGAACGACCCCGGAGGAGCGCAAAGCCGCCAGACGCCCTGGGTCATGTGGTAAAATAGCAAAGTTCTCCATGGAGATCAAAAGGAGGAGCATGAAATATGGAACACCTTTTCCTGTTTAGCTGACTACTGATGATTCATCATCTATGCTTTTTATCAAATTTTATTATCAATATTAAAGTGAAATGTGATAAGCTGGTATTAAACAACATCTCCTTCCGGAAGGTTCTCTATAATGGAGCAATTAGCGGATGTCAAAACATCACTGGGGAGCCCACTGAGGCGTCGCTAGGCAGCTGCTCTGAGGGACAGTCTGGAAACGCTCACCTTCGTCACTTCTCAGCACACCCCACCAGAGACCCCCGGGGTGACCTCCTCGAGCACACAGGTGATCCTTCACACCAGCGTTTCAATTAGCAGAGCGTGTTTTTCCTTTTCACATGAAAGCAGTTTTTTAAAGACTTCAGGGTTAGCGGACAGCTGATGAAATAAATCAATAGGGGTCAGGCTAACTTGCACGGATGATATGTTTTGAAGGTCCTTCTAAACCGGAAAAACAAAAATAATCCTCCTTTTCCGGCAAGCTTATCATCTACAGTAACGTGGGAATTGTTCTTCCTGTGAGTGGCGTGGTGGGAATCTTACTACGGCGAATTGAACTAAATTTCCATTGTTGGGAAGTGTAACCAAAAGCATGTTTATGAAACCCGTGGTTAAGGCCGGCCCGGCCCATAACAATCCAGGAGGCGGCCGTGGAAAAGGGCGGGAGTGTGAGGCCGTCAACCTACCTGCAGACGGAGCACTGCCGCTGTGGCTGGAGGGCAGTGAACATCACCACCACAGAATAGTTACGGGGAGGCGCCTTGACGAATCGCCGGAACTTGTCCCCGTTCATGCGGATGACGGAACGCCTGGAGCTCCACTCCATCATTTGCTCCACCTTCTCTGCCAGCATGTTCTGATCCCCCGGGGAAAGGGTGATGGAGGACAAGAAAACATCATGGAGAGCCTGTGCTACGGCAACGCAGCATGTGTCCACGCCCCCCAGAGAATAACAACACTTTTCTGTCGTGCCTTCATTGGTGTGCAAAGACCAGCACATCTTCAACCCTGTAGATTACATATTGAGCATGCTCTTGGAAGCTCTTCTATACTATCACAGAAAAGCAGAAGAAAAAAAAGAACAGGAGCCCCCCCCTCCCATGACATGCTTTTTTTGGTTGCCCCCCGGCACACAATTGTTTCGCCCACCCTAACCACCATTTCCACCGTCCCCCCTTCGGCTTGCTTTTTTATGGATCTCACATTTGTGGCTCTTCATGTGAAACTGGTTGGTAACCCCTGACCTAGAAGAGGGCATGAAAACCCACAACTCACAACGTCCCACCCAGCTCTCATGCCATTGTCTTGTGATGTGGGTTCCTGTTTGTGATTGGTCAGTGGTACAGTACATACATGCACACACAAACACATAGTGGTTTCCTCATAACTGAGAAGAACAAAACTACAAACTAAGCAGGAGGGACATTGATTGTGGCCGTGCTCTTCAGTAGAAAGGGCACTGAGATGTTACTCAAGACAAGTGGGATACGACTGATGTGCTCAGGTAGTTTGCGAGCTGACAGTCTGAGGGATCCACATTAACATGCTCAGGAAGTCAGAATGGGAGATGTGTGTGTTTTGGATCTCTGCTGATCACATCATCATTGGGCTCTGGTGCAAGGCCCTTAGCCCCAGCTGCTCCAGAGATTCTGAATGCTGTGTGAACCTGAACTCTGGCCCCAAAACTTGCTCTCACCAATATATACGTATGTATGCATCGCTCACGGAGAGTAAGATGGAATATGCAAAATCCACCACATTCAAGTTTCTCATGCTGATGAATTAAGTATTGCTACTCTGTAGAACAGTGTTTAGAGGAACGTTGCTTCTAAATGTTCTTGTTTTCCAAAGAGAAGCAGAAGTCCATCCTTGACACTTTACAATGCTGGCAGAGCATCCCAAACAGGTCAATAGATATGTAAACTCAGACATCAGACGATGTCCCGGTCAAGGGTTTGAGTGTCCAACCAATCAGACCTGTTCCCAGAGAGAGGCCTGCTTTGACATTTGACTGCATCTCCTTAAAGCTGCAGCATGCATTACATCTCACCACATAAAGCACTCTAAAGAAGTCTAAAATACAACCATCACAGCCATGGTCTGGATTACTGCACTTCTGTAGCTTTCCCAGACCGGTCACATTTCTGAGCTGGTCTGCCATTTGATGACACCCACTCTGATGTCTTATTTAAAGTCTGGAGAACGTTGAAGAGTCCTCCAAACTCAGACACACACACAAGATGGTTGAAGCAAGAAGTCGATATTTATCACTAAAGACAACTCAACTTTGAACTCAACCCATTTCAGAATCCTCTCCTTTCACATTTTTACAGAGGAAAGGGCACAGAGAGAGTTTATGCCAGCGCTCCGATAATGTCCCTTCACTCTGACTAGAAGCGTCTTCTGACCAGAGCACATCACGTTTCAGGATAGCGTCTTGCATAACCTCATTCACAGTAGATCCATTTTCAATCACCACACTGTGACTTCAATTCATCGTCAGTGTAGACGTTTACACTACAAGCCAAAAGTACGCAGACACCTGACTGTGAAACATCTCATTCCAAAGCCAAGGGTATAAACAGGAAGCTGGTCATCCATTTCCTGTTACAATAGCTGCTACTCTACTGGGAAGGCTGTTGTAATATTGTTGGTGGAATTTACTGTGAGTCATCCATGACAGCATTGGTTACGTGGGGTAATGATGTTGAGCGATCAGGTCTCTTTCTGTTTGTGTGGCCAACCACAAGACGTTCCCAAATCACAATCACTTCACTGGCAGATGACCAACTCAGGTGAGTCTGTCACTGTTTTTATAGCCTTGTTTCTAGTCCATGCTTCATCCTTAAGAACCCATTTGGCAAGGAAAATGGAGAGACCTGTCAGTTTGTTCTGTTTGGACGTTTCCAGAAAGAATTTATGCCACACACTGCTCAGAGCTAAGACAGAAAGTACAGGAAGCACATTCAGCATCCACAGAACTGTCCTAATGTCAATTGTCATGGCAACAACTCTCTACTCCATCCATTAGCCAGCCCTCACTGTGTGGTTGAGGGTGAGGAATTCATGAAAGAGTTGATCTTTAGAAAGGGAAATCATATCCTCATCTTTAGCACATTTTCACCTTGACTTTCATGTTGCTCAGAGGCTACAAACTTCTGTTATAGGCATACAGGTAAACTGTTATTATTGATGTTATCGTTTAATCCTAGCCAAAACTGCTCACACACCTCGTGATTCTGTGGTGGATCAGATGCAGGTCAATTTTCTGGAGCTGAGTATGTTGTGGTGAAAGTTGAACGTGTCCCTCAACAGTTCAACATAAGTGCCCAACTAGGGATTTTAGCTGGTATCACTTTGATCACAAGTTCTGCCCACCTGTGCCACACACTGATCCAATGATTGTTAACGATTCGTTAGTGTGCTGATACTTTTTTATTTGTAATCAAAATGCTAATCGAAAAGAGATCAGCGAAGCTGTTTAACGATTCAGTCTGGGAAGAATATTCGCACAAAGGCTTCATCGGCAGACTAAACTTTGTGAAACCTTTTAAAGAACTTCACAGTTCTCAAAACAACAGCAAAGGGAAGAAATGGCCCATTCCGATTGGACGCAGTATCTTCAAATCCTTAGCAACCCTAATATAAATGGACCATCTGCTCTTCTGTCCCCTTAAGGCTAGACTTGCCAGTACTGGCAGAAGTCCAACGTGGAGTCTTTGAAGGCTCTGTGGATCCTTTGCATTATTAAAGGGATAAAGAGCAGGTATGTTATTTGTCAGATTCAGAGGCATGGGATGACAAAGGCTGATTTTAACAGGTCATGGGCAGCCACTGGACATCTCTGATCAGCCACTCCACAATGTCTGTCCACGTTATCTGTCATCACTGATCTCTGCATCAAGTTGCGTCTGACCAATTTGTCTTGTGTTGTCCTTCTTATTACACAGATCACAGGCTGGCGCAGGAAGAGGGATCAGGTCGGGCACTGACAGCCTCTGTGCCATAATGCAGACAGTTAGCCATGCAACAGGAGTCCAGGTTCCATTGGCCCTGCAGGGGCCAAGATGAGCCCTTTAGTGGGGTCCTGAACCTGAATCACCACTCAGCGGTGTAAATGGGGTCTTTAAACTGTTTACCCAGGGTAGGGTTGCAAGCCCGGTAAATAAATGAATATTTCTATAAAAGGAAGACACTTAGGAGGATTATAGTGGGTGGTGGGTTCTTGCACTGCACGCAGAAGGTCGACTGTGTGATGCAGCAACGCCGAGGGGGGTGGCCAAGGGGGGTGACTGTGAAAGTGGGACTGAAGAGAGACGGCCGTCGGCGCGGGTGCAAGGAGAGGAGCACAGGAAACGGTGACCTCTTCATCCAGCCTAAATGTTAAGACATCCATGGGGCCCCCACTGGAGAACCCAGACATCATGTGACTGGCTCTGTGCCCCATCATCACTGAGTCCCGTTCCCTGCTGTTCTCACCATCCCGTGCAGCTCAGCAGTACTCCTATTGCAGGTGGGGGGGGAGCTGTCAGCCACCTGTCAATCACATCCATGCTAACGATATGCTCTGCCTGACAGGGAGCCCAGCAGCACACTGAGTATAGCGCTGATAGATAAGGCAGTGGCAAGGCTGTTCTCCTGAAAATACAGCTTCTTACTTCAGCTCTGGCTGCAAACTGATGTCCATCTGTTACCACAAAAATGCTAAAGAGGACTGAAGCCAGGACGGACGAAAATGCAATTAAATTTAGCATTCCGCATGGGACTAATTACAAGTTAGCATATTTACAATGGATTTTTCTGGAATTTCAACCAGTTTAAGTGAAACTCCCTGTTTGTCAGGTTGCCGGTCAATAATCCAGCAGTAAATTCATTCTGAGAAACACCTCCATCTGGCATCATGGTCTGGCATTACGGTCAGAAACAGCTCGTCCTCAACCCCCTATAAATGACACGCCAAGCGCTTCCTGTTAGCACGGCCTAATGAGACCATCAGTACAGGGGATGATGAAACCGTGCAGACTTGGCAGAACGGCGGGTGGTGAGTTTTCCAAGACATCCTGCAGGCTGGTCATGTGACCCATGGCAGCCTTATGAATGTCAAGGAAGGCCAATTAAGCAAGCTGGTGTTAAATACGGCCGATGAACATGACGAGGTCCTGTGAGGTGACCAGGTGTCTGCGGGAGAGACACGGTATCTTAGCGCTAGGATGTGAAAAACATTGTAGCTGATTTTTCAGGGCTGGAAAATCTGAGTGTTTTCAGGTCCTTTAAACAAGCAGCAAGCTTAGCTAACAGTCTCATGCATTTCTGCACCTGAATATTTTATTACTCCAATTCTGCCTGAGTACGTTGCTCAAGGGTACTGGCAGATTTTTCGTTAACAGTCCAGATCTTTCGTCGGAATATGCCGCCCACCACCCAGAAAAAAAAAAAAAAAAAAAGAATTTACTGAATATCACTAGATTTTTAGTGATGTCAAACAATTCATCCACCATAAACCACAGTGGATCAAAGTGCCTTTCCTTGACAATTAATACTACGTAATTAATATCTAATCAATGGTGGCCTTTGAAAGACACATGACACTGAAGAAATTCCCCGGAATCTTAGCCACCCAAATCCAGCAGCTGTTGAACTATTCTGAGCATGGCTACCTTGGCGGTGAGGTAATGTCCTTCACTTCCATGAACAGTCCATCTTTACTGATGTTTTGAATGATAACAGCAAACTGCTTTGTTTCTTAAAAGAAAGTGAATTACAGGGTAATTTGTTCTTTTGTATCAGAAGCACTGTCAAAAATTAGATAAATATCCTGCAAAAAGACAGAGACGCAGTCTGTCATTTGGGCTTAAGTAGGACACTGACATGGTCAGCCAGAAGCTAGATAATGAACCTGCTGAAAATGACCCCCCCATCATCCCCTGCATTTTAATGGGAGCCCACAGCCAGGCATACTGAATAACAGAAGAGGCTGTGAAGAGCTTATACTGTCTGTGCTCAGGCTGGACTGAAACCGGACTGACCCCAGAATGACCCTGGGCTGACCCTGTGCAGAGCATTATTCACTCTGGAATGACCCCAGAATGACCCCATGCGGAGCCTGGACTGACCCTGGAATAACCCCAGAATGACCCATGGTGGAATGACCCTGGCTGACCCACTGTCAACAGTTCAGTTGTCCTTTTACCATCGAGTTAGCAGCAAGCTTGACACTCAAACCTGTTTGGGTACCATAGTGCACATAGTTTGGTTCTGTCCCAAGGTCAACGTGACCCATCCTGCAGTCGCATGGTGCCAGAATCTCTTCATCATTTCCCCAGGTTCACGCGTACTCAGCCAAGCCTTCCATGAGAACAGGCCGGGCTCGTGGCCCAGGGGGAGTGGTCGGGCCTGGATGCCAGGCAGAGCCGACGGACCCCATGCCCTTCAAGAAGGGCTTCGCTTCACTGGGTCCGAAGTAAACTCAACGGTCCTGTGAATGGATTAGGGAATGCAGAGTTGGTCCCCCCTGTAGGACGGAGATAAGGGTGACTGCAGAGCGAGGAAACAAAATGGTGGAGTAATCTCCTTCAACCAAGGCTGCAAGCTCACGATGCAGCCCAAATTCAGGGAGGTTTGTCATTTTGTAGCTTAGTTCATGCCTGCATCTAGACTGATGCTACAGGAAATGTGAGTGAGACACGATGCTCGCCTCCACCTCGATGGTCTGTATCTCAATCCTGACCACTGGGATGGTGCTCAGATGAAAAGACATCTGGGTGATCTTCCTTCTCAAAGTGGATTACAGGAGCCGAGTAACAATCTGGCAATTCTTTATACAGTATATTATGTAAGTCATGTGACATGAGCAAATTATTAGCCAGTGAAGAACCTCTAAATGTTTTTCTAGTCTTGGGAAAACAGGCTTTGTGCTCCGGTATAATCGGAATGACCCCCCAGAAGCTTCAGTGGTGTCCATGCTTGGCTGTTGGAGATGTCACCTGGGTTTAGGGGAAATGGCTTTTCAATTGTCAATAACAGAGACAGCGGGAGATCTGGCTGGGTCCCCCTCATCTCGTCAACGTCACGTCATCCTGCATGATCGGCGCTCCAGATGGCATGAAAGGGGGTGATCACCGTGGACACCTGGCAAAAGCCAGATAACAGAATGATGTCACGTGAAAAAGGGTCAGGAGTCTCACGGTGACATTGGCGTCTGCTCAGCTGGTGGATGATGAAACCTTCACACAGACCCATAGGCCGACACTGAAATGTCAAGGTGAAAATGCCCAAAATGGGTTCCGATCTTACAGCCCCACCATCACTATCAGAGCAGCAACCGGTCATGAAACAATGGCCTCACTTTCTATCTCTCTTCCTCTCATCTTCCTCATCCCCACAACTTCAGTCTTTTTTTTTCAGCCTGTCTAGTCCACCTAAGCTGTCACGAGGGTTACAGTGGTCCTTACTCTGTGTGGTGTTCTTTGTTCCTGGTCTCCACGATTCAATTCAAGAGTAACAGAGATCTGCTTGTGCGAATCTCTGAGGCTTGACTGAAACGGCAGCCATTTTGGAAACATATCACATTAAGAGTGTGAACCAGGGAGATCCCAAGCTCAAAGCCTATACTGAGCCAGGCTTCCTTCATATGCTAGTCTCTCCAATTGTCTTGCCCTGAGATGATATGGAAAAACTACGTCTTTCTGTTCCTGTTGATATGCTTCCATGCTGCTGATGAATTAGCTCTGCGGTTTATCTGCTCTTGGTCTTATATCCTGAAGGTCTTTGACACCCAGCGCTCCATTCCATCAGGTTCAGAAACCTCTGCACACCTCACCTCATATTCTGACAGCTGCTGTATTGTGGTCATGCTCCGCCAGCTGCTTCCAATTTTCTCCTTCTTAAGACACACACACACACACACACACACACACACACACACACACATCTAGGTTGTTTCCTCTGATCCTAGACTAGATTGAGAGCTAGACATCTCCTTGTGACCCCTGGACAATGTGCACTCATATACCATCACCTGCCCTCCCAACCTTCTCTCCCATACCTGTTCAAACTCTTCATCAACAGGTCCAACACCCTCATACTCTCATCAGTTTCCTCCCTGCATCTGATGGACCATAGAGGAGGATAAATGAAGGAAGCAGACATGGCTTCTTTCATTCTTTCATTTGTGTTGACGCATCCTCACCTGTCATACCTACAAGTCAGTAAGCCCTTGTGGAATAACGGGGTTGGGGTTAGGGTAAAACTTATCTGCAACAGGATACCAAGTCAAACTAGCAACTAACTGTGCACTAATTGGTTTTGTCAGAATTCACGCTTAATAAATTCATTAGCTGTCAGAAATAGTCTTTTTAAGGTAAGTTAGACACTTACTGAAGGTTCCAAAAGTGACACATCTTAGGATCTGAAGAAGAGAATACAGGCATTCTTGAACCTTTAATGTGTGTGCTCTTCATCTTTAATCGAACCAAAGCGACAGATGAGAATGTTCTGTTGTATTACGTATGGCAAAAGGCACTGTGTTTAAATGAAGTTGTCCAGGTTGGTAATGGCTACGTCCCGTCCTGGGTGATCGTTCAGAAGATGGGGGGTGCTTCTAAATGGCAGCGTTATGTAGTTACACTTTTATTTCCAAATGTTTATTCCAGGAAGACACTGGAAAACAGGCCTTTTGCAAATTTCTGTGAAGGTCTTGTCCCATACTTCAGGTTCACGTGGCCTTTCAGGCAGTGAAGACACATCTAAGACATGTAACGCGCCAGCGGACATTGTGAAGTTGTTTTCAGACTGGCTTCCTGCGAGCAGGGGGACGAGGCCGTGCGGAGGTACTCACGTCAGGGACATTGGTGGGGCCCATGTGGTTTATCAAGCAAGAACCCCACTGTTTACGCCGTATCCATTATTGCTTCTGGTTGCAATAAAAGTCGGCTACTGTGGCCTCCCTTTATTATTCTGTGTTTATAACAAAATCAAAGTGCGGTTACGCTCTGTAAGCACAGTGGTTCTGAGAACACGCCGGACTTTTATAGAGAAGCCAGCACTGAGTTCGGCACTGCGATAACTGCCGAGTCACTCTCCTGGGTCTTCGGTGCCAGGCAACGCTAATATTAATATTGCTAAAAATGCAGGCAGTTACATTTCCACAGGGAGCCTTGGAAGGAAATATATTTGTTCAAGGCTCCAGTGTGCCTCCTCCATTCACTATAAAATGTTAAACTTTCATTTAATACATTAAGAATGCTTTTTTATTTTTAATTATGGAGTCTTGTGACAGCGCCTTCCGTTGCAGAATTCCGTTTTCATTCATGAAAACCTGCACTCACCTTCCATTGAGCCTTTTTGACGTGAAAGGGCCTCAAATAATCCGAAAAGGCTCTAAATAATCCTGCAGTACTTAAAAGAAAACAAAGGGATTTATAACACTTCTGAAAGCATTACAGAAGATTAGCATTCTGGCTTTTACGACATTTTCCGGGCACAGAGTCCGTGACGTAACTTGATGTATGTCAACAGCTGTCATGTTGTAAAGCACCTTAACTTCAGTCATACAATCCCGCTGCTCTAATCATTAACAGGTTCATCATTTTTCAGTGGATCCAGCATTTTCTGATATGCTAATATGCTGAAGGAGACAGACAGCTAGAAGATGTCTAAAGTTCAACCCATAGCTGACACCTTCATGTTCACCAATACACTGACTGACGTTACAAACCCTGCAGTGAACAACAGGCGTCCCGCTGGCTTCTCCTCTCCATGACAGGTGATGGAGTGAAGCATGCAACACTATGTAAAGATCTGTCCAGAGTGCTGAAGTTAAACATGGTTTTTACTACGGAGTGGTTCATGTAAACAAAAGTGAGGGCTGGGCACAAGCAGCTGGGCTATCAGAATGAAGGGAAGGTCGGCATAGGCCCATCATAGTACCACTGAGGCTGAGCCGGTTGGTGATACGCTGTTCTGATACTTTCCTAAGAATAAAAAGAAGACAAAGACAAGGAACGCCAAAGGAGGTCCAGCTGGCTGGAGAAGGAAGGCATGGGATGTTTACTGATGAAATGGTTGGAGTGGTGCAGGGCCACCTGATGAATATTCATGCTCTCGTGACAACATCTGTCAGTCTGCCTGTCTGTATCACTCCCTGTGTGAAGCCCCATGGCACTACTGAACTCCCCCATTGGTTGTCCTCTCAGGCACCCGACGACCACCTTGGGCGACACCACCAAGGGGAGATTCGGCATTTCTGACTCAGAAGGAGCCAGGCCACACTCAGCCAATCAGATGAAAACAGCATGGCTCACTGTCAAGTCTGAACTGAGCACTGAATTTCGAACCACCGACCAACCACTCCTGTCCTTTGTGGTGATCTCACACAGACCTCAGTCAGAGCTGCAAACCCACAACCCATCAATGTCCGGTGTGCTGCCAGCTCCTCATAGCCACCACGATGCTCAGATTCAAGGATCAGAAAAGTATGGCTCTCGCTATAAAACGTTTGGTCTTCAACTCAGCACACAAACTCATGACAAAGGTGAGGCTTGTACCTCTGCTTATTTGGTAAAACGTACTGCCATGTGTCGTGTGTGGCTGAGGTTTTTGAGTGGCTGAGTTTGGAGGAAAGGGCTCTCTTCACAAGGAGAAAGCACGTATGGGTGGATTGCATCACCATCGTTCCTCGTATACCAATTAATAAAACAATGATTAAGAAGCACAAAAAAGTTCATAAAAACAAACAGCTAAAAGACAGTCTCTCTATCCACAAAATCCATGCGATTAAACACCCATTTAATGACCAGGCTCATCCATTAACATTAATGGTTCACCAGGAGCAAAGACTCCATCATCAGATACTTTGAATTCTGCATGTGAATACTGAGAATTAAGACCCTTTATGGATGAATATTTTCGTGAGTTTTCAATATACCGCTATTCACACTAAACACTAGCCATGTGGATACAGAATGGTTAATGCTCGCCAGGCCAGAGCATCAATCAGATGTGGCCGCAGCTCTTGTTTACGATGCAAACCTCGTGCGTCATGACCACACCAGACCGTCTGACCTCCAGGGTGTTAACTGGTCCTCCAGAGCTGTTTTACAGTGCAGATCTTAGAGATGGGGACCACAGAGGTGACGGCCTGACCTCTGGTGATGAAATGATGACACATTGGTTTATCGACTGAAGCCACTTCATGGACAAAACAGCTTGCAGCTCATCATCGAAATTGCAATTAGCTGTCATTCACATTATCTGTGGGTTTGTGCCTTGAGAGGCCATTGCTCCAGCATGGGCCTTTGGCTCCGCCTGACAATGTCATTGATTACAGCCACCTTCAACTGACTGTTCCCCAACATCTGCTTGTGTAAGAATTATAACATGGAGTGTGGGGGAGCACTCCAGAACCCAACCCTGCTCTAGCCACAAAAGAACAACCATTTGGGTCATTACACCTCCACAGGCACCGCCCCCCCAAGGCAGTCTTAACCACTTCCTTCCCCTGTGTTGTCATTAGTCAGGCACCAAATGTGCTTTGTTCAAGTGATGAATGAAGAGCATCAACCAGGTAGTGATATTCCTTGTGTGAATTTTCTGCTGCCTGTCTGTGGTTTGCCAGCCCATAATCCTCAGAGAAGCAGGTGCAAGGTAATTTTTACAAAGCCCATTTCCAAAGAAACTTGGTGTGGAATCAGCAGAATATGGAGAGCGTGTGGTCTTCTCCTGTATCCTTCCACAGCAGCCTGAACACAGTGAGACACAGTCTCCCTAAGACCAACCTACATGGGATTTGAACCTTTATGGGTATAGGTAGCCCTTCAGCTACAGTTGGTCTTTGTTTCTGTAAGAGAAGCAACCTACCCAGGACCACACTCTGATCTCTAAATCAAAGTCACCAAATGCACTTAAAGTTTTTCTTAGAAACTTTCTCAGTTCAAGAGCTGCACATTTTTAGGCTACGTGACACAAAACGGTTCATAATTACAGGCCCACTTGGTTGCTTGATTAAATCTAGGTTATTATCGCAATCTGAACTAAGGACTGGATGTACTACATCCGCTGTTACTGTGTCGACAGCTGTGCTTCAGCAAAATATCAAACGTTTCCTTATCACGAGATGCCCAAATGAAGTCTCGACTGTCTTGGTCAGTCCATCTTTTGGCAGTGCCAAGTCTCTCGTATTATTATTGTCTGCTAGGCACGCAGACCCTTGCAGCAAATTAAAGCAGAAGCAGGAATTAAATCACATTTCTACCACTTTCAGACCAACTCGCCGAACATCCAGCTTCCAGCAGACACACTGCGCTGCCAGTTAATCCTGTACTTGGTCAAATAAATAAATAAATAAACCTAATCAATTTCAGTATGACGTCTGGAGTGTTCATCAAATACCGGTTTTTACCATTTTTAATCAAGAATCTGTCATGTAAAATTCATCTTATTTTAATATGAAATACAAAAAAGTAAAAGAAACTGGCTGCCACAGATCCTGCGGAATTTGTAATAAATGTTAGGAATGACGGGTAGTCTTTGCCATTCATTTCGATGGGCAGCAGGACTGATTTGTCTAAATGTCCGGTGTCTTGATGCACGCTATCCTCTTTGGCCTTATCAGCTTACCCGAATGACGTCGTCATGGTCCACGATGAACGCGCCTAGAGGTGATATTAATTCACATCCTTCCATATCCTGCAGTTTTTGATGTTTAGAGTAACAAATGTGAAAACACTGTAAAGACGGGGGCACAAAGACTGAAACACCGCATTGAAACGGCGCGTGAATCCCGCGTACGTTAGCGCTGTCCGTTTAACGTCGCTTGGAAAATTGGCGGGCGCGTCCGTTACACCTGCCCTTCGTGTGTGGGCTCCTGTAGGAGCGCATCACCCGCGGTGTGCTCGGTCAAATTACGAGGGAAAAACAGCGAGAAGGCAGAAGACAGGCGGGAAGCAGGAAGGACACGGCGAGGAAATACAGAGATGCCGGGGAGGAAACGTTTCAGCACCACCGCGGCGCATCGGTCGAGTAGCAGGCAGGAAACCCGCGACGGTGTCTTCAAAGCGGAGCAGTTCGGCCGGTCATACCTCTTTCTTCTTCTGACTTCCCCCTAGCTGCACACACAGCAGGAGGAGCAGCAGAAAGCAGCCAGGTGGAAGGTGGTAGCAGAAGCCCGATGTCCTGGACGCCATGTTTCAGATGCTCTGACAGCTGCGGCCAATGGGGACAGGCTGGGAGAAGGGGACTAATGGGAGATGTAGTTACACAGGCTGGGCCTTCGAGCAGGAGGAGAGCTGTGCCCTCACTGTGTGTCTGCTGTGTAATTGCTCGCAGTTATGCTTGTTATAATACACCGATTAGGCTTTTGTATGTATATCACCCTGGATGTTAACGGAGATTCCCCCGCCCCCCACAATAGATACCTAGACTGCTTCAGTTATTTAATAAATAAACGCTTTAATATTATCCATATTTAAACACAAAATATATTTGTAACATAATGGTAATAATATCCACACCTCCAACTCTTTGTAATCTACTTGAAATCCTTGACGGTAGCTGGTCTTGTGTGGTCAAAAATAAACTGATCTGACTTTGGTTGTGACCATTCAAAATCTGGCGGTTAGAACAGTCGATGTACTGTATACATACTCATGTATATATCTGAACAATGAACAATGTACGTGAATTGTATTTTCTGCCTTAGACAACACTCAGTGCCTTGCAGATTATATCAAAGCACGGTTGGATTACAGGCTATTACAGAATAATAATAACAACAACAACAACAACAATAATAATAATAATAATAATAATAATAATAAGGGGTGGCCGAGCCTCTCTGTCCGGTGCAGCTCCATCCCTGGCCACCAGGAGGCTGTGGTCCTCTTCTCACATCCAGAAGAGAAGACAGCCACTGAGAGGCCCGGAGGTGGATCCTGGTCCACGTCCGAGGAGGTATCATAAAAGTATGTCATGAAGCAGGCACCATGCGTAAGGAACAGCCATTACAGTTATAGATACACGGTGACACGCCCTGAAATTTCATGTTATTTTTCTAAAATCCACTGCCTGTTGGACATTTATGGTGTGTTCATGTTTGTATTTGCCTCCTATGACTTAACTATATTACATATGTAATGTGCAATCTTTTAAGCACGTAAATGAATAGATGAATGAAATGTTAGGCATTTCCATCAGAGAAAAAAAAACATGCAAAGCATTTTTATCTGTTAATGCACTTAATTGTCAGGAGCTGAGAGCTGATAGTTAGAGCTACGATAATCATGGATAATGAAATAATGAATGAGGTTTGAGGACCATGGGTATTTATCAAAAGGTATTATTAGCAGTAAATCTCTCTGAATGTAGTCATTATGCCAGGTCCCAGTAAAAACTGAGAAATGAAGATCATCCAGACAGAACTCGAGGCATGCAGGATAGAACGGCACCCTGGCGGTGGATTTCACACAAGGGCCTGTAAAATGCAGAATATTTATTACTAAAACGGCAGTATTTCTCAATGTAGTGAAGGGTGAATATTAACATTTATAGGCTATTAATCTGTTTAGCACCTGCGCTCTGTGTGTATGACGTTTGCATCTTCTCCGTGTGTCTCTCGGGCTCCGTCTCGTAGTCCAAAGACATTCAATTAGCGCAACTAGCATCTGTAAATTGCCCTTAGTGTGACTGTGTGCAGGCGAGTGTGTGTCTGTGCCCTGCGATGGACATGAGTGTACACACGCGGCCTGAATGCCACCCTGACCAGGAAAAGTGGGTAGAGGATGGATGGAGTCATTTAATAGGATTATAACATTAATTTGCCTTCACATTTACTCATTTAGCAGACTGAACTTACTAGTTAACAACGTTTGAATAAAACGACAGCAGCCACAATGACAGTGACAGGCACCATAATTACAGTCTCAGTGCATCGTACGCGTCAAAGGATGCTGCTTACTAAGATACCAACAAAGCTACAACATTATTAATACATAAATCAGAATCCCAATATTCAGTGTATTATTTCTGAGTTTATTCAAGGAGACCTGCTGTTCTCTTTGGATCTTTATAAACGTGCTGACAGGTTCTCTTGACCTGGCTGAGTTCTACAAAGCCCTACTGTCCTTAATAAAGATCTGTTGTGGTTCTCCCATAGGCCTCGCAGTGCCCTTTGTGAATGATGCACCCCCATCCCTCTCTCATTGCCATTGTGAATTACACACCCTCGGCCCTGCACCTCTTGTGCTATTATTTTAATTATATATGTTTTTTGTTAATCAGCCAATGAGCAGGCGATAATCAGCCATGCTGGGGGGAGATTTGTGTCAGGCTAGCGTGCATTACAAACCCGAGTGCTGTTCTCCTTGGGGACGGAGCATATGTTACTGGAATCGCATCTTTACTTAAACCAAAGCTGCAAAAGTAGGCCAAACCTACGTCTTTAATATCAAAAAGCTCTACTAAAGTGATACACGCATGAACTAATACCCATGGAGTGAATCATATTTAGTTCTTGTTTAGTCATCATATCACGACTTTCCACACGCCTTGTGCTCAGAGAATATGAAAGCAGTGAGAGTTTGCGAGGCATGAAGTGCGTCAACCATCTGGGACACAGCACCCCCGGATGTCACCAGGCCGAGAGGGAGCCCCCCCCCAACCCCCCAGGCAGCAAGGACCTTACCGGGCCAGATCGCAGGCCACCTGAGGCTGACATCGCAGCCCTGGCCCGGACTACTCATTTGGGGTCGGGTTCAAGGATAGACGTTCATTGATGTACACAGAGATGAGAAACAGAATCTCTGCATTTATGATCATTTTTTTATACACAAGAGTGAGTTTTCTTTGCGAGAAGTTCAGTTTCCTGAATGTTGATCTTGTCAAATAAGACCTGAGTGTTAAATTTTAATGAAAACTAATCATTTTTAATTTAACCACATTTTCTCTATGTTCATATAATGGTAATGATATGTTGCGCGTGGTAATCAGTAGATGCAATTGGTTTTAATGAGTCTTGTTAACAAGCATCAAATAAGAAAAGAAAAAAAAATGGTAGTCACGCACACGTGTTAAAACTTAAACAGCACTGCGGTTTGCCAGATGGTGTGCTGTCTGGATCCCGATTTCCTTCTACCTGAAGATGCCATCCATCTAGGACCAAGGCAAGGAAAAGGCTGAGAAAATGCAGAATGAATGAGAAAGAGGAGAGAGGAGAAGGCAGTCACCTGGTGTAAGCCTAGAGCTGGAGGACCCCCCTCTCCAGCAGACAGGGACCTTCCCCTCCTTCCCCCTCTTCCCCCTGACGGGAGGAGGCTGTTCCAGCAGACCTCACTCTCTGCCTGGCATCGCGCTGAGGAGCAGCCCGCATTGTCTGCCAGCCGGACGCACACCCGCATATATGATCTGAATTCTTTAACTGCTGACTTTGGGTTGGACGGACGGACGGACGGACGGACGGACGGAGGGCTGCTCATCCCTGCCGAAAACGCTCTTCACGTTTGCCGCATGAAGGTGGCCGAGGCTCCGGGGTCCAGGGGCTGCAGCAATTCCTTGGCTGCGCTGCTGGTTACTGGAGACGGCATGTTATGGTGGTGACAGGATGAGCTCCTTCTCCTGATTGAAGGGACGAGCCCCGCTCCGTGATTGCTGCGAAGTGCAGAGCGATTTGCTATCAGATGTCCGGTTTCTGCCGCTGGAGTCGCGATCGGTGGGAATGAGACTGTGGAAATCCGCCGCTGGAAGGAGGACTGGCTTGACTTTTGGTCGGAGGCATCAAGTTTAGATTTTCGAACTTTTGCCGAGACTTCATCTCTCTCCATGGACCGATCGACGTCCCTGGATATCGAAGCCTTGAAGGTACGTGAAGTGTCCTGACCGTCGGGTCTTGTGGCGAGGTACGCTGCCACCGTGGAGTACTCTTCAAATGCCAGAATGTAACGTTTCAGGCTGGATTAAGAGCGTGTGACGGTTCAGGCTGGATTAAGATCGTGTGACGTTTCAGGCTGGATTAAGATCGTGTGACGTTTCAGGCGGGATTAAGAGCGTGTGACGGTTCAGGCTGGATTAAGATCGTGTGACGTTTCAGGCGGGATTAAGATCGTGTGACGGTTCAGGCTGGATTAAGAACGTGTGACGGTTCAGGCGGGATTAAGATCGTGTGACGTTTCAGGCGGGATTAAGATCGTGTGACGTTTCAGGCTGGATTAAGATCGTGTGACGGTTCAGGCTGGATTAAGATCGTGTGACGGTTCAGGCTGGATTAAGATCGTGTGACGGTTCAGGCTGGATTAAGATCGT
>JAACJT020000042.1:9139915-9159825 GCA_009936485.2 Gymnarchus niloticus
TTGCATTGCCCCGGCCGTGCCGGCGGGCGACCCTAACAACCACCACTTTCCCCCCTTCCGCCCCCCCCCCCCCCCCCCATGCTGTCTCCCTCCTGCTCTCTGCTTCTTCCAGGACAGCCCGCTGGTCCTGCAGTCAGATCGTAATGTGACCGCCAACGCCAGGAACGACCTCGGGCAGATCACGGGCCGTATGACAGTCGGTGAGTCCCGACGGTGCGTCCACGATGTCGTCATGGTGTCCCGCGAGCGTTGTCACTTGAAAAGGTCCGTGCCCTGTAGGCGTACTCAGCTCCAAGACTGTGCAGACATCGTTACAGTGCTGCTGTTAAATTAATGCTAATTGCTAACTTTTATTGTTGTTGTGCTGTGTACAGCCGCTGACATACACTGGTGGTGTCGAATGTACAATTTAGTTTCGGTAGACTGAAATGGACGTGGTGTGGTTTGGGATCAGTGCCCATGTCCGGAAGTTTGTGGGTTTTAATCTCGTGGCAGGCAGAGTAATCAAATTATTGTTTGGTCCTTGAGTAAGACCCTGAACCCCATCTTCTCCAACGGCACTGGATGCTGGCTGACCTGCTCTCAGACCACACTCTTCATCACTTGGGACAAGAAAAGAGTCTGCTAATTAAAAACGTGTAAATGCTGAAGGCGATTTTGATGGAGGCTGTGTTTCAGATCACCAGCTCACATGTGCTGTGGATACCTTGGCTGATCCTATGATCATCTGTCAGATGAAAACAGTAACTTGCAATAATCCTTGCGTCGCGAAGCCTGACTTCTACAGAAATGGAGGGTGCCCTGGTCCTGGAATCGGTGGCTCGTGATCTGAAGAGTGACCACGGGGACGTCTGAGCCCCCGCTGTCCTCAGTCTGGTTTTTTAATGGTCTCGCGTTTCTCTCACGTGCCGAGGTGCTCGGGGACGCTTAAAAAGCAATGAAGGCAAGAGAGCTGAACCGAGGACATACCCAGAGGAACTGACACAAATGACAGCCATCTGAGCCTCTAAGTCACGGTCATTATAAGGAAATCGCTGAAATGACACAAGTTTGGACATATGGAACAAGACGGAGAGAAGAGCTCACTTAACAGGTAACACGCATTTACAGCCAGGCAGGGTTTCAGGCTAAGTCTTCCTCTGCTGGTTTTCTGGGTCTGCGGGGTGCCGACCCCCACCTATCCTCTCCGTGATGCGGTCTATCACACAGCCCCTCGATCTCTTTCTCAATGCTTTTCATCCCATTTGCCAATTCAAGCATGTCGCGGGAAAATAACTTCTATTTTGCTGGACTTAAACGTCGCTCTAGACGTCCATTTCCAGGAAATGAAGTCGTACTGTGGGGAAACGTTTGTCAACATGAGAAGCCCATGCAGTCACATTTATAAGACGAGATCATTCTGTCCGCTGATGCTCAGCGCAGCTCTGACTCTTGCACTAGTGGTTATGTGTAAAAAAACCTTCTTTTCCTACTCTGCACTTTGTACAAGTAGGTTTGGACCCACAGTTGCCTTTTCAGGATTCAGTCAGCCCAGCATCCAGATTGCATGGGAGCCGTGATGGGGGTTAAAACCCTCCATTTCTCTAGTCCTTTTGGTTAAAGTCAGCCAGATACGCTCCAGATCAGTGTGGTCACCAGTCTAGAAGATGCGGTGTCATTTTGCTTTTTGGCGATGCTCCCGGTGACTTTAAAATGATCCTGAGGTAGAGTTGGTGCTCTGCTGGATAGGATTTAAAAAAAAGGGAGAAGATCAATTAATAATCAAGCAGGTAATTCATTCTCATATGTTCAATCATCTAGCAAACTGCTTCAATAATTAGCTCTAAATGACATCTTGCCGCGAAGCTCCAATGTTTTGCACCAGGATGAAGCAGAGACATCCCTGTCGCTGGCCTAAAGAGTAGCCCGCCGTTCTGCTTTTTCAGAGAGGGGCCGGGGAGCTGTGGGGATTCATGAGGAGATCTCATCTAATAGGAGGCACACACACATTCAGAAGTTGCAGACGGATCCTCTGATATTTCCTCCGGCCTGAAGAGTGATGATTCAGCTCCAAGGGTCTGGCTTTGGTGGCCGTTTCCCCTCTCACGACTACCGGCACCTTCTCGGCCTACGAGCTCTCGCCATTAAAAGCAGCCCTGGCTTTCTGCACGCCGGAGATACCGTCCTGCAAAGCCCATAATGCCCAGAGAAACGGTCCTGGGGTTCGTCCTCAGTGACCTCCAAGAGAAACGTGTGCCAGTGAAGGCTGAAGCTGAAGCTGTCATCGGGAGAGAGGGGAGCCGTCTTGTTGAAGCACCTGACACAATCTGTGGTAATTCCCAGCAGCCTCTCAGTAAAGCCATGAGCTTGGGTCATTCGACAGGCGAAACCGCTCGGATCTGCAGGAGCTCACTTTTCACCATCGCGGGACGGAACTCCTAATCATGCGCGTAAAGGGCTGATGCCGACTGGCACGGTCCCCTCCGCGTGGATCGGGGGGGTCTGGAGGGGCCCACGAGGAGTGGTGCCGATGGTACGATCGAGAGGCGATAGTCTCCTTCGCTAGGTACGTTATAAACGAGAGCCTGCACTACACTGGTGCAGTGATGAAGAGTCACCTTGGCACTGCTGGATTTGAGCAGGATTTTACTGTCTCCTATCGGGGTTTTGTTCCCTGTCCTCACTCATTTCCCGGGTTCCTTCACACCTCTAAGTTTAATATAATATTAATAATTAATTATTAATAATATTACCTGACACCATGTTTGTCTGTGCTTGAACTTTCTAGTCATTTCTCACTCATTCTGCTAAGTCTTTCCTTCCTTCTACGTCAGGGAGGGCGCTGTATAGAAGCGAGTTGAAATTAATTAAGATTAACCTCCCTCCCCCCCCTGCACACAGGCTCTGAGATGGTGGAGGCTCAGTGCCAGCGGTTCGAGGTACGGAGTGATGATGGGAAACGAGTGCTGTTCTCTGCCGACGAGGAGGAGATCGTTATCGGGGCGGAGAAGCTCCGAGTCACAGGTCACGCATCCACAGGAGCAGAAACTTCCCTGGTTTTTCGTCATTCACACTCTTGGTCCTTCACCAAAAGTTCACCTGGGCTCAGGCTTTGGTTGGAACGTTGTTTTTGTTATAAACAATACTTAACCTTTGAATCTAATTGGCTTTTTGATGAAGGATTAAGATCTGTGTGTGCCCTTTTTGGCATTTTGGGAGAAAGAATTTGTGGGAATTGTGAAATGATTAATCTTGTCCGAATCTAAGCCTCCTTTATCAGCCTCCATCAAATTCCGAGTAGCTGTTAGGTTGCTTCCAAGTAAAACGAGAGCAGGAGATTAATTCTGCTTCCCACTGTTACAGAAAATAACAGCGCATGTAAGACCTGGGAGAACTGATGCAGATGATGACAGAGTGTCATTCAGTTATAGTTATCATTATTCATTGCTGTATGTATAGTCAATGTTTTTGCCCATGATGCTGCAATGAGAGGAACATATTTGGATGATGTCATGCCTAGGGCTGACATTGTCACGTGATCTACCTTGAAATGACCTATGTCAGACACCGGCGAGCGTCACATTTTCGATTCCACAGTGGGGTGACTGGAGATCGTTTTTCCGCTGCTTGTCGTTTCAGGCACAGAAGGTGCGGTCTTCCAGCACTCCATCGAAACACCCCACATCCGTGCAGAGCCCTTCCAGGACCTGAAGTAAGAACTGCCCACTCTTAAGTGTGCTGCTAATGAGAATTAATCGAATGTCTGACCCAGCGATTTATCTCAATTCACCATCCTGTGACACTGACCCTTTTAATGGGAGGGGAGTTTCACTTGGCAATCAATCATGATTTCAGCCAGTACGACAATTGGAAGAGATGCTCGGCTGTTTGGTTGAGAGGATGTTGGGACAGAACTGGCCAGTGACATAATTCTCATCTGTAGACCTTCTGTGTTCATGATCCTCCCATGTAGACGTGTCAGTTCATTGCACCTTGTAAACATAAAGAGAAATAACAATATTATTCATAAGCAGTGAGTCATCTCATCCAGAAAACTTGACTTCTGGACCAACAGAGTATTGAATCTCATTTACTGTCAAAATTCTGGTGGCTATATTTTGCTAGTCTCTGCTAGCTTGTGAGATTAGCCCATTCCAGTGAGCATGACTGAATTTCATTGGTCACTCTCCAGTAGCTATTTAATTTGGTCTATTCCACTGAGCTTGACTAAACTTTGATGGTCAGTTTTCGGTGAGCTTGTCCCGTCTTGTATGAGCTGGTTGGTGTGGTTTCACCAGTTGTGTCTCGGAACGTGTCGGCCTACTCATCTTCAGTTGCCTCAGATTTATTCATTACCTTCTTATCTCTCATGATCTGCTCGCAGTCACGTTTCTCACCCTTTGTCTCATCACCAATGGGCCTGGGTGTTCATACAAGGTGACTGTCATTTTGGTGGTCTCTAAGTGTTACCAGGGTGGAAAATTCTGCATCACAGATATTGCCCCCCCCATTACCATGCTGCCTGTCTGTTGGCTTGACCTGCAGTTTAATGCTGTCATCTGTGTCTGAACTGATTTGTTTGGTCCTATTGGAGTTCAGCGTAATCCAGCCCGTCTTCATCAGAGCTTCACAGGCAGATCACATGGTTAGCTTGATGTTATGGACCATGTGCCCTGTGGGAAAAACACCTGCTAAAGAATGAAATGTGCATAGAGACAAACAAGCTGCAGGGGAAGAATGAAGAGCTATCAGACAACGTAGGCTGTTCTGTTTTCCGCTCACAGAAGTAATTAAGTAACTCATCAGTGTGTTGGGAGTTTGGTTTAGTTTACCAGAAAATGTTCATCTGAAGAAATCAGGGCAGTCTGATCTGGTCAGATCTCTCTAGGTCAGACCATTATAAGTACATCCCCATGGACCTGCAGAGAAGAGAAGGAGATGGTGGACAAGCAGAAATTCAGGCTGTCTCTCACCTGCTGGCAAGGTGCTGTCAGTAAATGTGTGAACTCTCATTCTTCTGGGGGCCAGTATGTCTTAGATGTTACAGGCGGAATTTAGGACAGCTTCTCGTTTGAAACTCGTTTATCAGTTCGTTTTAACCAAACAGAGGTCCTAACTGACGGGGAGGGACTGCCTGTTGTGATGTCTTCATTCTCGGTGGTCCTCATCCCCCCAAGCTTCTCTACACACCCATTGCATTAAATACATCTCCCGTGTGTCTGTCGCATCCATCACACGCCACCCTGATTTCCCAGGGTCTCCATCATCAACCCGACCTACTTATTCTTCCCGTTGGAGGCTGCTCGCCTCCATCTTCCAGCTTCACGTGGAGCGGTTAAGCTAAATGAAACATGTAATGGCTCGATATAAGTCTATTAGAGGGTAATGACATATGGTATAGTTTTACAGACAAAATTCAAATGGCACCTCGTTGAAATTCAAATTAATATTACCGTTGCATAGGAGTTATTACAGCTTCTGAAAGGCCTGTCATTTGCACACAGCTTTCTGAGATTCTTCCCATCTTTAAGTGCGAATTTCTGTGACAGAGGTAACCAAAGGGGCCTTTTCTCAATGTTTTCTAAGAAAATGAATTGTTTCCTCTCCCGCTATCTCGGAGTGTTGTTTTTGTTTAGCTTTGCAGCTGTTTTGCAGACACTGTAATCCGTGGTGACTAAACTTACAGCTAAGCGCCTGCTAAAGCAAATCATGTGGAGCAGACAGTTAATGGTACAACAGCAGGACCCGAACTGCTACCCTGGCTGCTTTATTTTATGCTGCTGATCATTTGTTTGGATAAAGGTTGCAGTGTAGTGTGGTCATGGGATGTCTCACAGGGCTTCAAGCGCAGGCTCTCACACAAAATCATAGTCAGACTTCAGCTCCCTGTTTTCCAGCTTATGGCCAACTTTTTATCATCTTGAAATCTCAGAAAAATCTGAACTAGAGATGAACTATCTCAGGCAGCCCTGGTATCTGTGTATCGTACTCACACTGCTGCTTTTCACATTAGCCTCAGGTACTGTTTTGACAGCGAATGTTCGATCTGATCGATCTGATCGAAGGACGCACTGCACACCACGCCTTCGCCATTCTGATTGGTGCAGAGAGACAGCGGTTCTCCTTACCCCCACTGCTCCTTCGTGTCTCTGCCTCTGGTTGCTCTCAAAGAGCCTGATGCTATCTGCTGTAATCCATTTCTTCAGCATTAAGGACAGCCGGCGACCAGCAGACGGTGATCTCTTTAGTCCCTCGGAGCAGCGCCGGCTTCAGTCAGAATCCATGTCAGGCTGTGCAGTGAGGTTCCTCCCCTGTCCTGCCTCGGGGTCCAGGAGGCCGCAGGGACGCCTGGACGGTGTGCTGGCTCCAAGCAGCCCGGAGAAGGATGCCTGAGCCCCCTGGACCAGGAGCAAGTTTATGCTGACGGTCGGCTGGCCCTGGGGGCTCCCACGCAGATGGATGCTCCGCTTTTTTGCTGGATCAGCTCTCCGTGTTTTCTGCCGCTGCTTGCCTTGTGGAACTCCCGGTCTGTTCCCGTGATTTATGAGTTAGTGTGGGAGAATCGCCTCGGTGGTCCGATTGGTCTCCAAGCCCCCTTCATTTAAGCGCTCAGAAACAAGGCCTTTTTTGAGAAATCCTTCCTGCCTAAACCTTTACGCTTTCCTCCGCCCTTTGAAGTTGCTTGAAGGGGGATTTTCCTGACTGCCACGTGAAGCTGGGGTTTCCATCCTTTATTGGGCACTATAACTCAGAGGTGCTCAGAGGCAGGGGTAATTTTTCGCTACGTAGCCCAAATGTACATTAAGACTGTTGGTGTTTGACGAAGGGAAATTGAAGTCGTGAGCACATTCCTTAACCCGTCCCTCAAAATCTCATCTCTCAGTCAAACCACATTTTGATCAGCTAGCCGGCGCTCCCGAGAGTCACATATTAACCCCTGCTCACCGGTCGCTTGATCGATTTACAAGCTCTGTGTTGATGGTGAAAGCGGCTCGGTGTGAAATGTGTCTTTGGATGTATTGCAGTAAACCTCATGAAGCGATGTGGAAATTCTGACACTGGTGGGGAACAGAGCCTATCTCCAGCAGTTCATATACTCAACACGCCGCGTGGGAGCCTAAATATAATAATAAAAGTCAGTCGTTTGCCTGGAATTGACTAAAAAGCTTGAACGTTGATTCCCTAAATGACACAGTTTACAAGGAACGCAGATTCCTGCATGTTTCACAGCCCTGGGCTGCGCACCATCAGGCAGGCGATGGTGGGAGAGGACTGGGCGGTGGGGCAGCTGAAGCAGGCAGCCAGACATGTGGAGTAGAGGCCCGCTGTCTTCTGTGACATCGAGCCGACGGTGACGAGACGTCCAGTCGCCATACTTGGCGAATTTTGTCCGCGACGTGTTTTCCTGGGTGTGTAGCCATTAGCTTTATGACGGCGTCATCAAAAAGTCATATTTAAGTCATCCATCACACCCATCCGGATGTCGACTTGGACTCTTGGACCTTTTGGCCATGTGTGAGGATGAATGCCACATCCTGAAATTCCATTTTACCCCCCACCCCCGATGATGCCACTGTTTGCCGGGTGGCTTGTGTACGGTCAGGGGTCCTCCGGCACCCCTACGATCAGTCGGGGGAGGGGACGTGAAGTATGTCCACCGGACTCAGGAAATTCCAGCAGGGAGGGCAGCGCTCAATATCGTTGGCTGACACTCTTCAAATGGTCCCCACTCACTTTTTCATTTGAATGGGTCTGTGCTGGGTCTGGCCAAAAGACAACCTCTCACCCCCAAAACCTTGACCTTAGGCAGTACTTTCTGGTGCGTTTTGCTGTGTTCCTGAGTTTGAGGTTGCTGCTTGCTGAAGCACACCATGTAAATGCATGTAGATTTTGAGTTGGCAAAATTATTAATGAAACTTTCAAACTGATGTATAACTTGGAGTATTTGTTCCAGTAAACAAATATTCCAGTGTGGAACATTTAGTCTGTACTGTGAAAGGCCAGATGTTCCCTTCACAGAAGATGTATGGGGTTCAACCAGACTTCACTGATGAATGAAACGGAAAAACTTCCATTAAACTTTTTTGTCGAGTGGCTAAAAATTAGGGGGAGTTACAGAAGTTTGGCAGTGGAACATTTCCCCAGGCACCAAAGAAAATGTTCTGATTCTGAGCCGAACAAAAAACCAACTCTTTCTATGAATGTGGAAGTCCGTATAGGGAAAAAAACACGATCCGTGCATGGAGCTTACCCTTTCATCAGTCTGGAAATGGCTGCGACTCCCCAGAGCGATGGCTCCTGATGACTGCGTGTCACACAGAGTGACTCTGAGTGTTTGGACCGTGTCTAACAGGGCTTCTGTTTTCCTCCAGCGTCGTCTCTGCTCTCACACCATTGATCCATGAGGTTTTTTTCAGCCAGCCGACGAGGCCCCTGATGTTTGTGCGTAGCAGACATTCGGACCTCCTCTTGCAGGAACTGCTTGAGAATCGACAGATGAGCAGATCGTTTCTATTGCTGTTTGCACGTTCCTTACGCCTCCTCTGCTGATGCCCATCCTGCAGGCTGGAGTCGCCAACTCGGACTCTTACTATGGAGGCTCCCAAGGGGGTGGAGGTGAACGCCGATGTCGGCGATCTGAAGGTGGCGTGTCGGAAGGAGCTTCTGCTGCAATCCACGGATGGAGAGGTGATTGGGTACCTGGCTTGGGGCAGACTTTTATCGTGTGTAATTAGCGCGTCGATCAAAGTAACCTTGTGTCGTAGCTGACATGACTTGATTAAGGCTGAGATGCGGTGTTGCGTTGTTGTTCTGTGCTGTCAGATTTTGACAGTGACACTTCATGCGGCATCAGTCTCAACCCCGCCCCCAGCGTCAGCCTCCTCAGAAAGTACTTCCCAGTCTGACAAGCACATGTAATGCTCTATTAGCTCTTAGTGTCAACAGGAAAGGGAGGGACTTTTAAGATCTCCTCCATTGCTCCTATTCCTGTTGGCTTCTTTTCGATTGGTCAAAACGTGAGTCTCATGCCTCAGAATGCTCCCTGACTATCTAACTACGTTCGCATGAGCCACGTCCTTACAGTCACCAGTTGCTGTCTCTGATTCGCCCTTCTACAAAAAGCGAGGTGTCACATTAGCACTGACTCTCACCCCTGCGGTTCCGCCTCCTTGGGTTCAAAGAGGCTCCTGAGTAGTTCTACACAGTATTTCTTCATCAGAACACTTAAGAACCAGAGAGAGGGTGCTTAATTAATGTCCAAGCGGCTGGGAAATAAATCACTGTCTGTCATCTGACTGCAAAAACAGGGCATTTTCGCTCTTTTGACTTGAGGGATAATAGAAGCCCACCCTGAGAACAGATAATGCCTGTTCGACAATTAACTTTGGATGTGACAGCCAGCCAAGGGCGGCAGCTACCATTTCAGTTTAAAATGGGACATGATTTTTTGTTCACTACTGCGGTGATCGGAGATCGGGTCTCCTTGGTCACAACGCGGTTGACACCGGTCCCTTCATGATTTATGTTCTTGCTGAAGGCATGTCAAAATTCGCCTGTTACAACAACATCACTGTGAGGTGGCATTAAATTAAGATCCCCGTGCCCCTTGGTGTCCTCGCTCCGTCTGAAGCTGGCTGGAGGAACAATGGCTAGACACCAGCCTCTGCTCCACCCGTGAAGTGAACAAACAAATTTGTGGTGGGTGGTCTACGTGGTGAGGGGTTTACGTGTTGAGGAGATCTACATGGTGGCTTCTTGAGCAAAATCAAAAGCCAAACAAGGTCACGGCTTGCAATGACATGACGAGACCACAAAGTCACTGAGATCACCACCACACCATGATGAGCAGCCCGTGATTCACCAGGCGCTGCTCAGGTGCCTGCAGATGTGGCCTGGAGGAGAGCCGGGTGCCTGCAGATGTGGCCTGGAGGAGAGCCGGGAGCCTGCAGATGTGGCCTGGAGGAGAGCCGGGAGCCTGCAGGCATGCGAGGAACCTCCTCTGCAGTAGCCAGTCGACAACCCCCAGCAATTTAAGCCTGCAAAGTTCTGGGTGGAGCTGGTCCAAGACCTGCTCCCCTGTAATCATGTTGCTGGCCACGGGAGAACCCCAGGATAAGAGGCCTGTTTGTGAAGACACAGGGTTTCTGTGGGCTAAGCACCTTCTGGCCCTCAGATTCTTTGTCCAGTGGTCTTGCTGGGTTTGATCCAGCCCTGTCCCGGTGCCTTCTGAATCTGCTCGGTGGAGTCAGGGCTCAGTGCTGGCTGCTTTAACCCTCCCACATACAAGAGGGGCCTGGTAACTGTCGGTAGTGAGGTATCTCAGCTATTGGTGACTGACTCACCGAGGGCCTGATGAAGCTGGAGATTCAGCAGTATGATATTAACCCCCACCCCACAGTCTCTGGGTCTGCACCCTCCTCCGGCATCGGGAGAAATCAGGCATGAAAAATGTTTTGACCGGCGGTAATTGCATGTCCCAGGAGTCCGCAGGAACACCCTGAGCCTGGGGCTCGGTGATGGGCACTAATGCTTACAGGCACATTGCTCGACACACATGTCAGGATTCATTGTCGTTCTACTCTGGGAAATGACTTCTATGGTGCCCCTCCCGCCATTGTCAAAGCCCCTCCCCTCCATCAGTTGCACGATTTTCTCCTACATGCTGATTTCCAGACACGACTTATTACGAAACGCTCTTTAGAATCCGTATCTAATAATTGCTAGCCTATCCAGGATGTCTGCCGTACCCTTGTAGGGCGTCAGTCTTCGGGGACGTAGGTGGGCACCGAGGTCAGCTCAAACCTGGAGCTGTCTCACAAGCCCCCTTTGGGCAGTTCAGCCTTCATGTATTCTGCTGTGAATCACAAATTAAACGACAGAGACAAGAATGGCAGCAGAACAGAAACTCAGTCCGATGACACCTTCCAGCCTCTCCTTGGCAACGATGGTGATGACATTAACCACCAGCTCATTGCTATTTTAACTGATTAAGGGATTTGTGACTCGTTTTTGGATACCTGAGATTTATGTTGCTTAAGTAACTGTGGGCCAGGACTCCGCTGCAAGTTCGGTCCATTACTCACTGCGCCCTCTACTGTCTTCAAATGGACTTGCTTTAATATTGTCTTGGGGACGATTCCTTTTGAATTTTTCTGCCAACGGTGAATCACGGAGCCTGAGTCTGCTCTGGATTTCCACTTTTTCGTCATTTATCTATGCTAAAAAATGAAATGGCAGCGGAAAGGAGTGTCCATCAGGGCGATGGTCCATCGCGTGGCGTAATCAGTGACGGCGGGCGGCTGGTGTGGTTCCACCTAATCGGATCTCGGCACGCGGTCGCCATGCCGCTCCCCGCGCCTTGATTCTTGCAAATTAGCCGTTTAGATAATGGAGGCTGCGGCGGTAAAGGCACTTAGTGGGATTTATCACGCGGCCCGGGGCGCCTTTTGCTAGTGCGTGTAGCAGGCGAGTAGGGACGCCCTGTCGGGCCTGAAGACAACGCCGCTCACCTTAATTGCTTCTCTCCTGTTCCTGATGGTTTTTAATCCCTTTTCCGTGGCGACCTGCAGCCTGAATAATGCTCGATGTTAGGGTGCCGGAGCTTCCCCCTCGGCCTCCGGCAGTCCGGGGAGCTCTCAGGAGAGACCCTCTCAGACCGTGTTCATTGCAAAGCTACACACTTCACTCTAACTGTAACTTCGGAAAGCCGTTAACGAGCTTTGAGTGCGTCTATTTATACCACATGGGAATGAATTATGGGTAAAATAATGAAGAGCTGGGAGACTAATGTTTTGAATAATCAGGGATGGGATAGAGATGCTTTGCAGAGAGGGACCCTTCACCTCAGCCCCTAAGGCTGAGAGGGGCCCGCAAATTCTCTGCTCATTATTTATGAGTCTGGCAGCCGCGAATGAAATATTTGCCATGAATTGGACGCGCTAACTGTACGAGTCAGGTAATCCCCTCCTGGCCAGACTGGACAAGAGTGACAAAATAGAAAAGAAACAGTCATTTTTAATGAACCAGTTAACCACCCCCCACTCCCCCCCCCCCATGTTTTCCTGCAGATATTTTTAAATGCAAAAAGCATCCGGCTAGGAAGCATCCCACACGGCACGCCACCCACCTCGCTGGGAGCCACCTACCCCCGGCAGACTGTCTATGAGCTCTGCTCCTGCCCCAATGGTCGGCTCTACCTGGCCCCTGCGGCGGCCGGCTCGACCTGCCAGACCGTGAGCGGAGTCTGCCTGTGGAGCTGAGGACCACCCTCACCCTTCCAGCACCAGAGAAGCCTTCCTCACCCACCCTTCTTCCTCTTCCTTGCTTGTCACTGGAAATTAGGAATTGCATACGGACCTCTGAGTCGGGGGGGGAAGGGATAAAGGGTATTTTTCATATCCCCCGATTGACGGGGGGGGGGGGGGCAGAGTAGGCGTGGGGGATCTAAACCACTCCAGAAAAAGATGGTTACAGTGAGCTTGGGGCCGGACATGTTTTCTGAGGGGCAGAAATGACAAAAATAATTACACGGGTGCCTTCGGTGTTGGTAAAGCACACACTCTCCCACGGACAGTGTCAGGAACCGCCTCAACACTGCCCTCTGCTGAGGAGACGAAGGACAGACGAAGTATGCATTTTCTGTACTGTTTTACTAAAAGCACAAATTATGCCGTGTATGTAAGAAACGAGACCGACGATAATAAATGACCAGGTTTTTAAAGGTTCTGTATCTGCCAATGCTCTCTAGTACTTTATGATTGAGTTAGCACAGTCGCGTACATTTCCATGTGTTTGCGTTAAGCTTCCGGCCCGTCGCTGTCCTCTGCACCGTGTACGACGTGTCTTAGAGCGTTTTGGCGGGGCACACGGGGCGCTCTGGCGGAACCGGAACCGCTTCTGCTTCTCACCGAACAGCTGTGCGCGCGAGGTAAATTACGGAAACGGAAGCTTCGCGGAGTTTAAACGCGATTTAACGGGGAAACACTTTGCGCGATTGACACCACCGGGCAAGGCCGTGCGAGGCGCCGTCCCGCGGGTTCGAAATGGCCTACAGACGTACTGCTCCTTCACACTGTCGTCGGTGGAAGGTGACACACACACCTTTTGGAAGGTTCGTCCCCAAAGCTCCACCCTCACCATCTGCTGGTCACGGCAGAGATGGCAGAGGTCTCAGTCCATCAAGTGGCCGAGATTCTTCTAAAGATCAATGGGACTCAGCACTGCCATCGAGCCGTTATCGATCCTGACCTCTCCAGCCATGTCACCTGCGTTCGGACCAGGATAACACGGCCCTTCAGTTTCTCCTCTTTTCAAACCCCAAACCATATTTATCAAACAGAATATTGTGCTTTTTCATTTATGAAACCAATATCCATTGCCAGACGTTTCTCCCATGACTACAGACGTTACAACATCAATACCGTTGACTGTAAGAGGGCGGAGTCTGGGGGGAAATGCTTCTTATTCCACTCACGACTGCTTTTATCATTGTCTTTCATATTGTGTTATTTATATGTAAAGTACTGTACCTTAAAATTTTAAAAGTAAAGAATGATATATTTTCTCATACATTGTTAAGGAGTCTTTTGTAAAATTGGCTGAAGCTGATCTCTCAAAATCTCTCAAGCAGAATAAATGGTCCTTTTTATGAATCGCAGCACTGGAACATTTAAAACGCTTGGCTTCGGAGTCCTAATGCTGCCCTAATGACAGTACGTTGTTCTGTTCAAACTGCGATCCTCACTTTCACTGCAGTTCTTTAAGCCTGGTTCGGTCAACGTGGATTGCATGTTTGGCTGGACAGCTAGCAGCTTAGCTGGCCCATCCAGATGGAGTCACGCTCGGAGAGAATTGGCAGAGTATGTATTTTACCAGAGCTTCCCAGTGCAGGCCTGAAAATCCAGAATTCTTCAAGTGTTTTACATGAGGACATTAGTCGTCAACAACTGACCATTAAGAAAGACATGAAAATTCCCCTTTTTTTGTAAAGGACAGCCGAATTTGTCAACCTGGCACACGTCACGTAAGGTGAAATGTCACCGTGTTCTTGGACTGCCGTTTCTCATGAAAGGCGGGGTCAAATCATTTTCGAGGGACGGCTCTGCAGAGAGATGCAGGGAGACGGAGTAAGAGGCCCGTAGAAGCCACTGATCGTACCAATCAAAGAAAGCTACCGTTTAGGTTCTGCAGGCTCAGCTTGGCTACAGAAACAGAAGGATTCTCGACAACCTGTTTTTCCGGCATAGTGGTTCCATCAGCCTGTCCCCTGCTGCTTTGTAGCTCACGGCTTCTGATGAGGCTTCAGGATTGGGGATTTAAGGTGGAGTGAAGCAGCACAGCTCGTGAAGGACTGCTATAGATGCTGAACGTCCCTCACATGTTGTGTTTGTGTAGAATCCTCGTGTCACTCAAAGGCGGGCAGGTCTGCTGCAAACACAGTGTCATTTGCTGACCTGGGACAGACAGCGAGAAAATGACCGTCTTATGGCAAGAAGAAGCCTGAATGGTGTGGAGTGTCACATGACGGACAGACCCCATCCAGGCTGATCTCTGATGTGAGAGGGGACACAATTTTAGGAGTCCCGCATGAGCGTTCTCTTTAGCTGGTCAATAATTCGGCTTGTGAGTGTAACATCAGCACCAGCCCCAGTTCTAATAGATAACATGAAAAGTGTGACCTCTCACAATATCCAGGTCAGGAGTTGGATCAACACAGTTCATTAGTTAATTGAATAACAGATGATTAATTCAGCTGCCTGCTGGATAATCTGATGCCATTTAGTTACGATGACAGAGCACTGGGTGAATTACTAATCACCAGCTGAATCACCCTTGAGATGGCCAATCACGATGCCCAAGGGCCAGACCTGAGAGGAGATGATCTGATTAGGGGGTTTGACTAATGGGCTGGTATTAAGGACCCCAGTTTCAATCTCTCTCCACTCTGGGATTTCATGGTCTATAAACAACCTCTGTCTTTAGACGACCTGCTGATCAAGACCACTCTTCCACTCCACAATTGGCCAAGACGTCAACCCCATCAATTACGTCATCTAACTCGGCTTGGCTGTGATTCAAATGGAGTTGCCATGGTGATTGACAACAGTCTCCATGCGATAGCATCCTGGTTGGGCCATCTCCAGTTCCTGTGTTCTTCCTCATATCACTGGTTCCTTTCACACTAACGTGAGTCAGGTACAGTGGTATGGTGAGTTAATGAGATTCAGCATTATTACTTTTAACAGTAACCCCTAAGGCTGTGAGTAAGAAGGTCTGCTCTTCGCTTTTCTCACATGCCCTGTAGGGGGCGTTACAAACAAACGACGTTTTTTCAACTCTGTCTGTCGCTGAAAATCTGTGATGAACCAGTGCTCACCTTTTTGTTACAGGTCCAGCCATCATATGTTGGAACGGTCCTCCTTTGGTTCTGGTCTTGGTCTAGACCAGTCTGAGCTGTGAAAGTATCAGCAGATGATGGGTGCGTTTCTAGTGACGACTCGGGTTTGAATCATAGTGGTAAACACGGTATCCAAGTATGTGCTTCATATTCAGCAATTCACATCACTGTAGTCCAGAGTCCACAGTGACGGTGGTGTGGCTTATCAAGCATAAATCGATATTGAAATTATTTTATCAATATGTAACTTCCTCCTTTTGAAGCGGAGAATCCAGCTTTTAAAAATAAGCTACTTATTATTGATAGTTGCAGACATAATCAGCTACTGTTGTGTTGCCTTGTTGAATCGAGGGAAATTAATCACTGGTGCTCTAGGTTTTATTTATAGGTCAGTCAAACGCTCAGATTGGATGCCTGTGGCTCTGTGCCGCTCGCAGACCAGCTGCTTGAGAAACAGAGTGGTGATCTGTGGGTCTTAAGCTGAATGCCTGGAGCCATCTGCTGGGGATCATCCCAAGGAGCCATGAGCTAGCTGATCTTCACCAGATGCTCCCTACGTACAGAAGCCTTTCCCAAAGAAGAGGAGCAACTGCTTCTGTTGGGTGGCTGTTGTTATCAGACAAGTTTTAAGTCTGACAGTGTGAAAATGCCTGCCGGTGTTATTTGTGTCAACGCTAAGTGAACCCCTCACATCAACACTCACCACAGACTCTATGTTCTGGGGCAGCGGTAGGGTTGGTCACTCCCTCCAGACCTGTGTCACTCCATCTGCATGTGACTGTGTGGCAGCTTTTCTCAGTCTTCCAAGCAGGTCCACATACATCCCTCATTCAGCCGAGGAAAGCTGGGGGCCTTGGTTGGTGCTGCAACAGGGACTTGAACCTGCCACCTTCTGATCAAACTGACGTGGATGGTCAATGCATGAGCTCTGCCTGTTTATTTGCCACCAAAGACCCTCGAATCTGGGTCCGGTTTGATCCGGGTTATGCTGCGCTTCGAGCTGGGATGGAAGGGCTGTTTATAAAATGCCAGGGGGGCTTGGCGGGGATTAGCGGCATCTGTTCACGAAAGAGAAATGTATCCTCTCATCCCCTGGGTGAAGCGGCAAGGGTTTCTCCTGTGAAGCTGCCTGAGAGTGCCTTTGTTGTTGTTGTTCTTCCTCTTTGTACAAAGGCTGGTACATTTTCAGCTTTAAGGAGCAGAGAAACACAACAGGTAGAGAGGAAGACATGACCAAAGCACCTCGACAAAGTACCATCTTCTATCTGGGTCATGCTGTGCTCAGCTAAAGTGTCCCAGAAATCAGGTGAAGGTGGCATGTCTAGATAATGATCTCTCTGGGAGCTGGACTGCCTGTCCTGGCAGATCCGTTGCCGTGGGGACCGGCTTTGCAGCCCGGAAGCTCATTTTAATCAGTCTTCTGTTAAGGTAGGAGAAAGTACCTAGATGCTGAAGCAAGGAGGAGATACAGAAACTGCAAACCTGTCCAGGTGATCATCAAATACGCAGTGAAGATGATCCTCAGGCAGTTTTGGCTGAAGGTGTCTAGTAAGTCAGTCTTATAAGTTGAGTTGGTTCATGCATAAAAAAGGATGGATGGATGGATGGATGGATGGATGGTTTTTATATAACAGAGTGCTGGATGAGATAAATTAATAAATGAGAACTTTAGCATGCCATTTTAAGACAGGAGGTAATGTGGATGTCATGGAGCAGTGTGAAGTCAGCTGACCACCACAATATTCCTTTCCACTTAATCTCATTAAATATTTTGTCTTCTCTGGCCATGAATAAACAGCCTAGTTTATCTTGATGCCCAGATAGTTTCTCCTCCTGCTGATTCTGAAGCAGGACATGCGGTCAACGTGGGCCAAGTAGGAAGGACAGGAACCAGGCTTTCCACAACTCCACATTCCAACCATCTGACCTCAGCTCTCTGGTAGGAGCAGGCCATCAATACCTAGGTGGGCACGGATGGTGCTGGCCAGTGGCTCCACACAGAGCACATAGAGGAGCGGAGGCCGTTTAGCACATAGCTGATTTCTGCTGGTAGGAAAACTCGCAGTGCCCTCTCTGTGTCATATGACCGCTGTGTTTAGTCATGTCTCACCTCCGTTAGGTCGGGGTGTCATTGGTGTCAGGAATCTGAGACAATTGTTAAGCAAATTACACAGACAGCACGTAAAGTGACTAAAATCACAAGAAATACGTCTAATTAAAGTCTGCACCATCATTAACCGGAACAGGAATGTAACATTGGTTACTTGACACGGGATGTGCTGGGCTCCATTTTCGCTGAGTTGACTGTACTGTAGTTGAAGTGTGCAGCCAAATCTCTCTCACGCTTCCTGGAGGGTGAGCATGTATGCAAATTAGCATGGATTTGCCTCTAAAAACACTCTTTGACAAGAGAATATTCAGATAAAACACAAGTGACTGGGTTTCCGATGCACTGCAAATGCATTTTAATTGCCCTACTGTAGAGCATGCAGTTAACTCCTGAATGGGGCTGACTTTTTTAAACTGCCCCCACTATTAGTACATTGCTGACAAGAAATCTTTACAAAGCGCAGCCCATCTGGTCCACCTTGGCTGTGCAGATAATTACCCCATTTCTTATGGATTTATTTACTCATTTCAGCAATGCATCATTTATTATCCAGTGGAGCCTTTCTCAGGAATGGCCTTCGCTGAACCGGCCAAGCAGTCCGAAGCAGCCAGATCCGAGACAGGGCCAGCCCCGGAGAGCTACCTCCCCGCTCTGGTGGTCATCTTGACCCCATGGAAAATACCTTCCAGCCTTGCTGGTGTGGTGGAGATGGGAGTCCCAGGCACCACTCAGAACACCAGGGGTCACAAGTTCCATTTTGGCCGCACGCTTGGCACTGGGTGTATTTGTTAAAGCTAAAAAACTAAATTATTTACTGTCCGGCCCTAAAGAAAGCTACAGTCCATGCACTACACGTTCATTTTCTCCCCACTGCATTGCTAACACGATTAATGGTATTTAGTCATCTTTACTCAAGGGTTTTGGAAAATTAAGTGTTTAGCCTTCTGTTTCTAGTTATGAAATCGTGCCCATGTTGTCCTCCCGACTTGTTCATGGGCCTGATAAATAAACTTTTGGGAGTGAAAAATGAGGAGTTTCCTTCTACTTGGCGCTAGGGAGCTGGTCCTTAGTGTTCCTCAGCATGACGTACATCAGATCTCGTCTGCTTCCTCTGTTTGTGTGCATGTCAGACCAGCCCACCGACTGGTTCTCTGCCCACGGGGACGTTCCACGTCATAGCTGATGCTGGCGCCGAGATCTGAGTGTTGGCGTTCTCCCTGGACATGAGAACTAAGCTGACGAGCATTTGTCTGACGGGCCAGGATTAACGTGCTTAGGATTCGCCAGAAAACAAACGGGCTTGTTAATAAGTGGGGATGGAGTGGACTGACAAATCATATGGTACATGCTCTTCTTGTGCTCCACACATCACTTGGAAGAGCTCGGCGTGGACCCATAATCCATTGCAAGTGGTCCAGCTCTCTTGAGGAGGACCTGTAATCACAAGAGACGAAATGACAGGCAGTGATGAGGATTAACATGATTTCCTCTTGGCCTGTCCAAAAAGGGATTACACATGATGGCTTTGTTATGTTTTTCTGTGTGACCTGTGTTTCTAAAAACGATAACTTGATGGATGTCAAGGGATAATTCTCAGATAGAGGCAGAAGTGTCACATTTTTGCAGGTAAACTTTGAAACTGGTCAATGCGCTCTTCGAATCCATGGATTCTGTTATCGACCGTTTTTATTTTTTGGTAATCATCCAGGAAAGTATTGTGTGACACATGATTTCCAAGGTCGATATGGAACCCCATTGTGTCTCACGGAAATCTCATGGCTCGTCATAACAGATTTACCGGCGATATGAAATTACTTTACTTGAGAGAGGAAATGGAACGAGCAGCAGTGAAGCCAAAGTTATCAATAATTATTATCAATCATTGTAAGTTAGGTGCGGTGATGACTATCTGATGGCACACGAGATCATGTGAGGAGTAACCACTGTTCAGTTTAATGCCGGGGGGGGTGCAAACTGATATTGGTGATTAGTGGAGGTTAAATTGCATTTAATTTAACTGCTTAGCTGAAGAATGACCTCCAGGAGAGAGATGGAAGGTATCTTGTATACTGTGGACTCTGTCTGCTGGGACATGATGACTCATGGTGATACATATGTGTACAAAGTTGTTGAATGCACCTCAACTGTATGGCCACCATGGTCTCCACGGGCTCCCCGACCCTGGACAGGAAGCCAGTCCATCACAGGGCATAATGCTGGGGTACACCCTGAACAGGAAGCCAGTCCATCACAGGGCATAATGCTGGGGTACACCCTGAACAGGATGCCAGTCCATCACAGGGCACGAGGCTGGGGTACACCCTGAACAGGAAGCCAGTCCATCACTGGGCATAATGCTGGGGTACACCCTGGACGGGATGCCAGTCCATCACAGGGCACGAGGCTGGGGTACACCCTGAACAG
>JAACJT020000042.1:9174010-9200699 GCA_009936485.2 Gymnarchus niloticus
GATGGGTTCAGACCTGCAGGTGGGGAAAGGATGTGTACACAGGGACAGGTACAGTCCTGAAGATGGGGAAAGGATGTGTACACAGGGACAGGTACAGTCCTGAAGATGGGGAAAGGATGTATACCCAGGGACAGGTACAGACCTGAAGATGGGGAAAGGATGTGTACACAGGGATGGGTTCAGACCTGCAGATGGGGAAAGGATGTGTACACAGGGACAGGTACAGACCTGAAAATGGGGAAAGGATGTGTACACAGGGATGGGTTCAGACCTGCAGGTGGGGAAAGGATGTGTACACAGGGACGGGTTCAGACCTGCAGGTGGGGAAAGGATGTGTACACAGGGATGGGTTCAGACCTGCAGGTGGGGAAAGGATGTGTACACAGGGACAGGTACAGACCTGTAAACAGAAACATGTGCAGACATGCCTGTAGCCTGTGGTTCTGCCTGGACATTCTTGCTGTCCCAGCCGAAAATTAAATTGGGTGTTTTTCTCTTCTCTTTATTCATGTCTGCAATGGGAATCTCTGCATATCTCTTTTCCCCCTTCATTATCACTCCATTCCTCCACCACCTACTTTGACCTTGGGATGCCAGCACTATGGTGGGAGGAGAGAGAGAGGAAGGGAGGGATGGAAAAAGAGAGAGCGAGAGGGATAGACGAAAGGATGACAGCAGCAGGTGGTTGTCATGGAAACAGCAAGGATTGTTACACGAATCACGTCAATGGCAGAGCGGGGATCAGCAAGGGAGAGAGAGCGAGTGGGAATATCGACCATCAAGGCTGTGCCAGCATGGACAACCAGTGCTAGGTATCATCTCCGGACCACACGGCTGGAGGGAAACACAGCAGTGTGGACAGCATTTGTTCGGGAAGTGGGCTGCCAGGCAGAAATGTGGCCGGTTGTTAGGGGGCTGGTATCAGCAGGGCACTCGGGGTCCAGCATGTACTTCAGTAGTCTTCAGATCTGAGCTGCGTGGAGTGTGACAATACAGCACACTAACACGACATAGATGTGGCCAGACGCCGGAAGCCACTGGAATTTGCTGACACCATATGTTGTTTTGGACCAAAAGACACCTGGTGGTGCACATGGACCCAGGAAGCAGAAGAGGTGGAGAGTTTACTGCCCAGCAGCACCAGGCTTTAGAATTCAGACACCTGTCAACCTGAGGTGTGAGGTGGGATGCTCACTCTCCTGGGCATCTTCTCCATCATTCAAAAGGCTGCTCCTCCATCACTGCAGTCTAGTGGCTGGTCCTCTCCAGCTGCAATCCTACCCTCACTTTTTCACATTCACTTAGTTTAAATACTTTCTCCAGCCTTACAACATCCTACAAGCTGCATTTTTCTGCACTTAGTGTTGAGTGACCTAGCCTGCAGGCTATTCCACCCCCAGCAGGGAACAAAGTAGTAGGGGTTGGGAATTCCCCTGGGGTGGTGGGCTGGACTGCATAGCGGAGGTTCTTGAAGGTCACCTTGTTTAAATGGGCCAGTGAGCTGTCTTCTGCTTGTCGTGTTAGCTTGGCATGTATGCTGTTTTCTCCCGTTTCCGCTGATTCTGCTGTACGTTTTTTCTCTGTTCCACAGCTGGCTGTGTGGGAGAGTAGGAAGGCTGGGTTTGATGGGGGGGTGAAAGATTGTGTCCTCTCTTTCCTCTACAAAGTAGGTGAACAGATGCCAGGAATTACCAGAGGGAAAGCGATAAATGGGGTGCTCACTCTCTCTCTCTCTCCTTCTGCCGCTTCCTCTCTCCCTCTCTTTCTCTCTCCCTCTCCTTCTTCCTCACTCCCTCTTCCTCTCCCACTCCCTCTCTCTCTCTCCCTCTGCCGCTTCCTCTCTCCCTCTCTTTCTCTCTCCCTCTCCTTCTTCCTCACTTCCTCTCCCACTCCCTCACTCTCTTTCTCTTTCTCCCTCTTCCTCTCCCACTCCCTCTCGCCCTCTCTTTCACCCTCGCCCTCTCTCACACTCACTCTCTCTCTATTTCTCTCCCCCTCTTTCTGTCCCTCTCAGGCAAACAAACTGCGCACCAAGACCTTGAAAAACACATTGAATCCAGTATGGAATGAGACGTTGATTTACCACGGTATCACTGCTGCTGATATGACCACTAAAACTCTCAGGTACCTCCTGCACCTAACAGCATTCCCTCTTTCCCCATTTCAGCTATTTACTATGCTTGCCCACATCTCCACTCAGTCATTCTCAGTCTATGCCTACAGCTCTCAGATCTCCCAGTATTTGGACCCTGTCAGTTTCCCACCATTTTAACTATCTCAGTATTCATATAGCATTCCACACCTTCCGATGCTTAAATAAAGCCCACCGATTGAACATCGCCTCCCATCCAGAACTTTCTACTTTGCACTTGTCTTGCCAGGTATCTTGGCAACAGAGACCTCAATAATGCCCTGAATTAGTGTGGAGAACTTGATGTTTACAGTCCATTCAAAGTTTAACGCTTGCGTTAAATCGGTTCCTTCCTTTCTCACTTTGGGCTAATGCTATTATTTTGTTAGGATATTTGACTACCGGGCACAAATCCATTTCATTTGTGCCATTCTAATCTCTCAGTCGATTGTGCACATGTTGACAGAGTTTCCTGAGGATTTTTGTCTCTGGAAAATGCGTCACACGGCATGTGAGAGTGTGCGAACCAGTTAGGCACAATCCTATCTGAGGTCAAGATAGCGTCTGGAGTCTCTGCTGAGCTGAGTCTGACCAAGTCAATGATGCAAATCTCTCCTAGAAGACAGCCAACTCACAGAGCTGTAGCTCTCTAGTTGGCAAGGAAGGTTCTAGAAAAAGCTATCTGATTGATTGTGTTCTGTTATAAGTGAACCCAGGAACTGCCAAGCTTAATAAGCAATTGGGCAAAGGTCCATTCAGTGCCAGTTCAGCGGGGCCCAAATTAACTCTGGAGCCAAAACCAAGAGAATAACAGTGGGTGGAGCTGCAACAGTCACTGTGGGTGTGGCCACAGATCGATGTTGCTCACAGTAGGCTGGGAAAAAAGTGGGTGGAGCCCCAGCAGTCACTGTGGGTGTGGCCACAGATCAATGTTGCTCACAGTAGGCTGGGAAAAAAGTGGGTGGAGCCCCAGCAGTCGTTATGGGTGCAGTCATAGATCCACTTTTGTGACAACTTGATCCTCAGGTCTCTCAGGGAGGGCCTTCATTGGGAGCGGAGCGTCTATAATTCAGTGACAGAGCTTTCTATTAAGAAAAGAGGCATGACATTTGCACTACTTAGAGCCTCGCAATTAAAGGGCTGACTTTGACTTCATAAAATACGGACTATTTATGCAGGGCAGTAAAAGCACTGTTGGTCTTGATGGCATTGACGTAGAGACACAGGATGGGCGAGTCGTATCTGGGAAATCCATTTGGGGTGAGGGTGTGTTCGGGGACTGTTTGTCTTTCACTGTCATCTGAAGTGCCATTTTGATTGAGTGGCCTGGCAGGCGGGACGGGCCTCAGCGGTGTCTGTGTGCCCCCCCAGGCTGTGTGTATGTGATATGGACCGGCTGGGTCGCAATGAGTTCATCGGGGAGGTGAGGGTGGCCCTCAAGAAGCTGAGAGAGGGGGAAACAAAGAGGTACAACATGGGGCTAGAGAGACAGACCCAGGTAAGGACGGTGCTTGCGTGTCAGGAGACGTTTTCTCTATTATATTGCGATCTTGTGAGGACATCTGTCATGTCTCCACAAGGACAAACTTTATAATATCGGGAATTTATCTTTGAACGCCATCAACAAACCTAAATAGCACAAAGTCATGTATTCTCTTGGGTTACTTACAATTAACGTTATAGCTGTGTAAGGATTAGGATTGTCGTAATTAGGATTTGGATTAGGCCAATAGAAAAGAATGGAATGTCCCATGTAAAAACACAACTGTTATGTGTGACTTTGTGCAATACTGTTTAATGCTGTTAAAGAATGGTACGATCCTACTCTAACAGATGACCTGGTCTCAGTCTGTACGAATACACACAGATAGGAGTCAGTCACAGTATCTACACTGTGGGAGGAGTTAGTCTCGATCGATATACCTGTAGACATACAGAGGTCAGGTCACTCCGAGTCTGCACATTAACACACATTTTGGAGCCTCTGCACAGAATAACACTGTGCCTTTAATGATTAAAACGTTCTCCCTTATTGTGTGATTCTCTTACTGATCTCAGTACCGGGAAGGTAGCAACCTGGCTGTGGAACAAGGAACCCCGCTGGCTGAAGAAGAGGTATGTAATTCTCCGTTTATCCTTCCGGGACAAATAGCGTGTCTACGTACAGCCGGTATAGTCTGCTACCTAGAATAGATCACAAAATCTTTTATTTCTGTTCTCATCAGCTGTGCGTGTAGCTGCATAATTACTAGCAATATTCTCTAAGAACAGAAGGGAGTACAAACAGCAGAATTCAGCACCAGTTATGGTAAAAATGGTGTAGACGTAGTCATAATTAGTACCCCAGTAATTAAACGGCACCTGAGTAATTACACACAGGGTGATCAGGCAGCGATCCTGAGGCTTTAACAGTCTGTGTGTCACCAGGCAGTCAGCGGTCATCTGTGCTCCCCCCAGGGGGCTTTCCTGGGTCACTTGGCCAGAGGACATTGGCAGGGTGTGGGCCCCGCTTCTAGCCGTAATCTGCGAGCGGGTTTCCAGTTGCCCGGCAGTGACCATCCCTCAGTCTGCCGGTTCGTCTGCACGTTAAACCTGCCTTGACGGCTACTTCTCATCCCCTTCTCCAGAGGGGTCGCATCCTGGTGTCACTGTGCTACAACCAGGAGAAGAGCTCTCTGTTGGTGGGCATCATACGCTGTGCCCACCTGGCTGCCATGGATTCAAACGGCTACTCGGACCCATTCGTCAAGATGTGAGTGTGGGGGGAGGGAGGCAGATGCACTTTTAAAATAACCAGAGTCTTAAACACATTCGCTCTTTCATCACATTCCCTTTTTTTTTTTTTTTTACCAATATTGGCTGTTATTTTTTCATCTTAAAATTAACAATGATTCAGTGTTTAGGTTTTACCAAACTTATTGAGCTATTTGAAGACGTACAAAAGAACATAAACTGTTTATCTTGTTTTTTTTTTAATTTTAAGGACATCCTTGTTTAGGGTGCAGGTGGTGTGCTAGTCACCAATGCAGACATGTGACGTGTTTTTACCATTTTAAAGGTTCACACTATTGAAAGCACGAATCTTGGTTTTCTGCTTATATTTTTGATGTGATAATTGAGTCTTTTTTCTGATTTTACACTCATCGCAGTGCTATTTTAGGTCTTGTTTTCCTAATTAGGTTGTCCTATTTTGGCACAGATCATTAATACGTCTTTAACTGCCAGATGTAGACCTTCTGCAGGCTGTTGGTACTGCATGTTTATTTGTATATTAGTCAGGTTCGTCATTTTGACTGCATTCATTTCTTGGATGAAATGTTGAATTTTTGGGCCATGTGTAGTTTTGCTGCTGACTGTGTCTCCTACATGGTGATGTGTGTGTTTTAAGTGGCTGGCAGTTTGTTCAGTGATGACACGGCCCACAGAACAGACAGGGGGCCTGATAGCGAGCCTGCGCGTGGAGGTCTGGCCCCCGTCAGTGATGACACGGCCCACAGAACAGACAGACTCTGTGAACACTGCTGTTTAAAGAGGGCCACCAAGGCTACCCTGAGACAGCTGTTACCCTGTGTTCAGTTGGGGTGAGAGATGAGGGTTTGGGGGTAGACATGAAGGGGTATGAGAGCAAACCCCCCCTCCCCCACAGGGAATGAGGATTTGGAGAGAGAGATACACATAAATACATCACTTTGCTTTTCTGTATGCCACTAGTATTTCTGGCTTCGCTTAACACTCAAAGCGGTGGATGCTGAGATCTTACTGTGCTTTACTGGATTCAGCTTTATGGGGCGGGCACTTTAAGTTCCCCGTGGCCATGGGGGCAGCCAGATTCAAATGGCGTATGGAGATGTTAAGGAAACCCGATTACCAACTCTCCTTTACTGACAGACAGCGTCCTCTGCAAAACCAAGCCACTTGTACAACTGAATAAACAAGTTTAAATAGCTTGAGATATATTTAAATGTTTCATTTGGTATTTTGGTATCTCCCCTCCTTTTAATGAGCAGCTGTGAATGCAGGACTCCCCCAAGATATTTAATTTCTCCATCTATCCTTTTTACTTGTCTCTCTGTTTCTGTATCTCTCTCTCCTTCACCCTCCATCGCTCTCCCGCTCTCTGTATCTCCCTTCTCTCTGTATCTCTCCCTTTCTCTCTCTCTCTATCCGCTTTCTCCGGCTTTCCCTTCTGAAGCTCAAACAGATTTACTGGCAGAAACCACATTTCTGCATAAATATTCAAAGCCAAAATGAAAGCTAAAAACAGCAATGTGAGAAGACAGAAATAGTAAAATCATGTACTGGTGATCATGGAATCTCTCTCTCTCTCCCACCTTCTCTCAGCTGAAATAAGTACTCTGTTCACATGGAGAGTAACGGTATTTAGAGACATCCAGACAAGACTGAAGATGAACACCACACCGCTCTGTCTTCCCTTCTCTCTGAATCTGAGGCCTGAATGAACATCTTTAGCAGCTGTCCTCCAGGCATCTTCATGTTGACTCAGCCTTGCTTTTTCTTTTTCTGACAGGGTCATGTAGGAGCTAGTCAAACATTTTTGGCTAAGACGTAGATGGCAGTAGTGAGGGGATTCATCCCTGCTCAGGTCGCATCCTAGCTCCTTCAGTAACCCCTCTGGGCTGTTGTGTGTGGCCCAGCTCCACCCATCTGCTCATCCTACACTGCTTCTCTGTCCTGTCATGCTCTCACCGATCAGATGCTCCGCCCACTGATTTATTAATTTCATTTAGAAAGATTTGTTTTTTTTTGTGTTTTGTTAAATATTTTTGATAATGAGATGGAATGTGGAATTTTCATCATGTTTCATCAATGCTTTTGGTAATGTATGGTAAGGAATTTTTCACCTGGACATTTGTGCCTTGATTTTCGAGGTACTTCATGTAGGACCCATAGTTCTTCACCTAAAAAATGTTTGCTTTACTTATAATCTTTGTTTCCTGGAATCGAATGGGGAGGGAGGGTGTGAATTTCACACTTGCTCCTCATATTGCATCATCTCCTTTTCTTAATGTCCAGTGTCCTGCAACCAGACTTGGGAAAGAAGTCAAAATACAAGACCTCCGTGAAGAAGAAGACTCTGAACCCTGAGTTTAATGAGGTACATCATGGCGTCCTGAGAGAAATGGCCGCTTATGTGTGTGGGCTGGGAGTGCAGGGCTGAGGTGGTGCACGGGGTAATGACATGGTCGGGACATGGTCACCCACAAAAATGCCTACCTTTTGTTCCAAGTGGTTTATTTATGTTAGAGCGGGTGCTTCAGGTGGGCTCAGACAGCCTCGGAGCAGCGTGTTGCTTTATCACGCTCAGCAGGAGGGAGAACCTGTTGTGTGGGCCATTCGCAGTCCAGCTCTCCACCTTTCTGCTGCTGCAGGAGTTTGTTTACGAAGTTCCTCACGACCAGCTGGCCAAGAAGACCCTGGAGATCTCCGTGTGGGACTATGACCTGGGGATGAGTAACGACTTCATCGGTGAGCAAAAATGCGGTCGACCGAGAGCGAGGGGGAGGGAGAGTGGGCGAGAGAGAGAGGCATTTATGTCTCCTATTAATCACACAGATGTTTTTGTTTATTATGATCTTCTCAGTAGCATCCGTGATTCACCCAGGTTGCCGTTTTCATGATGTTTATTTTCTCTACGAATTGAAAATGAAGCCAACTTTTACAGACTGCCCTTTATGGTGAGACTGGATCTGGGAGGACCCACTTTGGCAGAAGGCATCAAGGGCAGAGTGGCAGTTAATGATCTCAGCTGGAATGCCAGCGAACCCTGGGAAGCACATGTCTGCCCTATGTTTAGCTGTGAGCCTCTGTGTACAGCTCAGGGGTGACCCATCTCCAAAGGAAAATTTAGTACCCCATTAAAGCGCTAAAGCCTCATCCCTCAAGGGTACAACGGCAATGTTCCTTGCTCAAAGAGTCCCTGTCCTTCTTTGACAGGCTTGCCTCTAGCAGGTTCTTGTTTGACGTGAGCATGGAACACTAGGCCAAAGACACCCCCCCACACACATATCATGTCATTTTTAGGGCCATAAACACCACTGATGTTACTGAGGTCTTGCTTTGAAAATGTTCCAGTCAAACCAGCTTGCTTCACCGTTATGTTGCCAATACAGTTGTGCTTGTAATGAGCAGTGTACATTTTACATGCTCCCTCAATCCCCCAGCCGGCTATGACCTGTATAGTTTGGCATTCTTCATAACTGACGAGCAATGGCCAAAGTAAATGTGACATTGTGACAATGTGAGTGATTCTCCGTTCCCAGAAAAATACTAAATCTCCTTTTCTGTGTTCTTCTTCTCCCCTCTCCCTCTCCTTTTCTCTTCTCCACCCTCCCTCTCCTTTTCTCTTCTCCACCCTCCCTCTCCTCTCTTCTTCTCCCCTCTCCCTCTCCTTTTCTCTTCTCCACCCTCCCTCTCCTTTTCTCTTCTCCCCTCTCCCTCTCTCACTGCCCAATGTTTTCTTCTCTTCATTTATTGGCCCTTCTTTCCCACTCTCCATGAAAGGGGGGGTGGAGCTGGGGATTAATGCAAAGGGAGAGAAGTTGAGACACTGGTTTGAGTGCCTGAAATACACAGGGAAGAAAGTGGAGTACTGGCACACACTGACACAGCAGGGCCAGCCCAGCAGCGAATGACACAGCAGGGCCAGCCCAATAGCAACTGACACACAGACACTGACACAGCAGGGCCAGCCCAATAGCAACTGACATACAGACACTGACACAAAAGGGCCAGCCCAATAGCAACTGACATACAGACACTGACACAAAAGGGCCAGCCTAGCAGTGACTGACACACAGACACAGCAGAACAAGCTGAGCACCAACTGAAACACAGACTCAGCAGGCCCATTCCAGCAGCAACTGACATACACACAGACACAACAAGGCCAGCCCAGCAGCGACTGACACAGACATTGACCCAGTATGGCCATGCCACAGATCCACTGACACACACAAAGACACAGCATGGCCAGCCCAGTAGCAACTGACACATACACAGACACAGCAGGGCCAGCCCAGCAGTGAGTGACTCTCACACAAACACAAACATGGGCTCTTGTTTTGCTCCTGATTCACACTATAGTACAGTCGGTGAGCGGTGACCCCACACCACTGAAACAGGGGAAAAAATAACGGCAAAGTCTTAGTACACTTTGGGGTGTCCTCAGATCTGATCTTCGGCTTTGTGGGAACATTTTCCCACACGAGGATTAGAAGACATAAACACACACAGATCCACAGACACACGGAAACACAACTATGATAAATACTACGTAATATTGAGTTAATGAATATAAGTATAGATTGATGAATTCATATATTTTAAAAATCATATAAACACACCACTGTGCAGGTTCTGCAATAATATTATAAAGCCAGTAACAATGATGGAGATAATAGTAATAATAACCACGGTCACTACTGCCATTTTTTCTTTTCACTTCTGTGGAACTCGTCATTTTTCGATATTCCATCTGTGCTATCGTCTCCACGGCAACACCACGCCCTAAATGTTGTGAAATTGCCGGGTTCCCCATCCATTCTTTCCTCCATGCGTCAATCACCATCGGACCGTTATCTGTAGTGTGAGAAGCAGGACTGCTGATGAACGTCATCGTTTCTTGGTTGCGGTTCTCGTCGATGTCATGCAGTCCCCAGTAGTACACAGCAGCTCCGTGTTAGTCAATGTAGCCCATCGCCGCCCCCCTGTGGCAGGCAGGTGTATGTGCAGGCCTGTCGACCGCGTGCACCAGTTCTCAGCCGACCTCCTTCCCCAGACAGAAACACGCAGAGCCGGGGTGACGCTAGAGGGCGCTGTCTGTGTGTGGGTGTCACGCCGACATGGGGCTTCCTCCTGTGTTGGGATATCTCAGCACCTCAGGCATTCGTCTCACTCCCACCCTTCATTTGAGGAATTGGCTCAGACCTGAGCGTGGACACACAGCCGGCTTCCTGTTCCAGGGGCAGGGGGCGGAGGGGACATATCAGTGTCTATGCACTTTTGCACACAGTGGCCATCTGCCGGTTGTGGTATTTACGTCAGTGGTGTAATAACCCATCACTCTCGAGCATGAGCGTAACGCTGTTACGACGTTTTGTTTCGTAATGTTTTTGTATTTTCCGTGTCTGTGTGGGATAATGTAACGTGGCCGCCATCGTGTGGTGAGTCTGTGTAAGTGCAGCCAAAATAAACGGATTACGTATCCAAGCTCTGGAATGCGTCGTGAATTGGACCTCCTTGTGTCGGCTTCCTCTTTACAAAGCTGAATTCTCTGCACTCCAGTCATTATGCTCTAGAGTTAGTAACCCATATTTAAAGTCACGGAAAGTACAGACTATGCACAATATTTACCCCACTGATCAGGATAAGGGGTTACAAAATATTGATGGATGGATGGATGGATGGATGGATGGATGGATGGATGGATGTTTGTTCGTTCTTGTTATATTGTGAGAATTGGGACTGATCTTCAGTTGAGCATTTTTTATCTCATGTTGGGAAGGACAGTGTGAAATGGGTGGTGGAGACTATTACGAGGTACACAGTTAAGGGCTAAACCCATGTATTATTGCCTCCTACTGAATTAATAAAGTGGACATTATTGACCGTAATTACACTTAGTCTACGATTTGGATGCCTCAAAATTAAAGCCAGTGACACTTCTGAGTGAAATGATGCACTTTAAAGAAATTCCAGTGCTCATCAGCATTTTCTCAACTTTTGTATGTCCATATTAAATGCATGTATAAAATTTGATTAAGTCAAAGATCAGATTTATTTCTGCTCATATTTAGAAATTTGGCTGATGTTCACTGCATATTTCTACACGTTAAAATGTTGTAAAGCTGTTTTTTTGTCAGAAAGATTCAAAGTCACCAAACAATACACATTCAAGAAATTTTGCTTACATTTTAGATGTTTGGTTGTTTTAGCTACTTTTTTACTGTTTACTTTTGTTCTCTAAATTTCTTTAGCATAGCACATCCTCGTAATATTCCAGCTAAATAAAAGAAGCGATCTGACTGGCTGGGCTACTCCCTCCATTGGCCTCTTTGAGCAGCCTTCTCAGGGCTTCGTTAGCCTCCCCAGGAACAGGGGGCAGTTGGCCTGATCGCTCCACAGGATGAAGACGAAGGGCCGCAGAGCAGAGAAGGACAGGAAGCTGCGGGAGAAAGAGATAGCGGTGGCGGCGCCGGCCTCAACGCCTGTCTCTGTCAGAGAGAGGAAGGCGCGGTGACGGGCTTCACTCAGGGCCAGGGGGGGGTCCATGTGCTCTGAAGACAGGCCACACAGGTTGGGATTGTCGAAGAGCTCAGCCAGGCCTGGGACAAAGAGGTGTGTGTTGGCTGGCTGCGTAGACACGCATACACACAGACGGACATGCAGACAAGAGAAACTCTCGAACCCATGCTTTCCAGAAGTTCCATCAGGTCTGTGTTGATGTTCAGCTTGATTTTTGGTAGAGTCACTTCAGCCATCTGGGGGTCCACCTGCTTGGTCTTTTCAACCATGTCCTTTATCGTCTTCTCATTCATCTTACTCTCCAGGTTCTCTAGGCCATTAGACAGATTGTCTGGCAGCAGCACAAACAGACGAGCCTGGCCTGAGAGGGGGAATGCTGCCACCTAGTGAGGAATGGTGACAAAGCGTCAGAAAATTACCAGACCAAGTGTAGTGAGTTTTTATTAGGGCTGTCAAAGTAAATGCTTAACATGTGTTAACACTGCTAATATTATTAATAAAATTAATGGCATCAATGCATTAGCATTATTAACAAACTAATTTTGACAGCCCTAATATTACATTCATTTTCAAGTTAAAAAATAGTTAATTTTAGTACAATTTTAGTAAGAAAATGAACAGCATCAACACGTTAATAACGCGTTAATGCGTTACCTTTGACAGCCATAATATTAAAGCAAACTCCCACTGTGTGTGTGTGTGTGTGTGTGTCTGTATCGTGTGTGTGGAGACTTCATGTTCTCTCTATGTTGTGGTTTGAGCTGTAGGAAACATGAACAAGGATTCTCATAATCCAGTAATATACAGTTAGGTGAACTGATGTCTCTAAATTGCCCACAGTGTGCCACTCGTCCAAGGCATCTCGCGGACTACGTCCCGGATTCAGACCCATTATGCAGGATGTGGGCCACACTTCCACGAGAATTGTGCGTACCTGGGCCTCCAGTTCAGTGCTGTGCCACCAGGTCAACCTATACTTAGAGCTGTAGAGCACAGGAATTCTGACAATGTCCCCAGTAGCCGTGACGAACGGTGCATCCATCGTGGCTTTGCCAAACTGCATCTGCCACTTACCTACAACAGAAGAGACACGCGTCTGCCCAGTTCCCCTAGAGGTCAGCTAACCTGGGCTTGTGCAGCACATGCACAGGTGTGACTTTTAACGCGCTGACCTTTAAAGTAGACCGCGCTCAGTAAGACAAGCTGGGCCTGCTGGGAAATGGACTCCACCAACTCAGTGATTTTCTGGTTGGTTATTTTGGCCACCCAGTCATTTATCGTCTTGACGTTCTGCTCGCTGCTGTTGCTAAGCTTCTCCGGCAGGGAGCCATAAAACTTCTCCGACTGCTTGATGAACGTGTCGCTCAATTTAATTTCTGTGAAAAATGAAAGCATGAAGAGAAGTAGAACTGTTCTCAGCTGAGACGTGTAGCATGAACAGTCATCATGTCAATCAGGAGTTAAACAATGCCTCCTAAAACCTGGCAATGCAACATATAACAGAAAATACAATCGGCTGATTAAGGATTCCACAACATGACAGCACTCTAATAACTCCGTGTAACCGTATAAAGGTACCGCATCAGCACTGAGCTTCACACTGGGTCATTTCTGTAAACTTCCTGATTTTCAGCTCTTCCTGCATGGACATCAGACACACTAACAGTGTTTTAGCCACTTATCTTCTATCTCTAATGTGTTGCCCCTTTGGGCTGCCAGTACCAGGGCTGTAGTAGATCTGGGCTGCAATCTCAGTGCTGCCTTTTAGTGCTTCTCTCATGTTCCTCATCTCCGCATGGAGGCAGGGGAACAAGTGCGGAAGGTGGAGAGCCATCTCCAGCGAGCTCCGGGTGGAACCGTGAGCCCCTGCCACAGGGAGCAACAGGTCAGATGCCATGAGTGTCACTCCATTCAAGGCAGCTCTTCTGAATTCTTATTTTAAATAATGGAAAGGTGACAGCCTCAAGGTCTTCTTGGAAACTCCACCCCTCTGACTGTCTTACCCAATAGCAAGTGAGTCAGCACCCAGGAAATGCTGATTGGTGAAAAAAGCAGGTTCTGGGAAGGCATTGATTTGCTGAGTTGAGAGTAAAGCATTGCTGAAAACTCATTGAGTGACTCTTCCAGAATGGCCTTCCCTGATTTGCTGGTGGTGTCTTCACAGTATTCCCATGGAGTCACATTGGCAGGACAGTGGTGTGGCAGAACAGAGAGAAGCTGTACTGTAACAGGAAGGGAACAGACACAATGACAACACCAAGAAACCAGACAGTCAGGGGTTTGATATGTCTGCAGGGCAGGACCCCCCCAGGTCACAAACACCTGTCAAGCTTGCGACGGACCCCCAGGCCCCAATAAATCCATTCGCTAGACAACAGTGATGATGACAATCTGAAGAGACACTGACCTTTGACCCGGAGTTCCACGACCTGCTCCTGTCTTTCGCCATGTCTGTCCCAGTAACAGTGGTACGTTCCGGAGTCCTCTACTGTGACGTTATTCAGTATGATGGCGCCGTGCCCTCTGTGTTTGGGGCCTGAGGCCCAGTGTGTCTTCATGAAAATCAACACTCCTGCATCTCTATGGTCCAAGAGCACGTCTTCCTTTTTTCCATGGATTTCTCTGTGCCAGCCAAGAGCATGGCCGGTGGGAGGGGAACAGGGCAGCTCAACGTTTTCCCCCACTTCTGCCTCCAGCACCTCCACCTGCTCAAGGTCTGAGTCCACTAAAGGAGATGGGGATGAGGGTCAAAATCTGGGAACACATATGGAGCAGAAGCTCACAACACACAATTCACCGCTAACTAAGAAGCATGTATCTGGAACGTCTAATGCTAGCTAATGAGCGACCGAGTTCTTACGAGGCTATCATTTGCCAAATAACTCCAATTGACCATACAGAAGATCACTGTGTAGAAATGCTTGAGGATCAAAGGCATTTCTGGTCTCTTTGTTTTTTGACCATTTCATGCAGAAATGATAATGGTCATCATATTATGATGTGAAGGTGTCTTCATTCTGTTTGAGAGCACAGAGTCCTGTTGGGATGATCGGCTAACGTCTAGCATGTTTCATAATGCCATTGCTTTACATTAACCAGAAAAGCCCTTACAGGAATGCAGAGAGCCTGTCTGTGCAACCATTTTGAGTCGCGGGGGGCAAGGCTTTATACCTTCAACATAGACGAGGAACACTGCTTTCAGCTTCACTTTCTGCTCATCTGTTGCTCCCTCTGTCACGCACTCGTAGGTTCCTTTCTGGTTTGCTTGAATATTCGGGACAAACAGGTATTGATTTGTTTCGTTAGACAGGTCGACCATATGGGAGGGGCTCTGACTCTGTCCCGGTAGGGACCTGTGATTCCAGGAATGAATCTTCTCCAAGAGCGGCCTGTTGAAACCCAAGAGACAGTCTAGAAACAGAGTAGAACCCTGGGTGATGTGTAAAATCTTGGGGGAGCACACCTGGAGAGGAATGTGGACAGGGGAGACACCGGCAGATTTCTTTAAAAGAATGTCACCAACACAGAGGTTTAAATAAGCATCATTTCGGGTCCCGATGACACACTGGGCATTGACCTCGACATCACCTCCTCGGCAATGACAGTACATTTTCTGAAGGTGTATTTACTTGCGTGAGGAGCAGCAAGGACAAAATATGGAAGGTAACCAGGGAACCCATCTTGGGCAGAAAATCTAAAAGAGAAAGGGGTGGGGGGTGAGACAGATATCACTTTAACTCAAAGGGGTTTGAAATTTGCAAAATTAACTGCTATTGTCTCTTTTGCCACCAAAAGAACAAATATCATTAATACTATTGGAAATACAGATCTACATGCTAGAAGAGTGCTAAATACATATTCAGTATTGTTTTGTTACTGATGCTAACACCAACGGTTGAGTTTTCCTACATAATAACATCACAGAAACACTCTTAATTAATGTTAGTTCCACCTGCTGCTTCCAGTGTTTACTGCTGGAGACCGATCAGAATGAATCTGAGTATCACACACACGGTCGACCATCCATAGGCCTTACCACAACCATCCATAGGCCACCACAGCATCTGTTATGAGCACAATGTCAGAACCCATATGTTCTCACCTTGGAGAACCAGGCAGAACCTCTCTGGAGTCCGTCGGTCTGTCTGTCTGTCCCTCTGTCTGTCTTCACCTCACACTGAGGCACCGTCTGCCTGGACCAATCATTAATCTGTTTGCTGTTGACTTTGAAATTGTGCTTGTTTACATGGCCCCTGTGTGGGACACTTCCAAACTGATAAACTGGAAATCATGAGGCATGGTATTTGACAATTAGTAACTGTTTTTTTTTTTTTTTACCTGCCAATTTCAAAGGACTGTTTTTGACTCATTCCAGTAGTCGTGAATGCATAACAGAACCAGGAAAATGGTTGAGTAGTATGGTCCGTCTTATAGTGACCTATCCTTAGATAAGGGAATCCCTATCACATTACTGACGGCCGGCACGTGCATGAGAGCAAACGAACAACAGTCAAGCTCTTGTTTTTTAAATTTTTAACTTTTGGTCGTATCTTAACGATTTATTAAGTCACTCTAAAACAGAAGTCTGATCTTAATTTTTGTTTCTCAATCATGTTTCCTACAGCTCAAACGACAAACATAAAGTACATGCCAAACAGTGGCGCGGCACACACTTTAAGTACATCGATATCATGTCGTTGAAAGTGTGTTTTTAATGGCGATCCATAACCGTTTGACTAGACAGAGACAACTAAGGAATCTTCACTGGATTAAATATGTAATTTCTGTACGACACAACTCGATCGAAGCTTGTATTTTTCTTGGCATTTCATTACACCTTGAAATGAAAAAGTATACTTCAAAATATGTTTTCCAAATAATATATTCTGCGGTGTTTGTTTTACAGACGGGAAATAAAACTAATTTAAACAGACACATTTAATTTTTTTATATTTTATCAGACTAGCTCGATCGATCGATTGGTCGTGTCTGATTCCAGCGGCTTCCCTTTAATGCAGACAGGAGCAGTCGAGCGACGATCACGGACGGAAGTTTAGAACAAAAAGTTTGAAGTTTGGGAAGTTTTAACTCAGGGCTTTAATAGGCGTCAGAGATACGAGTGAGTAACCCCGAGGGTTTTTAAAATGACTGGACAAATATGATGAACCGAACGACGGACGACATCGCTGAAGTTGGACAGAAAACTGAAAGTGAGTTGTTAGTTAAAAAGTGGCTAAGGTAGCTAACGTTAGCCCTGAATAACAGAGTCTATTAATTGGGAAATTCACATTTCCACTGGGAACAAGCTGATTATTCAGGTCGCCTCGCGTTTGTCCTGTGATACTGATAAGATAACTTCATTTATATGGCATCTTTCATACATCTCAATGTTTCACATAAAGTGCAAGTGACAAATGATAAGGAGGAAAAAGAATCAAGATAAATGACAATAAAACAGGAACACAGTCGAACATTAAGAAATCATATTAATATTATAGAGTGAAAATGGGACTTTTGAAGCCCGTTCTGGTTCAGACTGGTCTCTGGATCGTGGTTGAGCCGCAGTTTTAGAAGAGCATTTCTAAATGTGTGTAATTTGAATTGGATGATTATATAAGTGCTGTCACGCTACAGATGATCTGCAGTCTGAATTTGTGTAGATTTGGAACTGCATTCTGTTTTTCACTTCATATGATTAAGCTTAAACAATAACTTGTAATGCGATGGATTCAGTGGCAACGATTTAATTTGAGACCCCATGCAAAGGCACAGGATACTCTGAGCTCAGTCTCAATGCTTGCAACTGTAACAATCTTTTGAAATGCCCCCCCAGTGCCTTTCAGTCGTCACACCAGCAGGCTCTGACTGGCTGACAGTATGACGACAGAGTTCAGCATCGATGATGCGTTTGCATTGGAGGGAGAGGATGATGTCGAGCAGGAGAAGGAGAGGGAGGCAGGAGATGGAGGCTCTATGAGCTTTGGCCCTCTCTCCTTCTCCAAACCTCAGGGTCTCCAATCTGCCGCGGTGGGCACCCCCGAGCACAGCTCCTTGAAATACCAGGTAAAGTCCCAGCATTGTTGCACGTGGCTATGTGTAGCTTTGGTGCAAAATAGGGCTGCTTTATCTTTGTTCCTTCTCTCCGGCTCCCAGAACCTAGAGAACGAGGATGTCTTGAGCAATAATGGGAACTCCTCTTTCAATAACTTCTTCAAGATCAGGTCTGTGGATGACTATGATGACATCATGTGTGGATGGGCAGCATGCTGGTGTGAAGGTGGATGGGGTAGAGAGTGAGGAATGTGGGTATGGCAGGCATGAGGATGGTGAACACAGAGAGCTTGAGAAGGCTGGGAGATGTGGATGGACATTCGGCTGACTCCATTCTTCTGGAGGGTCCAGCCCCTCCTGCTCTCATGCTCCCTGATCTGGTGTGACGGTCTCTCTGTCCCAGTGACCCCGCCACGCTGTCCTACTGCAGTTCCCAGTGGTCCTTCAGCACCCTGAGCTCAGTCACTCAGCTCTCCGCACACTGCTGCAGGTAAACCCCTCTCACACGGTCACTCTGCAGCACACACTGGACCGGCAGGGAATATGGTGTACTGCTTGGATAATTTAACTTTGAGCCTGTGTGTTCTTCCCTGTCATTCTCCTCTTCCTCCTCAGCTGGACCTCTCATCCCCTTGTGAAGAAGAACAGACGAGTAGTCCTGGCTTCCTTCCTACTGCTCATCACTGGAGTAGGTCGGTGCCCCCCCCAGGCTGCGTTTGCCACTCACTGGCCTTGCTGTCAAATGACGTCATTGTAATGTGCTATGAACCAGTGTCAGTCCTGCAGAGTTGGCCTTATTACACTTGCTCTCTTTCAGCACTCATTTTCACAGGTGTTGTAATACAGCTGAATCCACGTGCAGGTAGGAGAGATTTCTGCTGTGGGTGGGAGGGGCTCTCTACCCCTGAGAATTGACTTCTGCCACCTGAAGCAGTTGATCCTAGCTGGCCTTTAACCCCTGTCACATTCTGTCCAGGTGTCTCCAGCGCCATCTTTTTTGTCCCTGGCTTTCTGCTGTTTATCCCAGGGGGTATGTAGTTTGAACGTCGTCTTTAACGCCCGGCTTAACTCTGTCTAATTCCTCCAACTGATCATTAGTGTGCTTTCTTTGTACATCTTTCAGAGTGTCATTTTGTAATGACAGATGCCCATTCTGGTGCCTTTCCTCTGCCGTTCTGGCATTCAGCCTAAACGCTATGATCCAGATTGACTAGAGTATATTGAAGATTGTAAGGCAATGTCACTTACTATGAGTAAACAGTGTATTTTATTGTGAAACCTCATTTCATATGTTTTTGAAAAGGGTTTCAAATACATTTTAAAAGTGCCACTTCTGCTTTTTTAGTGTACCACGTGATCTACATCACCTGTGCGCTACGAGGACGTCGAGGCTTCAAATTTTTCTACCTGCCCTATTTTGAGAAATGAACTTTCTTCCTCATACTCATTCCAACAGCCAAAGCAATGAATTTGGGCTGGTTTCAATTTATTTAATTTGGCCTTTACTGCATTCCCCTGCCTTGTAAGTACTGACCACTACTAACTCCTGACCACTGAAATCGATGAGCTTCCTGATGTGATTTAGTGTAAAAGGAGGGCTTGCCTTGTTTCATGTGAAGTAATTAACTGTGACACTACAATAAACCAGTGTTTTATGTATGACTTTTTAAATGCACCTGGAGTCCTGCCTATGTGCGTCAGCCCCTGACACTTGCTGTGAAAGACCAAGCAGCACTGTCCACTCTTGGCCTCGCCACCGTGGTCTACTGGCTGCTCCCAGGGCCCACGAGGGCTGTTTTGCTTTTCTTTTTTCTTTCCCCCACCATCTTCCTGGATCAGCATAGAGTACAGTGTGTCATGTCTTTGGAGTCTAACTGGTCCTGTGGTATTTATTAACAGGTTGTGGCATTGTGTAAAAAAAAAAAAAAAAATGTGGAGTCAGTACATGTCACATATTCCTGCCATGTTTAGTACACAAACTGATACAATGGAGCTGGTTTATCCAATCATGTAGGTCTATAGCAAAGTAAACATAAGACACAGTAAGACACTCTGAAATAAGATGATTAAATGTGTGACAGAAAAGGGCATATTCATTCCTGTGGCTGACGGATTTCTGTGGATTCAGCTCAAAATGAGAAACTATTATAACTTCAGCTAATTTTATGTTGTGTTATTTACAACACAGAGTTACAAGAGAAATAAGTGGATGGCCAGAATATAGCCAGGTGTGTCTGTCAGCCTCTTTGAAATGTTACCAGTGGGTTAGGATAATCACACTTTACAAATAACAACGAACTTGATATTTTTTTAGTTGACAAAATTGCTCCTTTTGACTATAATAAACAATTCTTATGAGTCTCATGTTGGCAGAGGATTTTTTGCCAACACCTCCACAGAGAATCGCTACAGCTGTGGTAACGAACTTTCCCGGTCTTTTCCGACTTTAACAAACTCTCCCGATCTTTCCCGACTTTAACGAACTTTTCCGGTCTTTTCCGACTTCAACGAACTCATCCGATCTTTCCCGACTTTAACGAACTGTCCCGATCTTTTCCGACTTCAACGAACTCATCCGATCTTTCCCGACTTCAACGAACTCATCCGATCTTTTCCGACTTCAACGAACTCATCCGATCTTTTCCGACTTCAACGAACTCATCCGATCTTTCCCGACTTCAACGAACTCATCCGATCTTTTCCGACTTTAACGAACTCTTCCGATCTTTCCCGACTTTAACGAACTCTCCCGAACCTTCTCGAGTGCATCACCTTCAGTGCGAACAGGGATGGAGGAAGTCACTCTTAACCTCAAACAGCAAGGAATCCAAAAAAGAATCCTTAGTCCTGGTAAAGGGGACTTGCCAGCATTCCCCGATGGAACTAAGGTAAGAGAGCCGTTTTAAAGTACCCAGCACCGCGGGGAAGCAGCTAATTTTATCACAAACTATAGTCGTAACTGCCGATCGTCAGAGGTGTAGTTTACTGTCTCTTTCCGTTTTCGAAAGGCAGACAGCGCGGAGTCCTTTTTAAATAGCAGGGAACCAAATTTCCGAATTTAAGTTGCTCGTTTTGTTGATTCAGAATATATACGACTCTGTTTTACTGTCAGTAAAGATGGGGGTACCTATTATAGAGTATGTTTTTCCCTCTTACGATGGCGAGATGCTTCTTTCTGTTTAACTATTGGTGTATAAATACGTCAACTAAACATTGCCTTTAAATTGTTCTTCTCCGTATGCTCATTGGTGTGGAGTCACGTCAGTCAGTGTCATTGACGCTCTCCAATTGGATATACGACCAGATTGTCACTACGGTAGCCAATCAGCGTACCCTAGCAGTAGGTTGTAAACTTCCGGTGTGGGTCTTGCTGAGCGGCGACTCATTTCCCCCATCGTCCGGTATATGTTAGGGTTTTCGGAGAAAACAAACAACAAAAAAAAAACATTTCAACAAATAACGTGCACCATATTATGGTGATTCATCTAAAATTTAATATCTTAAGTTTAAGTTTGGAGTAATCGTCAGTTGTACTGACGCAATCTTAGCTATCTGCAGCTCTTTAGTTGTAAATGTTCAGGGCCCTTTGTTAGCGGAGTCATAGTCATTTTAAAATGGAGCCATAGCTGGTCTTACGAATGAGTGTACAAAAAGGAACCTTCTCCTCTGTTCTTATATCATCATCATGATAAAGTGAGGAGACTGACCATACCCAACCAGATAAGGTAGAGGCAGGGCCAGTCAACCCATTAGGTGACGTAGGCGGCCGCCCAGAGCGCCATGTCATGGGGAGCTGATTCAGACAGCCACTTTTACCTTTGTCTGGATGAGTGGCACTCTACATTAGAGGTGCCCAAACGGTTGACTGCGCTCAACTAGTATACTGCCACGTCACGTTAAGCAGACCACAGGTGATTTCCAGAACTGAACAGTTTTGTGTACCCCACTCCCTTTGGACTTTTAGACAGTTTTCTTGTAGCCGCCGCACTGGGGCAGAAGTGGGTGTCAGGGCACGATCTCAGCAATGGGTTGAGGACACGTATTCCCTGTTCACCTCAATCTCCCGTCTCCCACATGTCTCCCACACGTCTCCCACAGGTGATGTTCCATTACCGCACCAGTCTGTGCGATGGGAAGGTCCTGGATGATTCACGGACGATGGGTGGCCACAGCAAACCCATGGAACTCATCTTGGGGAAGAAGTTCAAGCTGCCTGTATGGGAGACTGTGGTTACCACCATGAGGGAGGGAGAGATTGCTGAATTCATCTGTGACACCAAGGTATTGAGCAGTCTCAGTGAGCTCCGTGTTCAGACCTCCCGGCTTGCCCAGATTGCTCAAAACTAGTATGTTTTTCTGTCTATGTACCTCCCTGGGTGTTTCACTGGTAAGGGCCACAGCACTTGAGTTGCAGCTTTTGCTAGCTCGTTTCCACGATCTTCCATGCTGTTGTCTAGTACTGGGTGTTGCTCCCTGCCTGTAGGGCTAACTCTGTCACTGCACACCCTTCCCCTCAGCACACGGTCGTTTACCCAGTGGTCTCGCAGTCCCTGAGGAACATCAGTATGGGAAAGGACCCTGTGGAGTTGCAGAGACATTGCTGTGGCATTGCCCAGATCCACTCCCATCATTCTCTGGGGCACAAGGACCTGGACAAGCTCCAAGCAAAGCCACAGCCACTACTCTTCACACTGGAGCTACTGCAGGTGAGGGAGTCTGGCTCTGAATGTGGCTGCAGGTGTCACAGGTTTGACTGAAGCAAGCTGTGGCCTCAGTGCAGCTGTTGATGTGAAGTTTCTCTTTAAGAGCCCCCCCAGCACTTCAGACATGGTCCTGAACCTCCCATTTCCTGTGACCAGGTCCTGCCCCCTGGCTCATTCCAGTTGGACATCTGGGCAATGACGGATGAGGAGAAGATGGAGGCAGTGCCCCAGATTCACGAGGAGGGCAATGCGCTGTACAAACGGGGGGACATCTCTGCAGCTGCTGAGAAGTACCACAGTGCCATTGCCTGCTTGAAGAATATGCAGATGAAGGCATGTTGATGAGCTGATGGGTGGTCCTGAATGTCGTCTCTGTGGGGTGGGCTTCAGCATGTGATTTCACTGGGCTATGGACTTGAGCTACTGTAACTCACCTGAACCTGTCACCTTAAAACTGACAGCATCAGGTGTGAAAATCTCACTGATTAACAGAATATTAGGTGTGTGAACATAATTTTTATAAGGACATAAAGTTGATTTGTACATTAGTCAACTGTCATTTCAGATACTGTGAAGCCTAGCTCTTTATCCGTGGGAGATTAAAATGAGATTGTTTGTGTGTGCCGTCTCTCATTCAATAAGGAGCGACCAGGGGATGAGAACTGGATCCAATTGGACCACATGATCACACCGCTTCTCCTCAACTACTGCCAGTGCAAGCTGATGCTTGAGCAGTATTATGAGGTGCTGGAACACTGCTCAGCCATACTGTATAAGTATGATGGTGAGTTTCTCTCTGTCAGATTACACTGTGGGCATCAAGGCCCCATGTCCCTCAACACAGGACCCTGGCATCTTGAGGGATTTCACACGATTGGTCTGTCACTCAGCTAATGGGAGCAGAGCATCATGTTCTTATCCTGCATGCTCCGTAGACAATGTGAAGGCCTTCTTCAAGCGAGGCAAGGCGCACGCGGCCGTGTGGAACAAGGCTGAGGCGTGTGCAGACTTTGCCAAAGTAGTGGAGCTGGACCCCTCGCTGGGCCCCTCTGTGGCACGGGAGCTGCGGACCCTAGAGGAGCGCCTGAGAGTGAAAGAAAAGGAGGAGAAGAACCGCTACAAGAGTCTCTTCAGCTGCGGCGGCACCTCATCCGGCTCAGCCACCGCCACCAGTGTGAGGAGAACTCGCCTCCTTCCTGCTTTTGTGCCTTCCGCCGTAGCCTCGTAACACCGCCGTCTAGGTGTCCTGATTCCCTCAGGATTCACCTTCTGCGGCGCTCATAGCTGAGATTGAAGTGGAAGATTCACCAAAGGCTCAATAGCACCACATGTCAAGCACTTAGCTGAAAATACATGATGCCTCTATCAGTGCATGTTGCCTACTGCCACGTTGCTGTGATTTCTCTCGGTTCTGGAGCTTTCAACTCTCAGCCGTTCCCTCGAACCCTGGCACCTTAAGTGCTCAACATGAATTCATGTTCTGTGCACCGTCTCTGTGTTGTCTAGCACCAGACCGAAGGTGCGAACGTAGCTGGTTCTCCGGTCGCTGCAGGACGTGCCGTGGTGGTCTGTGAACGTGGCATGGGGCTGACATGACATCCAACTAAGCCTTTTCTGTCACTTTCCTTTTTCAGGGTTGATAGAAGAGGTGGGAAGAGGAGTGTGAAGAAGCAGATCACAAACGCGCACACGCAACGCACACTACTACAACCCTCACACACACAAACTCCAAAGAACACAACTTAGCTTGAAACATGACACACATTTTCAAGTGACCTGACCAGGACATTATTAATCTATTGATTTATAAGCAAAAACACAACTCACACATGAGTGGTCAAGGAAGTCAACACAATGTTCCAATTCTGGCCACCGTGTTGTATCTTGTAATATATCCATTTAAGCGTGTTTCTTTTTCTATTAATTTTTATCGTGTATTTACACTTTGGTCATCTCTTAGCAGGCGGTAGTCCGCTGATGATTAAGTTTCTTGAGTGCTGACTGAATGAACAAGGAGACCAGTTCTTAATCTCTTCCGCTGTTCAGATCTGTACACACAGTGCCTAGGCCCACCTCTGTGTTATAGCTGTCATCAGAGGGCCTGCTGTGTACGTATGTGAGCCTGCAAGCCTTTACCTGAGTTTCCTTAAGGGCAGTATGCCTTCAAAAGTTGGGCAGCTGCTTGGCACCAAGTTTGCCACAAAAGGTCAGATGCCTGCATTGTTACTACATGGAGCCAAATAAAGTCCGGAGTAAATGTTTTACCACACCACACTGCTTTTTTCTGCCACACCTGCATGTGTCAAGAACACAACACCTGCTTTTCATTGGAAAAAATTTATTGGCTCAAGCTGACCTGCAAAAAATTACAAAACATTAATGAAAGCAGTGATCTGTTGATTGTACTGGCTGGGTCAGAGGTCACAGGCTGTCATGAGAGGTGGGGTTATGTGCGAGCACTTCTCTCTGTCTCGGCGAGACACTCCCTGACAAGTGCACGGGCGTGGATGATACCTGTACACGGGGTATAGATGAGAAGAAAAGAAAAGGCACGCACGAGTGAAGGTGAGGCACCGCTGACCCTAACTGTGAGGGTGGTGGCTCGTCTGTGGTCCAGTGTCGCATGAGAGCCAAATGACACTGAGGCACTACACACAATTCCAGCAGGTAAAGAACTCTGACATCCAAACACAAGTCATGGGTGCAAGTTCCCGATGGGGCAGTCCCTTTATGTAAGCATTCAACCCAAATTTTCGGGAACTATGTTTGTGATTAATGGTGTATCGGCCTCACTCATCTGTCAATTTGGACAAGAGTATCTGCTAAGAAATTTGATGTATTTGTTAACTCATTCTAGGATACCATCTCCTGTCACACAGTTTACTCTCTTAGCTTGCAAAAACTGTCCCCCTGTATTACCATACAGTGCATCAGTCATCATTATTGAGAGTCATCAGCATACAGTTATCTGTATGCTATATTTTTCCAAGTAAAATCAGCTAATTGTAAAGTGGAGACCCACACAAATGTCCTGATTATCCAGGATAGGCATACCTCTCTTTAGTCTCTCCATGGCGCTCTTGCTCCCGGCGTAGGTGGGCCGAATTTCCCGGCTCATCTCCTCGATGACTGACAGCAGCTCGCTGTAGGTGGATCCCTGGGACACTTTCACGGGCTTGGAGAAAGAGAAGAAACCATCAGGCAGGTGTGGCAGCCCTTCAAACAGCACCCCATGGAAAACACGTGGGGAGTTCTCGACACCAAGCATGCCTTCCTTCTTTCATCAAACAAACAAAAGCATCGGTCATGGTACTATCAGTCAAGCAACATCAACACACTGAATATGCATGAAAAGAGTTTACATGCCGAGAGCATACCTCCCCAACAAAGCTGCCTATAGAAAACTAACAAGGGACTTGTAGCTGATACACTACCTGGACAAACCCCATGGAGGGAGGCCCAAAGTCACTGAAGATTGGTCTGAAGGTGGAGGAAGAAGGCAAAGATGGGGATGGGACACTGGAGCCTAGGAGGGGCGAAACAATGAGTACGCAAGCTAATACTGCAGGGTGACCAAGAAAGAGGGTTAATACAGTTACTATATCTATACTGTACACTACAGTACATTAACACTGTACTGAGAGTGTTAATACAGTACAGTATAGATACAGTGACTGCACACTTCAGTACATTAACACTGTACTGAGAGTGTTAATACAGTACAGTATAGATACAGTGACTGCACACTTCAGTACATTAACACTGTACTGAGTGTTAATACAGTACAGTATAGATACAGTGACTGAACACTACAGCACATTAACACTGTGCTGAGAGTGTTAATACAGTACAGTATAGATACAGTGACTGAACACTACAGTACATTAACACTGCACTGAGAGAGTGTTAATACAGTACAGTATAAAGTGACTGAACACTACAGTACATTAACACTGTACTAAGTGTTAATACAGTACAGTATACATACAGTGACTGAACACTACAGTACATTAACACTGTACTGAGAGTGTTAATACAGTACAGTATAGTGACTAAACACTACAGTACATTAACACTGTACTGAGAGTGTTAATACAGTAGAATATATATACAGTGACCGAACACTAGAGTACATTAACACTGTGCTGAGTGTTAATACAGTACAGTATAGATACAGTGACTGAACACTACCGTACATTAACACTACTGAGAGGGTTCATACAGTACAGTATAGATACAACGACAGAACACTACAGCACATTAGCATTGTACTGAGAGTGTTAATGCAGTATACAGTGAATGAACACTACAGTACATTAACACTGTACTGAGAGAGTGTTAATACAGTACAGTATAGATACAGTGACTGAACACTACAGCACATTAACACTGTACTGAGAGAGTGTTAATACAGTACAGTATAGATACAGTGACTGAACACTACAGTACATTAACACTATACTGAGTGTTAATACAGTACAGTATAGATACAGTGACTGAACACTACAGTACATTAACACTGTACTGAGAGTGTTAATAC
>JAACJT020000042.1:9206356-9221441 GCA_009936485.2 Gymnarchus niloticus
CTCTCTCTCTCTCTCACACACACACACACACACACACACACACACACACACACACACACACACACACACACACACAAAATGTTTACCTGAAGGGGAAGAAAGACTATAAACACACACTGTGTGGGTGTGTGTACACTGTTACCACAACAGGGCTGGGCCCCACAGCCCAGGCCACATGGGACCAGCTTGCGTGTGAGGCTGACCCCACCTCACAGTCCTGAGCTCCAACCAACGGACGCCTCCCACCCTTCTACCTTCTGGGTAGAAACCATCCATTACCTGCTGTCAGCACGGTGCACGGAGAGGCTGTTTGTGCTCACGTCAGTTAGACGGCAGACAGAAAACGTAATCACAACAGAACGATCACATATGCAAATATGCCGACCGCCCCCACACACACACACACACACCTGGCTTGGGTTGGCCACTGCCCCTTTTGCGGCCCGGGGGGGTGGGTCCTCCAGACATTGGATTGTTGCTGGCCTTCCTCTGTCGTGGGGACCGCCCACTGGTCCCACCCTTCTTGGCCCCACCTTCCTTGTCTTTGCCCGGTGCTCGCTCACTTTCAGATTCTTCTGAGAAGGAGTCGGCAGAGTTGCCTGACATCACTGGGGGGGGAGGGGGGGGTGTTGGTTAAGAGTCTGCGAGGGTCTTCTGAGCCCCAGTCACCCTACCCCATGCCATGGTGGCGCTCTACACTGTGGCGGGGCCCCAACTCACCGTCCAGCTCTAGGCAGATATGATGGAGGCTCATTCCCCGGAACAGGACGCCATCCCTCTCCCCACAGAGCACCACCCGGGCCACGCGTCCCATCAGCCCCGGGTCCTGGCCAATCCCGGAGCAGCTCTGTGTCACATGGTACTCCTTCTGCAAGAAGGCCTCCAGGCGACGACATGTGGCCTCCCCCCCCTCGGCGGCCCCGTCGCCCTCAGCCAGTAGTAGCAGCTGCGTCAGGATGGCCACCTGGCGCCGCAGCCGTGTCTGGGTCAGCGCCCGCGGGTTGCGCGTCCCACTGGCGCGCGCCAGGCTGCGCAGCAGGTCCGTGCCGCGCAGCGGCGTGGCCGGCGAGTGGTAAGGCCGGGCGAAGACGTAGGGGTTCTGGGGGTCCACACCCACGCCGGGCCGCGTCTGCAGCAGCAGCTCCAGGCAGGGCTCACTGTGGGGGGGCAGTATGAGCGGCTGCACGCGGCCCCGCTTGCCCTGCACTCCCACCCGGGGCAGGTGGGGCAGCACCTGGCGCTCGAAGGGTGACAGCGAAGCCTCCAGCGGCGTGAGAGCAGGCGGGGCGCCGGGCGGGACGGAGGCGGGGCACTGGGGCCGCACGCGGACGCGGTACTCGTCCAGCGTGAGCTTGGAGGCCTCACACTCACGCCGGCGGTTGTAGAGGATGAGCAGCGCAAGGCTGGAGTGGCACAGCAGCCTCCAGGCTTCCGCTGACTGAGGAGAGCGGGACAGCGACAGAAAGGTGGAGTGCTGCAGCCGTCGCAGGTACACCACCAGGGTGGAGAGCGAGGAGAGCAGGGGCAACATGTGGGGCCGGCCGCTAAAAGGGCGGGATGGAGACCGGGACATGTCAGCAGAGCAGGAGGGTGCCTAGGTCAAGAAGGTCATGGGTTCAAATGCAACAGCTAGCAGAGTTTAGCGCCATACCAGGCCCTTAACCCCAGCTGAGCCAAAGCTTTCCTCATCAGTAGGCAGGTCACTCTGCTAATTACATATAAAGAGTACAGAATTACTTAATTACCGAAGGCCATGCTGTGCTGTGGAGGTGATGCCAAGCCCACCACAGGCCTGAAAAATCAGCAGATACGAATGGCTGAGCTCCTCTTGGAAGGTAACTGACTTTTTGTCAAACCAGTACATCAAACACTCATAGTAAGTGAACGCAAACACGACTTAAGAACACAGCAACGCCATTTGGTTGATTTATCTGGGGGAGGGACGTCGAACACAAACCTCCTGCCAAAGCACACTTTAACTTCACTAAGGTTTGGTTTGCCACCATGACCTGACGGGTCCCGACTCAAACACACGCAGCAGGCTGCCTTTTCCTGTCTGTGGTCACATGCCCAGCAGCAGGTCTGAGGCTGCTCCTGGAGGGCCCAGTGTGTCTCATCCATCCATCCATCCATCCATCCATCCATCCTCCAAACTGCTTCATGCTATTCGGGGTGGAGCCTATCCCAGGCAGCTTACAGCACAGGGTGAGGCAAACCTTGGATGTGGAGCCAATCCATCGCGGAGCATGGCCACACATGCAGTCACACTACAGGTGATCTAGACAAACCAGTTAACCTACATGGCATGTCTCTGGACTGTGGGAGAACACCAGAGTACCCAGAGGAACGCCGACATGCATGGGGACACCCACAGAGCAGAGATGGGATTCAAACACCCAACCCTGGCGGTGCAAGGCATCAGTGGCCCCCGGCCTTTCCAAACAGGCACGCACCGGGCACCCCGGCAAACGCGGGAGAGGGTCTTTACCTGGACATGTCTCTTTTCTTCTCCTCTCCAGCACTCTCTTCTTCTCTCCCACCTGTCCCCTCCTGGTGCTCCCCATCCTTCAGCCCCTCCCGGTAAGCGGGGCCTGGCACCACCTCCTGCCCCTCCTCTTTACCTCGCTCCACTTCCGTCTCCTCCTCCTTCTCCCTCTTCATCCTGCGCACGCCTTTCCTTGGGGGGGTCGAGGGGCCGGGGCTCTTCTTTGGCATGACTCCAGAGGCAGGACCCTTTTTAGGCGGCGTGGCCGGCACAGGGGCGGGGCTCTTTCTCGGCGAGATGGAGAGGGCCGGGCTTTTCCTGGGCGCGGCCGCCGCCGGTGGAGAAAGCAAGAGGGACGCAGAGCTGGGCTGAGTATCCCTGGGAAACAGGCAGGGAGGGGCAGAGGTGGGCGGGGAGAGGGCAGAGGTGGCATGGGGGAGGCACTGGGCAGTGTGGGCACGCTCCATGGCGGCCCGCACCTCCGGCTGTTGGGCGTGGTGTTTCTCCAGGTGACGTGCCAGCGAGCGGAAGTGCCTGCCGCAGTGCGCACAGCGCTGCCTCTGCCTGGCCACGGCACCGCCGGCGCCGAGGCCCCGCCCCATGGCGACACCGCTGTTGACGCCGGCGGTGGGGGCCGCCGGCGTGGGAGGTTTGAAGAGGGGCCGAGAGGTGGAGCTCGGCGTCCCGGTGCAGAAGGAGAGCGCACGGCCAGGCGTCCGCGGCGGAGTTTTCTTTCTCTTGGACGTCGAGGCAGACGCCTTCCGCCGCCGACGCCGCCGCAACATCCGCCCACGGTGCTGCTCCTCTGCCCGCTCGTCTTCCTCCTCATCCTCATCATCCTCATCCTCCTCATCCTCCCGATCTGAGTCACTGGGTTCCGAGTGGGACAGGGGCGACGACGAAGGGGACAGGGACCAGGATGGGGTGAGGTAGTCGGACACAGCAAGGGACAGGGACACCGGCCCAGCGTCCTCCTCCTGCGGGCGACAGGGGAGAGACTCATGCACGTCCACCATGAGGACTCTGTGGTCCCCAGCTAACCCCCCCCCCGTAGGAGAGTGACTGCCCACAGAGTACCGCGTTAAAGACCCAAACGCAGAGGCGGGGCCACCTATGGACCGTGGTTCTAAAGGCCCACTGTAAACGGGGAGACCGGTTCTGGTTGTCCCACCGTGTCCGCTCACCTTCTTGATGTTATTCTCAGGATCGGAGCTGCACTCGAAGCCACCAGGAGAGACGGCGCTATGGAAACCCTGCAGGGAAACGGACGCATTATATTCATCGTCACGCAGCCGCGAGCCGCACCAGGCACCGACGTAGGGCAGAGAGATGAGGTGGCATCTTAGAAAGGATCACCGTCACCACTGGACGACATAAGGAAGACAGGCGCACGACGTTACCGTCATCGCCGTGAAGATCGAGACCTCAAAGGCTTTCATCTGATTGCATTTCATTAGCGAGTCACTGGAGGATCTCCTAAGTTAACAATTTGAATTCTGTCTTGACCGCTAGTCATGTGAAGTACAACAGAAGTGATGAGCGACGGAGGACACGTTACATACCACGCCGTTTTCTCCCCATTCTGTCAGACTGTAATCCACCGTAATCTCCTCACCCTTGGAAATGTCTCGGATCGCTATGACGACAAGTCGAACCTGACTCCCACAATGCACCTCTCTAATTCGGCAGTTGGGAGGAGGTGGGTACAGCACGGCACCCCTGGTCCCGCTTCCACCCTCATCCCCAAGCTCTGAAACACTAAGGCAGAGAACACAACCAGAACCAAACACAACGTTAACAAAACGTATTCTTCAATAAGCATATACCCTCCTCTCAACCCAGTGTTTACAGCCGCGGACTGTTACCAATGGCAACGCAGCCTCTGAATTTACATCAGCCTTCAACACAAAACTGTACGTACAATTATGCTGCAGTCACTACATGCATCAAGGTGGAAAGCTACCCAGCATATACAACCATATACTGGCCATTTCAGAGAACTTACACCTGAACAAACCACACCCTCGAGCCCAGCACCCCCTGCTGGCCCACACCCGACTGTCACTTACCAGAGTTGGGAGGGGTCAGTGAGGTAGTAGGAGCCGTCGGGCGGGGCCAGCCTGTCCTCCTCCCCCTCCTGATACTGGCCGTCACCTGGGAGCAGAAAAGGCGTGACGATCGGCCATGCAGGAGCACAGAGCCGAGAGACAGAGGACAGTCACCCGTAGCTGTAGCTGTACCTGGGCAGAAGCTGTGTTCGGACAGACTCTCCTCCTCATCCTCGGTGACAAACACCCGGTCACACACCTTCACCGGAGTCCCCTTCCTCTTTCGGCCACAGACTCGCCTGTAGGCCACAAGTCCTGGTTAGTCATCGAGCCATCGGTACCTTAAAATACCCAAAGCAGCTGATCACCAATCATAACCATGACCTGGCCAGCTGTGAGCCAACGTTTATCATCACCAGCCTGCGATCCCACAGAATGTAGTCTTCCAGTCGCTTGACTGATATTCTGCTAGGCTGGCCTTTGTAACAACTCCTACTCCCAGTGGTCCATACAGGAACCATTCCGGCTCCTCCTCAGAACTTTTCGGATTTGGTTGCAGGTTTACTCCCCAGCACACGTAGGGGGCACCACGCCATTCTAGATCTCTTCCACTGGTAAACCATTTCATTCCACGTTCTCAGCATCTACTTCTGTCTTTCTGCCCAATTCTCACAGTGCAGACGATCCGTGGAGTGTGAAGTGTAACACTACACTGAAACACTTCCTTCTAACTTCAGGTCTCATCTGAAGGCAAACGCAACTGGCTGAATTCACATCAAGGTTACATTATTCGGACAACAATACAACAAAGACGGTAGACTATAGGGCTCTAGGCACCCGCACAGCCCTGAACAGGAAGACGGATACTGGACTACAAATAAACTGTACAAAGTTTGCTGAGAATTAGCAGGTTAAATTGCTGGAGAGCAAGAGATCAGTATGAAGGTCCTTGGATGATGTGAATGTCTACTGAGCATCTACAAATTATGAAGCCACTGACACTAAAAATGCAAATCTAGATTATCTCTGACTGACTGTACAAATGACACAGCAAAGAGCATTTCCAACAGAAGCTAGAGCTGAGTCCAAAGAGGGTCTTCCTCAAAGTGCAGCCAGTGAGGGACACATCATCCTCCTCTTCCATTGGTATTTCAGTGTCTTCTGAAAGACAACAACTGCAGGCCTCCATCCATTGCACTGTGTGGAAGATACCCCCTTTACTGTGGTCCCCGCTCACTTGTGGATTTAACTAAATCTCTAACAAGATGGCTTCAGAAGAAGCTTTTGTTTGTGTGTGTGTGGGGGGGGGGGTTCATAATGGTGTTTGGATGCATGTTGTTGTCATTGAGGATTAAAAAGATGTCAGATGTTTGGTTGGAAAGAACCAACATCCCTGGTCTTATTTCAGACAAACTGTCAAAGAGACTCCCTGACCCTCACTCAATCCTAGTCTTTCCATGCACTTCACCTTCAAACCTCTCATAAGCACATATGCACACGTGACACACACACACACACACACACACACACCCATTGTGAAATCACCAAAGCCGCACACTGATGTTCCCGCACACCATCTCTGTCCCCTTCACATGGACCCCCCAGCAGATGAAAAGACAGACACTCTTTCATACAGACAGACAGAAACACACACACACCCCTCTTGGTCACAGAGCACATTTCTCACGTGTACACTCACTCACTCACACTCACTCACTCACACACACACACTCACACACACACACACACACACTCTTGCTTGTTTCCTTTTCATTGGGCATTTTCTCTCAGTAATCATGCACACACAAGCGCACACTCTCTCTCTCTCTAGTATGCACGCACACGCACGCGCGCACACACACACACACACACACACACACACACACACAGCAATTTGCTCCCCTATGTTACATATCCACCCACACACACACTTTCCTTTGCTCCCTTTTTCATAAACAAAGTAGATGCACAAACACTCCCTCCCTTTTGACTGTCTCAAACACACACACCACCCCCATCTCTGTCTGCTTTAAACACACACACACCTCCCCCTCTCTCTATCAAACACACACACCACCCCCATCTGTCTGCCTCTAGCACACACACCCCTCCCCCATCTCTCTCTCTCTCACACACACCACACACACACACACCATCCCCCTGCTTCTCCCTCTCAAACACACACACACCATCCCCCTGCTTCTCCCTCTCAAACACACACACACACACACACACACCTCCCTGTCTCTCCCTCTCAAACACACAAACACCTCCCCCCGTCACACACGCCTCCCCCCGTCTCCCTCCCGTCCCTGACACCTCCCCCTGCCGTTCCCTCTCGCGCACGCACACACACACACAGTGTCTGCATGAAACACACTCTAATTCTCAGCACAACCATGTCCCTGAACTTACTGTTTCTTTTTTCCTAAAAATGCTCCTTCCCCTTCTCTTCACACACTCTTCGTCTTTCCTGAAACACACATACACACTTTTGTCCTTCATTCACACACACAGCCCTGCTATGCTGTGTCCCTTTAAAATACACAAACACACTGTCACACACACACACACACACACACTTGTGCTGCACTACTCTCCCCGCCCTCTTTCAAGCGCGCACACACACACACACACACACACACCCTCCCCTTGTGTCTAGCCCTCTCCCTCTCTCACACACACTCTCCCCCTCCCCTGCACACTCTCACACACCTCTGTTCTCTCTTTGTCACACACGCAGTCTATCCACTCCACTATGCTCTCTCCCTACCACACACACACACTCTCTCTCTCTCTCTCTCTCTCTCATGCAAACACACATACTGTGTCTCTCTGTCACGCATACAGCAGTTTCTCCCTCCCTCCCCCCCCACTTACCCATCTCTCGCTCTGCCTGTCTCTCACGCACGTACACACACACACACACACACACACACACACGCCGCTGTACGGACTGCAAAGCCAGTTAGACGTATCAGAAGTAGTCCCCTAGGTTACCAGTGTGCCATCTAGCAGTGAGGAGTCCTGACAGACACCCAGCTGGTCATGAGGAGGCCAACTAGCAGCAGAGCGACATCACAGAGACACACGTAAAAGACTGGGCCGCGCGTGACACACACACAACACAACACAGCACAGCACAGCACAGCACAACACAACACAACACAACACAACACAACACACACACACACACACACACAGGTTTCTGTACTGACGCAAACATCCTCTCTCTCACACACACACACACACACACACACACACACACACACACACACACACACACACACGCCGCCTCACCCCCGCGGAGGCGGCGGCTTGCTGCCTTCCCCGTCGCTGTCCAGGGTCGGAGGCTCCCGGTAGTCGAAGGGCGAGCGCACGGTCTCCGCCATCTTCCGCTGGCTGGCGCTGTCTCCTGCGCTCTCAGCCCGTCCGCGCGGAGCTTCTTCAGGCCGCGTCCATCTGCGCGCAGCGAGGGAGGTTCAGGCTCGGCACGAGACGGGGGGGCGGAGGGTGCCGGTCGGCCGGGACGGACGGGGACATCAGCGCGGGCCCCCCCGGAGGTGTGCCGACAGGCGGAGGGCGCCGTGTCAGCGGCAGCCCGCTCCAGATGTGCGGGCTGATGCCACGTCGGGTTCGGCGCCTCCCGCTCTACAGCGACGAGTGGTTGCGTCCACAGAGGGAAGGAAGAAAAAAAAAAAAAAAAAAAAAAAAAAAAAAAAAATCTTCACTGCTGTAAACCAGAGTCGTCGTCCCCCCCAATACGAGTCCCTCGTCGTCCGTACATTTCATAACGCGTACATATTGTCGGCATATACTGATAATGGAATTATGGCGTGTCTTATAGACACGGTGACGGCGCAACGGTCCATTGTTACGTACGTATATCCAAACAAGTTAAACTCGGCCGCTTTTCCCGCTCCACACTGCCCTCTAGTGGCCCGCGGCGCCCTTCACGGTTCTGTCTGTTTTTCACCAGGCCTGCAGTTACGGTAAATGACCACAAGAGGACGCCCACCGCAGTAATTCATTTTATTCAGTTTATGGCCATTGCGAAAAACAAGGCACATCGCTCCGTTAATCGAAAACACTGTTTAAACATTTTTCAGACACATGATGAGCCGAACAATTCTTGTATGAACATAGGTTGTTAAAAACACGCGAATCTACAAAGTGCACACCTACGTGTGTATCATAACGTCTATATATAGGAAAAGACAACCTTCTTCCTGTGTCGGACGCGCACACACACACACACACACACACACACACACACACACACACACTTCCTCCCATCATTCGCTCAGTTGCATACACAGCCTCCCTCTCTCTGTCACGCACACAGCTCAGTCGCTCTCTCCCAGTGTCAGAAACCCGTCAAAATGTACCTGGCTGGGTGGACAGAACCTCAAAATCACTGATCTCTCAAGGATGACACACAATTCAGCATTACACACGTATACGTCAAATATGTTGTTTCACCCTCATTGAAAACACACAATGAACCTTGTACATAATTCAACAAGCAAAGCACTCTAAACATGTGGCTTAGTAAAACAACACATTCGAAAGTGTTTATTCCTTTTTATTTGCAGTAGTTGTTTAATCAGTGTAGTACTCCGACAGTCCATCAAAAGATGACAATAAAAATTCTGATTTTCATTTATTTCTGGGCCCGTCTATATTGACAAAAAACTGGGATCTTGAAAGTCATTTTGCATCTTCTTTCAAATCTTACTCTGACCTGGAGAGGGCAGTCTGAAAATGGACAGCTTGGAACCAAGATTCAAAGCAAATGTAAATAATGTGTACAATGCCTGCTGTGTCAGGAACATCACTGCATAATAAGACTTGTGCTCATAAACGATGGCTATGAAATGGTTGTTTTTTTGTTTTTTTTATTTGCTGCCTTTTTTTTTTCATTTCACCCTTCCCTATCTCCCCTCTACTCTATTCCCCTCCTTCAGTGTCTCTCTGCTCTCTCCCTGTCTACTTTTCCTAGCTGTGTGATCCTTCCATTCATTTTCAACTTTCTTGTTATTCTTTCTTCAGGCTGCCCTCCCCAATTCCCCATACCTCATTTCTGCTTTACATCTCTCCTCTTTTGACCCCCTTTGGCCCCATTTCACTATCTGATCTCCATCATCTTCTCTCTCTCTCTCCCCCCCCCTCACTGCACCTCAGTTTCATGTTGAACGTTTCTCTCTTCTGCTTCTCTTTCTCTTCCTGGCCAGCTTCTCTGGCTCCTTCTCTTGCTCTGACTGTAGGGTCAGGAAGGTCTCGGTGGCCCAGTGTGTCCAGTGGATCAGTTCCTGCAGAACTCTGTAGATCCAGATCTTCAGTGCAAAACTGCTGCCGTTTTCAAAGCCGTCTGTCAGCTTGCAGAAGCAGGCGATGGAGAAATAGAAATACGTAAGAGAAAAAGAAAGTGGAGATTACCATTAACTTAATATCCTTTCATTTCTGAATATAATCTACAATAATTGTACTGTATGTTAAAATTTTCTTTGTAAGCATTTTCTCTAAAATAACTGAATACTCCATATATCAGTAAATGGAGGATATAGTTTAGGCAAATATCTGAAGTTGGAAAGACTAAAAATGATATTTTCCAGGGCACTCCTTTATTGTTTAATGCGATACCACAGAGAAGCACAGACAGTCACTGTGAAATGAAACGTTAGAGTCATGATCAGAGCTACAGGTGTGATGTACCTCTGCTTGAGGAGTCAGTGATGTTGATCTTTCTCCATCTACAAGGAGGAGCTTTGTGCTGTGAAGCAGATGCCCAAACCTGTCTTTCACCGTGTTCCGCATTCTCTCATACTGCCCTCCCTCCTCGATCCCGAGCTCCTCCTTCTCCCTACTCATCACTGCCTCTAGGAGTTCCAGGCACTGGCGGAGGGCAGAGTACAGAATCTGCACCCTCTCGTCTGAAGAAAGATGGGGTGAAGGTGGAGGCAGGGGAATAATGCGATCCTTTGCAAGGGTGACGTCTGACAGGAAGCCCGCCGTCTCTTTCTGAAATTAGGAGAGAGTAACATGGAGAAAAGAACAGCAGAGTCTGTGACACTGACGTTTTAGGAAGCCTCTGTGGTGGCCCCAAATGACGATACCTGTCAACATGATGATATACACAAACTGTGCAGACCATGGTCCGCAGGGCCCAAAGAGCCCGGCTGCAAAATCACCTGCTGCTTACCTCATGGCAGGCAGGATGTCACCTGAACTGAGCTGTACCCACAGAAGGGCGTCATGGAACTTGGAAAGTGATCTTCAGGACAGGGCCTGAAACTTATCGACTAGATACAAATATGCTGTGTTGCTGTTCAAACCACAATGTTGCTCTTTATTTATTTACATGGTTTAAAGGCATACAGTACATAAACAGAACCTTTACCACATGAAGCTCTGGAAAGTAGTAGAAAAATCTGAATAAATTAGCTGGGATTTATGTTCTCGTTTATTAGACTTCAGTTAAATAATTAGACCCATTTTAGTCATGAAGTTACAAATTAAACTGCAATTTAAAGTGAATATCTATTGTATACGTGTGCCAGTCACCTATCTGCAGTGTGGTACAGCATGACATGAAGCCTGGAGCCTCTCCCAGGCAACACAGGGGTGCAGCCTGGACAGGATGCCAGTTCATTCCAGGGCACCCACGACAACCAATTTAGAGACACTGAACTTTTGTGTCCTTGGAACGTGGGAGGAAGCCGGTGCATTATGGGAGAACACGCTAACTCACCACGCACACAGAATGTGGGCAGGATTCAAACCACCACCCCAGGAGGTGTGATGCCACAGTGCTACCCACTGAGTGGTCATGCCTCTATGAAAGGTTCATTTAAAAGTTAAAGGTTAGAGCTTAAGAGACAAAGCACATCTCTATTAGCATTTCCACATCTACAGTATAAATGACTGCAGACCCCACCATAAACAGCTAATATCCCACATCCTGCTGTTGTACTCTTGTATAAAGCACTTTAACTGAACTGTTACAGCAAAATATCAAAATCTATACGTTGTGTGTAATTAAAGAGTATGTCAAATAAACGCATAACGTGAAGTGACAAAAGTGGCCAGTGCATTTCCTTGGAGGTACACCTTGGTTGGATCTGAGTCCCATCCAACATGTTTAGGTAGCAGCAGACACCCCGACGCTGTCATACTTCACTAAGGATAGTGTCGCTCCTAAACGACTAAAGTAACGTTTACTTTTCCCACCTACGCCAGTGGCACCACAATGACTGCCAGATAAGCTTTAGGAAAGTCTGCTAAGTCCTGGAAAATGTGCGTCGTCACAGGAAGCTACTTGCTGTACCGAGCCGAACACAACGAAGCGTCCAGCAGCCTCCAAAGCCCCGGCGAAGGAGGCCAGAGAGCAGCAGGAGGAGGAGGAGGAGGAGGAGGAGGAGGAGGACATGAGTAGAGCTGAACTCGTCCAGGAATTCGCTCCTGGTTCGGCTCGGTTCGGTTCGGCCCTTTCACGTTACGCTGTCTCCGGACTACATACATTATATCAAACGTGCAGAAATGATAAGACGTTAAAGTGAAGGCTGGAGGCCTGCGCTGCCCCTCGTCTTCTTCACCTCATAACGTAGCCGCCTGGTGGCGTCGCAGCACTCGGATACTCACGTAGAGCTCCAGCAGGCGAGCGCAGTCCCGCTTCAACAGGCGGCCCAGCGCGGCCGCTCTGCCCGCCGCGGAGCGCCTGCTCCCGGGATCCATCCTGAGGGTTACGCCGACTTTACTCTGTAACGTAAGTATGGCGCAGCTGCCTTCCTCCTCCTAGTCAGAGTCGAATGCGCACTGAGAACAAGCCGCCTTTGGCCAGGTGACAGCGAGCGGCTTTAGGTGATGGAGCTCCCATGTAAGATGTGTCATCCAGGACAGTTAAAGGGCTGCTCCCGGCGGGAGGGGTGTGTGTGTGTGTGTGTGTGTGTGTGTGTGTCCTGGTTACCGGGGGGGTATGTGTGTGTGTCTCCCGGTTACACATTTAGCTTGGCAGATGGCTCTATGTATATATGTATATATTTATAAGGTAAGCGAGTGTGTCGTTTGCCGATCCAGTGGCTGACGGCCCTTCACACGGATCATCATGTCCGCCTCACTTTGCTGGCCCTCGATCAGATAGAAAGGCAAGAAGATGATGAATATGAGAGGAAGCAGACGGAGAGCCAGGTCACCTACTCTCATTGAAATGATCCTTTTATTTTTTTGTTCTCATTAACACTGGAGTATGACTTCACTGCCTGCTTTCTTAATATATAACGCCCATCCATCCATCATCCATCCATCATGTAAATACGCTTACTGTACAGTGAAGCCACGCAGCGTTACAGGGTCACATTCATGTATCACTTAGTATTTGCAGCCTCTTCTCCTCACGGGCTTAACGATCCTCGTCACTCGAATGTTACAAAGTAACGGAGTAACAAAGTAACGAATTAAAGTAAAGTAACAGAGTAACAAAGCAACAGAGTAACAAAGTAACGAATTAAAGTAACAAAGTAACAGAGTGATAAAGTGACGGAGTAACAAAGTAACGAATTAAAGTAACAAAGTAACAGAGTGAAGTGGCGGAGCAACAAAGCAAGAGTAACAAAGTAACAAAGTAAAGTGACAGAGTAACAAAGTAACGAATTAACAAAGTAACGGAGTAACAAAGTAACGAATTAAAGTAACAAAGTAACAGAGTAATAAAGTAAGAGTAAAGTGACGGAGTAACACAGTAACGGATTAACAAAGTAACGGAGTAACGTATTAACAAAGTAACGAAGTAACGGATTAACAAAGTAACGGATTAACAAAGTAACGAATTAAAGTAACAAAGTAACGGATTAACAAAGTAACGGATTAACAAAGTAACGGATTAACAAAGTAACGAAGTAACGGATTAACAAAGTAACGGATTAACAAAGTAACGGATTAAAGTAACAAAGTAACGGATTAACAAAGTAACGGATTAACAAAGTAACGAAGTAAAGTGACGGATTAACAAAGTAACGGATTGAAGTAACAAAGTAACAGAGTAATAAAGTAACAGAGTAAAGTGACGGAGTAACACAGTAACGGATTAACAAAGTAACGAATTAAAGTAACAAAGTAACGGATTAACAAAGTAACGGATTAACGGATTAACAAAGTAACGGATTAACGAAGTAACGTAACGGGACTCTGTTTCACGAATGAAGCTTCGTGCTCCCGGCCCTGACGAAGGCAGCCGTTTAAAGCAGCTTCTTGCCGTCATTTGGCGTCTCCCCGCCCGTTCTGCGAGGCTCCACTTCGAAGAAGGCAGTCGTGGCTGCGGGTTGAGTTACAGCGACGCCGACCCGCAGGCAGGCAGGCGTAAACAGGTGACGTCACACACGTCACCTTCCGAATGATTCGTGACGGGCCCGATGGTGACGCTACACCCCTGGAAACACGGGGAGGAGCCGGGAGGAGCCGGGGTTCCAATCCCCACCTTCCCCTAGACCCCAGCCGGGGATCTCCATCCCAAAGCAGACAGTGGTGTGCATGAGGAGGGCGCCACTCACACATAAATCAGCTGTTCTAGCGCCTTACGGTGCTGCGCTGATCCTGCTATTCAGAATGACGGAGGGTAAAGGCCACAGCTACCCGCCGTGACCCCGTCATCTGCCCGTCATCTGCCCACGGGTGGGCAGATCTCAGACCTCAGGTCTCACATCTGAGACGTAAGGATGGCGACGTGTTTTCAGCAGGGGCTCCACAGCCCATGGAGGAGACCCCCGTAGCCAGAAGTGACGTCTCCACAGCAGCTCCTCGTCATCGAGGTCGACACGCAGCACATCCGCGTCCTCCACCTTCGAGCTCGCACGGAGCGAACGCGCTTTGGTGGCAACGAGGGCCGCCGCCGGGGAGCGCGTCAGGACGGCGGGCTTCACCCAGGCAAAGGCGAAATGTCGGCCGGCCTGCTGCCTTTGGTGGGCTACGATTCGTCGTCCGAGTCCGATGGTGACACTGGGGAAGATGGCTCCAGCCAGCAAGGGTAAGTCACAGGGAGAACCCCTCAGAACGTTAGCTGACACTCTTTAAATGCTGTGAGATACGCGTAACATACGCCATTCCTCGAAAGCTTTCACTTAGGTGTGAGTGTACGTAGCTATTCTCACGTTTGCGTAAGCAAACCTACTTACTCGTTTCCTCTCGCTCAGTATGGTATCTATTGTATTCATTGTTTTTTTTTTTTTCTCGCACAGCTGGTATCTTATTTTTACAGACATTCGATATCTTCTTAAAGAGGATCACAGCCAGGTCTCAATATCTGTAACCACTGCGCCACCTGCTGCGCACTCTTTGAAATGCACTAACTGTGTAGTAGGCTCACAAGTTACTTCTCATCAGCTACAAGTAGATATCGCAAAATCAGTGTTCAGTCACTGTATCTATACTGTACTGTATTAACACTCTCAGTACGGTGTTAATGTACTCTAGTGTTCAGTCACTATCTATACTGTATTAACACTCTCAGTACAGTGTTAATGTACTCTAGTGTTCCGTCACTGTATCTATACTGTACTGT
>JAACJT020000042.1:9235947-9250545 GCA_009936485.2 Gymnarchus niloticus
AGAACTCGTGTTACCCCTTCTACTGGGGGGGGGGGGGGAATGTATTTTTGATATCTACTTTGATGCTCACTCAACAGTTGTTTTGCCAGAATACTCGTGTTACCCCTTTTACTGGCAAAGACTTCATTACATTCATTGAAACCGTACTTTCTTAACCTTTGACCTCTTAACTCTCCGCACCCTGACTGTGTGGCTCCCGTCTGGACTCTGCCCTCCCCAAACAGAGAGACCATCACTGCTTATCGAGAATTTTTTTTATAAAGTGCCTTCCGTCAGTTTTTGATGCTATTACACAAACGGAACCAAGTTTGTTTTTTTTTGTTTTTTTTTTTTTGTTTTTTAAATGTGCACATGTTCTCAGTGTTGTGGAGCCTACGTTTTCTAAAATGCCCCTTATCCTGCAGTTCATACTGCGCTTGCTGGTCAAAACTCCTCTCGTCTTGTTCCAATATTTGATCAGCACTGATAAGACCCAGCATAATTGATACTCGTTTTCCCCACTCATTTAGAAGGGTAACCATCTCTAGCAAAGATCAGTACGATCGTCATGTCAGACCTAAGCAGATGATCAACTATCACGCCTCTGCTCAACGATGAATTTAAAAAACACCCTCAAGAGGGAATTTGCAGCAGTGACGCTGCTAAAGTCTCCTCCTCCAAAGCGATCTAGATAACTCTGTCAAACAAGCTGCCCCAGAGCTGTGCAAACAACTATCCATTTCATTGTTCGTATCATGTGACCCTTCCTTCCCTTACAATGAACAGAATGTGAACGGGCTTAGGGAGCAGGGTGCGTTTGGACCTCATGTCTGCAAACGTGATGGCAAACCTTTGGAGAGCGGAGCCATGCTTGGCGATGAGATCATTGCAGGTGCTCAGGTCCTCCACCTTGCTACCCAGCGTGCGCAGGGTTGACTGTACCTCTGAGTTACGGGACCCTCCACCCTGCCCCGAAGACGGGGGGGAGGATGAAGGGCAGTCATCCCCTGAATCATCTGTAAAGATCACACAGAAATGTAAGCCATTTTGTCAAACTCCTACACCCCTCAAGCATGAATTGGATTCATGTTCAAATAGGAAAATAAAAACCAGGATTTAATTTTTTGAGGTTTAATTTGGTTAAGCAACACAGTAACTGTCGATGGCACTACTGCCTCAAGCCTCCTGGGTTGAGGGTTCGAATGTCACATCTGCTCAAACCATGTTCTCAGGTAAACCAGCATCACTAAAAACCCCATAGCATGTGGCCTGCAATGGCCTCTGATCCCATCAAGCGTGTCCTGTGGCGTGTTCTTCCAGACATAAGTCCATACATCTTTGCATAGGGGAACCTATTGGGGTTAAGGAGGGCCTCTCCTCCTTCACCTATTTCCTTAACCTTTGAATGCAACTGCAAGCAACAAGTATGCTCAAAGTTTGGTGTCCCGTTTCCATGAAACTGAGACTGTAAAGTCGCTATTATTCCGAACATAAAAGCCAGTTCAGACTGTGCTTCAAGTGACCACATGGGGGCGCTCTCACCAGACTCAGCTTGCATGCGCACGGCCTTAGCCTTGGCCAACTCCAGGGCCGTGATCCATCGCTGGCGCTCCACCTCTGAGTTGGCCTTCAGATGGTATGTCTGCGCGCCGCCATTGGAGATGACGAAGTTGCACGAGTCTTCCACGGCAATGTTAGCCGTGGCCAAGTTGATGGTGCCCCGGCAGGTGTGCCCCATCTCAGCCTGAGTCCTGGGGGAAATTAAAGGGGCATTAACGGGCCTGTGGGCGGTTTCATCAGACGGTGCCTCGATGAGACTGTCCCACACTGCAAGAAAGAGTGTGATAAAGAGTAACACACAAACCAGCAGTCACTGAGTGGATCTGATCATTCACCTTGCAGCACGCTGTTCCGTCACACACACACACACACCTGGTGAGAACAGAGCCTTCCCACAGAGCTGGGAGAGGCCTGCTCCCTAACAAGGTCAGCTCTGCCCTGCCTCGCCCTCCCACACGGGTAAAGGTAAGCGTGGTGGCGAGACGCACGCAGCCCCTCGTCTACCAGCACGGCACACGCCAGGCTCCCACCGACAGGACGGCTCGGCCGGGGGGGCGCAGGAAGCTCGGTGCCCTTCCCTTCCTCCGTCTTCTTGCGCACGTATGCCATACTGCTCGGTGACTACAGAGCTGCTGTGCAGGATCCACAGGTGCTGGACAGTGCAGAGACGGCCGAGACTTGACCGTGGCTGACCGCACGCCTGGAAGAGCACACTCTGTAGTGAAGGTGGTGCTTTCTAGGCGCCAGGGCGAGGGCCTGGACCCCTCTGCCGCCTGCTTACCTGTAGTAGGACAGCAGGCCGTTGCTCAGGACGAACCATCGCCTCTGGTAGCCCTTGATGTAGTTGGTCCACTTGAAGAGCCAGCCCTTGTACGTGTCCCCGGGGGCCGCGGTGGGCGCCTTGGGCTCCGACATGACGCCAGCCCGCGGCTTCACAGTATGGCTTGGGGTCGAATCACCTGCACGGAGCACAAGCGAGACACGGCTGAAAAGGCGCCTTTCTTACTGTCATTGGGCTCCTGGACGGCCAGCGACCCCCCACCCTCCCCTCCGCATCCGAATCGCCGCATTTTCTGCTCGGTTTCCCTCGGCGGCTCCACGGCGGCCGCGGCCTACCTCGGCCGCAAGAGCCGGGCGCTGGAGTTCAGCGGCACACGGGACGCAGGGCGACTGCCGCCGGCTACCTCGGCAGCACTTTAACGTAAAGCCGATCGTCGTCCCGGATCGCGGTCCGGCTACAGCCGACTGACTGACTCGGAGGCCCCCGCGATGTCAGCTCTTTACTCCAGCAGGCAGGGTTACGTTCAAAAATCGCCCGTAGATAAACGCCGGTAAGACGGTCACTTTAAAGGCCATTACGGCCAACCGGGCTGCCTTACGTTTAACGCTAACGTTCCGGGTGGTGCGAAGAAAACCGTACCTCCGGCCGTCTGCGAAGCTGCCTCTTCAACTAGGAAGTTAGCCTAGCCTAGGAGCTAACTCGGGGGGTGCCTACGTGTATGCGTACGTCTGTGCGGGGGGGTGCGTGCGTGCGTGCGTGCGTGCGGGGGGGGGTCACCGTATACAATAATGACATGTGGCAGAAACGCACAAGCTCGTCCAGGCACACAGCATTCCATCATTACTTTACCGAGCAGAACCGTACCCCGTCCTTACATGACACAAGAAGAGCAGTAGGCAGTTAGGCAGTCTTGGGGGGCGCGGCAGTAGCCCCCTGGCGTGGGACCCCCGGGCAGTCTTGGGGGGCGCGGCAGTAGCTCCTGGGCGTGGGACCCCCGGGCAGTCTTGGGGGGCACGGCAAGTAGCTCCTGGGCGTGGGACCCCCGGGCAGTCTTGGGGGGCATGGCTCAAATGAGAGGGAGGAAACTTGTTCTTCCAGAACAGAAGAATCTTAAAAGGGCTTCTTGCGCTCCAGCTAAAAAATATAACTAGAGAAAGAAAATTACATTTTCCCCTTTGAGTCTAACCTTGACTTCTCGGTCAACTGAGCTGCGTTCTTGCATTTTCGCTTTTAACCAATTAATCACTGTTTTAAACGTGTGTGTTTTTTATAGAAACAAAATGTAGTTAATGTTCGTGATGGACAGGTACCCCTTTCTTCGCACCCCTGTGTTTGCTTCTATAGGCTCCAGGCCCATGAAAAACCTGCATGAGATTAGTGCTGGAGAGAAAACAGATGGATGTGTGGACAGTGACTGTCTGTGTAGGTGCTTTTGTGAGGCAAATTCTGGACTTTCAGGGTAAAATCATCTGCAAGTCGAAATATGGCTAGGAGATAGAAGAGTAAGAAAAGCGACGAGCAACTGAAAACCTTATGTGTATAATGTAACGTAGGGGAGGAAATCATTTTCCTGTGGTCTTTGTACATACGAGCTACAAGCTGCCCTGCTGTATTTGCTCGTACTTTCTTTACATTGCAATGCTTTGAAGGCAAACCTACATGCGTAAACGTACCCCCAGGCATCAGGTGAGAGACGAGAAACGTCTAACCGTCTTTGAGGATCAGCGTATCTTAAGTTTGGTTCATCGACATTAAGTTGACCGTATCCACATCCCAAGTGTGTTGCTGCACCACACACTCAGCGTGACGCCTAACTGCGCAGCAAATTGGCCGCGCTTCGCGGGGTACGCACGTTTCTGCGTATATAATACAAATTACGCTTTTAGAAAGCGCAACAAAACATGCGACTCCGGTGGGACTCGAACCCACAACCTTTGAATCACATCTCAAGTGCTTGACTAGAAGTCCAATGCGCTATCCATTGCGCCACGGAGCCACCTGTTGATAGAGTGTTGCTAGAGCTCTAGAACATGACGTTCACGTACGCGTGTTCCTCCTGCAGGACACACACCCGGAGTCTGTGTGCGGAGTCGTTCCCTGTACGAGCCTGCGGAATTCCCCTCGCTGTGTTGCGCACCAGTTTTTTTTTCCGAACAGTTGAAGTGAAAAGTGGGGACATCTGTCGCGTTTCCCACGTGTAGAAGTGTTAGGTCAACAAAACACGCACTTGCGAACAATCTGGCCTTATTTTTTATATTTTTTTGAATAATTACAATAGATCGTCAGTGGCACCAGTAGAGTTCTCAAGCCTTAATATGAACACGTATCCCTCATTATGAAGTACATGAATTTTGGTAGGTGTCCGTATGCTTGTTTCAATATTTATCTAGATGTTTTGTGGCCGTAAACGCGCTTCAAAACCCGGATAACTCAGTTGGTACCGCGTCGGACTTTAAAGCTGAGGGTCGCGGGATCGAGTCTCCCTTCAGGCGTGGGTTTCATCCCCTCGTTTTGGAGGGACCGCATATGAAACGAATGAAATGTATAAAGCCCTGCTCAAAACCGCCTTCCTGTTCCACTTTTCCGTCCTCCGTCACGGTCGACGGAGTTTTTCGTCGTCAAGGCGCATCCGTGCAAGGAGTTGATGAGCGCACTGCTGGGAGTAGCCACTAGATGGCAGCACCGAGTTAAGAGACGTCGATGAAAAAGGAGATGAGGAGGATGAGGTGCCCGACGCCCGAGTAGCTATATGAGTAAGTGCGGAGGTACCAAGTCATTTACAACTCGTCTCTCAAGACAGAACAGCAGCAAAAGCAGAACATTCTTGGTCGCCATTGTGCGGTTGTTGTTTGCGTGCGCTTTTGCTTATACTTTAGTCAGACCGCGCCCTCTGCTGGTCAGGTGGAATATCATCGCAGTTTTCCCTAGTTAGCGCAAAGGCAAGACTTCAATGTCATGACTTATTCTAACCCGAGTAACAAATTTCATCTAAAGAAAAGACCCGGCATGGTAGCTGTGTCAAAAATCTTACTGAGGTACTGGCTCAGGTTATTCCAGAAATAGGTATAGTGAGAGTGTCGACTACGAGAGCAGTGTGGAATAAGACAGCAAATACAGATTAAACAATAGAAATCATTTTAATTTGTTTTATCACAGGCCGCATGTTACCAAAGATATTTAAAAACAAAGGTTTTATTTCTGCTCTGCCATTTCAGACCATATCATTCCTGCTCTCAGACAACCATACACACGTACACACGCACACACACAGCTAGTTAACATTTATACAGAAGGGATTAAAATCAAATGTCACCCTTAAATATACCCTCCCGCTCGTTCTCACTCACACACAGACGCACTAACATGGTCAGTTGCTCTTCAATAGCACATAACTGACATTTGAAGCCGCTTCTACCTAGACAGGGCAGAGATCCTGAAAGAGGAGAGAGAAGATGAGGTTAACTAAAGGTCTCTTTAGTGCATATCTGGTACACAGGCATGCATACAGGTACACAAACAAGCGAGATGGTGATCTGCTTGTGATCATATATACGAGGCTGTTATGGCTGCTTCTACTGCCAGTCAGCAGGAAGCATGCAAGTTTTTTTTTTTTTTTTCGTACAACATACAGCAGAAAGGCTGTATGAAGGCTGAAAAGGACACTGGAGAAAACAGGACTCACTGTAGCTTCTCCTGCAGGAGCTCCAGCCGCTGTCGATCCACGTATCGTGAGAAGAGGGACAGGAGGTTGGGAGGAGTGAAGAGAGGAGGAGAAAGCGAGGCAGGGGGCACCTCCAGGAGCTTCCGGGTCACTGAGAAGACCAGCTCTGTCCTGGGGGTGTGGAGCTTTGCATCACTATACCACAAACTTCACAAACTTACATCCAGCAGCCCACATTAAACTGAAAACTATCAGAAGAGTCTGCTCAAAAAACTCAAATTACCACCCGAAAAAGCTGTGCTACAGTCACCAGTACGGTATCACACCATGGTGCAACAAGAAAAGCAAGAGGAAGTTAAGGGATGTCTGAATGTCTTATCATTAAGCACACTGAAGGCATGTAAATAACCGAAATATGGATTGTTCAAGTGCCAGGCATAATTTTCCACAGCATGAGCCCACCCTGGTCGGGGCGACACAACCCACTGGACCACACCAACTGTCGTACCATCGATTGTCATCCATGAGCTGGCAGTTAGCGTCAGAGCTCTGCATCCGCTCCCCCTCGCTCAGGATCAGGTACAGCAGCGTCACACCAAACTGGGGGGGGCGACAGATGAGCAGGTCATGAGTCACGGCACGAGTCACGGCACCCTGCTGCTGCAGAGCTTGTGCTTCATCTTTACAAGACGGGTGTGCGCGACAGAGATGTTCATGAGTCAAGTCTGATGTTTCAGACCCAATATATTATAAAAATGTCTTGTTTAAAATTAGTCCAATTTAACAACTTAAGTAGCCACAGGAACCAGAATTGTGGTTAAGTATTACATCCTTATTCAAGAGGCAGAAAACGGAGGTTTAAATGAAAACTATTTTGTAACGGCTTTCTGCCCTGGATTACACTGGGTGTACGGCTGGTCATTTCTGTAATGAGGCTATAAGCCTCTACGGTGCTAGGCCCTTCGGAGCTGCTAGACAGTGCTAGCAGTGAGTCAGTTGTAATCTTTGAACCCGCAGACATGAAAACTAAAGATTCAGTTACTAATTTCTTAGCGGGCGATTGGAGTCATTAAGGACCAAACTGAATTCCTATACAATGCCACATCTTTCGAGAGTGATGCATTAACCAGTCATTACAACATCCACACTGTAGCAAACGTACACGGTACCAGTGTACCGTTTCCTCACATTCTTTAAATGAAGCAATTTTTCCGTTAAGCCCAAGGGTTCTGAATCACTGTGCTATCATTCATCCCGTCAAAGACGTGATGTGAGCGGTACAGCGTTGCTCCGTGTGTGGATGTCTGGGCATCATACATCTGCGGCTGACCGACAAAACGAGGTGCATTAAAGGACCAGGCAATGATGTAATTATCAAAAAATTTGAGTGCTTTTGCAATTTCTGAAAGGCTCCTATTGTTCAGAAGTCATCATTCAAGAGAGGGTCAAATCTGAAGTAAATTAAGGGTGAGTCACAGGTCAGGTTGGACGTGCATTGATGTGCGACTCAAGGTCTGCTTCACACCAGAGAGCGGCGTTTTGACAGGCACCTTGTTTTGCAGCACACGGGGGAGCTGGCCTTCGCTGCCCTGCAGCTCCTGTAGCAGGTCAGTGAGGGCAGAGCTGGAAAGGGACTGGACCACCACAGAGACCGGCTCCACCAACCAGCACAGCACCTAGGAGACAAGAGGCGGTGATGCAGGGCTAAACCAGACAGAAATGAAGGATACGACAGCAGAGTCTATTATGGCCGTGTAGATGTTGATGGCTCAATTCCACACGGCCGTAAGAGAATCGATTATCAGGCCCACCATTTCTCTTTGGATTGGCTTCCGTGTTGTCACACTCGAAGCACAGATTACAGCCAATTCTGCAATGTCAGCCAGCTACCCCCGCCTGAAGACTCGCACTCACAGGATTAGGAACGGGTCTAAGAAAATAAACCTTTGACATCTGCACCCTGGTCAATTCTCTTTCAAATGTCTTGCTTCTCGGTGAAAGCGGAGAACAGAAGCCCTCCGTAGAAGGACTAAAGCCCCATTAACAGCTTCTGCTGCCCAGCCACTGCGCCCCTAAGTAAAGCCCATGAGAAGCACACTGGTGTTTATGGGAGTAGTAAGCCACCATACTAACTTTCAGACTCCTACTGACCTCATAAGCTTATTTGATCCCTACATCTGGTTGGCTCACTTTGATTTATACGTGCTCATCTACTTGGTCTTATTTCATTAAATTTTTTATTTCTACTTATTTCCTATCTTTGTCACCACCTGCATCACAAATTCCTTGCACTTTTCCTGTAAATAAAAGGACTTCGATATTGATAAATGGAGATTCAGGCTCCTCATGGGTTCCAGCCTGCACCCAATGCCCATCTTAGGTCTGGTAAAACTGCTCCCTCACGGAGCTCATACCTGATCTTGCTTGTCCTTTTTTGCTAGGGCGGGGAGATTCCGAGCGATCGCCATGACAACAGCAGCCGCCTGTGGAGGCGGCAGGAAGGGAAGAAGCCTGGAGACCAGACGCTTCCCCTTCCTCACCGACATGATCATCAGGCACTGCTCATCACTGACTCTGAGGTGGAGGGAGATCAGGAAATTCAGGAAAAACCAAAAGGGAGGACAAGAAAGTGTCAGGAGAAGCAGAACTGCTTCAGGCTCTGCCATCTCCAGACAGACACCAGACTCTAAAGGACTTTGACACAGCCATCCGAGATGAGCGCTCCCGCTATCATCCCACTCCTCGTACCTAAGCGTGTCGTACACGTGGGAGGTCTCTCTCACCTGTCATCGCACTCCTCGTACCTAAGCGTGTCGTACACGTGGGAGGTCTCTCTCACCTGTCATCGCACTCCTCGTACCTAAGCGTGTCGTACATGTGGGAGGTCTCTCTCACCTGTCATCCCACTCCTTTTCCCGAAGCGTGTTGTACAGCTGGACCGTGTGGCTCTTGTGCTGTTCCAAAAGAGCTTCTCTCTGTTCTTCTGGTGTCTGGATGAACTTCTTCTCAAAGTCCTGCACTTCCAGCAGTAAACTGTACATCTGAGGTGGAAAGGAGAAGAGAGAGACCATGGTCACGAACACATTCCCTTGCCCTTAGGAAGCTTCAAAAGCAAGAGCATTAAACGCTGGCCCCAGCATCCTTCTCACCTTCTCCACAGTATAGAGAATCTGTCTCCTCTTGTTCCACACCTGCTTCTCCCTTTTCTCCTGAAGCAAGAGAAGCACCCAGAGAGCCATCAGGATGACACACACACAACAAGAGAAACTCATGGGCCAATGAGGTGAATGGGGCTGCCATTGGTGGAGCTGAGACACGCTGGGGAGGCTCGCTGTCACCTCGTCATCAGAGCGAGTGGTCACCACGGCGTCGATCATCTTCCTGGGGTTGTTCACACTGGAGACGGTCAGCTTGCCAAGAGAGCCAGCAAACTGCACTGCAACCAGGAGAAATGATGGAGGCTCTCATCACAACACAAACCATGTCATGGCAGCACCTACTGTTCCATTCTGTTCACCTGGAACAAGGTACTTCAACCAAGGCCAAATATTTATATCTGACACTTCTGAAGGCAAGCTGGGTGGTTGCTGACCACCTCATTGAACAGACTGAAAGTTATTGTAATTCAGTTAATAATCAATCTGCCAGCCAGCAACATTTTCCTGAAATCAGTTGACCGTTTATTAGAAAGATGCCCAAGCGCGTGGTGGAGACTTTTTACTGGGCAACATACAGAATTCTGACATGCTACCTGAGAAGATGTGTGCGGACAGTCTTCTAACCTGGCCTGTAGGTGTGCTCCAACTTGGCCACCTGAGGGGTGATCAGCTTGGTTGCGTGCTCCTTTTTGCTGCTGTCCCTGTCTCTCTCCTGCCTCTTCTCCATCTTCTCATAATAATTCTGGAGAAGTTGGCATTTGCCAATTAGCAGTTTGCCCCAAGTCACTCCGTTCACCCCAGTCACATTCAGTATATACTAGCAAGTCCTACTCTAATACGCATCTTAAAACAAACCTCATGAATCACTCCAAGCAGCAGTCAGGTGAGGCCAGTTATGGCAGATAACACACAGCGTTTAGCAAAATCTAATTTGATCCTTAACAGCAAACAGCCACCTCTGCACCCTAGAGGCCTGTAGTTAGTTTACAGCACCTTCTCTAACAAAAAAAATTGCTCTAATGTCAACTCCCGAAACTTTGGACTAAATGAGGAGAGGGACTCAGCTCCAGGGACTCAGGACACCTGGTAATAGTAGTCGTCCAGGTAGGGGTCAGTGCTCTGTAGCTGCATCATCTGGATTCGGGCCACCCAGTCCTTCTCACGCTGCGTCATCAGGTTGCTGTAAGGGTCTCTGTTCCTGCGCTCACCGCCACGTCCTCCCCGATCGCTGCAGGGAGGCAAACACGTCCCACATGAGCCTTCAAGACTTCTAAACTCCATTCATCGCCTTAGCCATCTCACAAGACAACAACATGACGGACTGCAGAACAGGTCTCATTTTAACACATCCCGAGACCACGGAATATGAACACAGGCACACAGACACACACACACACCACCAGGACTTTAGCACACTTCGTAGCTTACTGGCTTTTCCCTTTGTCATGAACAGCTTTGGCGATTCTATCATAAGCTGGCCAGTATGACTCCAGAGGAAGAGGACTCTTCAGAAATAGAGATTCATCTTTGACTCTGGGAGTCAGAAACACACAGACTTACCCCCTGCTCTGCAGCCTCTGTGTTAGCAGCCGTCGGTGCTGGGGGTGCAGGTGCGTGGTGTTGTGGTGGATAGAGCCGTGGTTCGGGGGAAGGTGCGGCCCCACCCTGGGTGGATGCTGCCCAAAAAATGGCCTGAAGCCACCACCTCCACCAGGTAAGAGAGGCGGAGCTGGCCCAGGCCTGGGGAATGCCCCCACCTGGTGAGAAAGGGAACGATCACTATGCAGAACAATGGTAGCCACAATTAACATACAGTAACTCCACATGGAAAAAAGCTACGGTGCCCCAGACACCCAGCAAGGCATTCTGGAACAGCTTGGTTCTGCTGTCAGTCCATGATCACGCTTTCCAGGTGCTGAGGTGACTGTCAGTCACACTCTGAGCTGGACATAACAGATACCGCCTCCATGTCACCCACTTGGGAGCTCAGCAGCTGGGCCCTCTGAATCTGCGACAGAACCGGGCCGACCCCACCAGGGAAGGGAGGCCGACACAAGGGGGAGTTCTGGGGAAAGAGTTGGAGGTCTCACTAAACTGATCCCACTGGGAGCCAGAAGCTACGCTACATGCAAAAGGGCACCACGGTCAGGCCTGAGCAAGGCAGACACACTTACTGTAATGTTAAGCAGGGTGTTGGGGGACAGGCGCTCAGGGAAAGGATGAGTGTACCGGTGCTGGACAGGAGCTCGCACGTGTACAGCCGTGGGGCAGTGAACCTGAGAGGGAGGCACATCACACAGGGAGACGTGTGTCAATGACACAGAGTTGCTCATAGCCTACCCGGGGGACCAGAGAGTGCTGAAGCACATGGTATTTACCTGCTGACTGAGCACATGGCTCACAGGCTGTTTAGGAGGAGTCCCGATGGGTACAGCTCTTACAGGAGGACTGCCAATCACAGGCGAGGAGGAGCGAGGCGGGGGAACTCTCTCTGAGAGATCCCGCCTTTCATCACTCCTCATTGAAGGGGGCTGTTTGGGTAACCCAACTTCCTTGATGATAGACATGAGTGAACTGTCCTGTGGAGCACAAGAGCTCAGATGGGACAGTCGTGGAGACATGCAGTCACAAGAGACACTGTCATGGTCGAGCTGCATTGGCCCAAGCCATTTAATAATAGACAGGCGTATCAGCGTAGGTAACAAGAACAAAAATCTGAAGTCAGGAGTACAGGGAGCAATCTACAGTTTGCTGGTTGGCTAATCATCTGTGTGTTTTCTATGCAGGTATGCTATGAACAACTAATCCTCAATCACCTCCCCAATGGAGTTACTGTATTTCTGTAAACCAATGAGGGTTTACTGCATGGGATAGTTACCAAACTGCACAAGCAAAAGACTCCTTCAGAACGATGTGAATTAACCATAAAAAAGCCATATTAGACAGATATCGATCACTTCCAGGTACCAGTTATCTCAGAACCACGATAGGTTAGCCCCACGTAGCAGTTAGCTGGGCAGCACAGATGGGATACCTCCATACGTGGGCCAAGTCCTGGGGTGATGCCAACAGGTCCAAAGCCAACACTCTCCCAGATACTGCGTGAGTTCATCTGAGAGGAAAGGGTATTACAGTGAAATCAGCTGCTTCAAAACACTGCACCCATCATTAGGAAGGCTTCACTCCGGTGTGATCTACGATATCAGCAGGCAGTCTTAGGAGCTCAGTGTCAGTCGTCTATCTGATCACTAGCAGAGACATGCAGGTAACTGTGGGCTCCCTGCCAAGACCACTGTGACCCAGAAAGACAGATTCAACTTTCTGTCATCCAGGGACCCCAAATGAAGAGCGGCCAGAGCTAGGCTCCCTAGTCCGAACATTCGTGTCTCATCAATCTTACGAGGGAACCAATATTTTGTCGATTCACGACAGATTTCTGTGGACCTGCGGGGGTCTTAAATCCCAGGGTGAAATCAAAACTTAACATATTCATTAAAGAATTTCCCACCCGAGATCAATAAAGTATATCTATCATAAAACAATATGCCACTTAAACACTGGTAGTGAATTCAGCGAATTAAACTTAAAGACAACGAGAGAAGACTGACGATACGTAGTAAAAGGAGGCATCTAGGAGAAGCAGCTGCAGAATTAAATTTAAACACGCTGCACTGCTCATGGATGCATTTAACCACCTTGAAACGTATGTTTGAAGCACATGAAGATAAAACCTCGTGGCCAGCTTAACGACAGCAGCCCCTCACCTGTGGGGGCGGCTTCCCACTACGCAGCACCTGCTGCTGGAAGCCGAGCAGTGGATGGGGCCTCCCCGGGAGACCGGCAGACATGGGCTGCGGAGGCAGATCTGCCCTCTCTGGCGGGCCCGCTGTACCCACCCCAGCGATCGCGGGATCTGCCCCCAGGATCAGCCTGGCCAGCGACTCTGCTAGGTCACCACCACCGCGGTCCTCCAAACCTGGAGGGGGCGCTGTGGGCTGGGAGGCCGAGGCTGTAGTCTTTGGGGGCACAGCAGGTGGGAGGGACATAGGCAATGTGTCTGCACTCCCCGTTCCCCCGTCTCGCACCCGTTCATCCAGCTCCGCCAATCGGGCGTGCTCCTCTTGCCAGTCATCGTCTGGAAAAGTCAAGATTGATCAGGTACCTCACACCCGAATCCCTGGGGAAACCCTGATAGCAAGCAGTCCACACAAAGACCACGTGGCCCAGACCTACCGATAGCCCCTGCACCAAAAGTGTCGTCATTGAACTGGTCGATGTCATCTTCCTCCTCCACAAGCCCTTCTTCCTCCTCCAAGGTGCAGTCCTCATCCAGAGACTAGTCAGGGTAGGGCGAACGAAGACACTGCTTGTCACTCAAAGCTACAACAGGCACTCCACCTATGTGCAGAGATCACCTGGACAGACTCGGGTCACTCGAGATATAAAGCGTTTTCGACCCCCGGGCATTCGGCAGGAGGCTCTAATCGCAGACTCCTAGTGAAGGGGGGACACAAATTCAAGTGGGGTCCGTTGCTGCATCAGAAGGTGTGTTATATGAACAAGCCAAAGGCAGGAGGATAGGCGTCTGAAGCGAATTAAATGGTAACAGAACCAAATTAAAGAGCGGCGCTCCTGAATGGACCGGACGACGCTAAGCTGGGAAGCACAGCATGTGACAGCCGTCCGTCCGTCCGTCCGTAGGCCCGCTGGAGTCCCGGCCGTGTGCACGGCACGGAAGGACGATGAGAATTACCCGAGGGCCACAACCCAATACAGGGTGGCCTGGTCTTACTGGGGCTGCGGGGCCAGGCGACCACGGAGGAGGCAGAGCTTCGCCTCTTCGGGAGGCTTCCTATCTAACCAGCAGGACCCAGCGACAAACAGCCGTCCTCGACTAAATTAAAGGACATAACGAAAATAAAAGTAGCGTGAAGAAACAGGAAATCGATAGGAAAACACCCCATCGGTGCATCTCTGTCATTTGTGTAAACCCTCCCCCCCCCCCAAACTGAGAGGCATGCCTCAAAGCCCACCTCGCGTCTGGGGAGGACGCCTAGGAAACACCGAGGCTTTAGGCCGCAGGGGAGCATTTCTCCATCCCGAGCCGGTAAACAGTGCGTAAATAGGAGCCCGAACCCCGTCACTGAACTAGGCAGCCGCTCTCCGGAGCCGAATCGGCTTAGATACAAATATCTTAGAAGGCAAAACAAACAAAATAAGAACACTCGTAAATATCAACATTACCTGAAAGCGAAACATGTATGTCCCTGGCGTCTCGCGACGGAGCGGCGCCCAAATTACGCAGCAGTAAGTTTCTCGTGGGCGAGCCTGCGGCCTCCACGTGCACGCGCACGCAGGGAGGTCAGCACCGCGCACGGCAGTTACGTCTATTAAAACAATGACTACAAGTAAAAGGCACTTGGTGAATAGATACGTCCATTAAAACAATGACTACAAGT